>OX411546.1:40292759-40892759 GCA_948146395.1 Fragum whitleyi | reverse complement strand
TGGGACTGGATATTAAGTGTTTTGCCAATAAACACACCCTGGCAACTATGGGGCTCGAACCATGGACCTCCAGGTCATAGGTTGAGTACCTTTAAAACTAGGCCACTGAGACAATCAAAATGTTTAAATGATTTGAGAGAGAGTTTGGAATAAATGGATGGAGTGCTGAGTGAGTGATTGAAAATGGATTTGATTGACATGAATGTCATTTTACAATGTAACTAACTGTACAGTATATACCATATTCAGGGCTCGTGTTTGACCCATATAGATGGGTTTTGACACCAAAAATCCCATTTTGACCCTAAAAATTTTCATTTCCAGTGGTGCAACCTATGATATATAAAAGATTATAAAGGTCATTTGTTTCCTTCATACTTTTACAAAAGATGTATATAAATGAAACAACATAATCATTTAAGTGGGATTACACTTTATTGTTTGTGTTGTTTCATTTATGTAGGTTACTGATAAGTTTTCATATGATTCTCTATTTTGACCCCTTAGACCCCTCATAGATGACATTTGCCTTATACAGATCTGATAAAAACTCACTTCCCAATAATGTCAAACCTTGTTTGCAATTTAATCAAGGGCTAGTGGCCAGTACTAGAAAGAGACCTCTTGCCTCCGATATTTGAATGTCCAACTTTAGTATAACACTTAAACAAGAGCACCTCCTATGGGTGAAAAAAAATCGAAAGGGGGGATAATTAGTACAAAATGCATCCATAGTTATCTCCCTTAATATTAAAGGTTGCTGCTTTGATAGTGAGAATGTGTGCCAATTTTTCAGTGAATGCCTCAAGTAGAATTAGAGATATCACAAAATGTCACAGTTTTTGCATGAAGGCAACAAGGACGACACCAAGCCTTAAAGGTAGTATTTGGCAATCAGTTTAAAACAATTGGATGCCCAAATCAACTGATAAACTATTATAATCGGTTAATTTGCCCATCACTACTTAAAGGATGTAGCAATATGTCAGATTTTCTCCAAAAAGCAGCCACGCTAAAAAAGTTAAGTGAACAATGATCAACTGATCATACCTCTCCTAAAAGCAGCAGATGGTCAAAAATACCGACTTACTTTTTGTAAATCTTCATCATTGATCACAGGCTTTTGTTTTTCTGGTTCTTTTGGCTTCTCATTACTGTGAATTCCTGTTGTACAGCCCTACAGATAATAGCAAATGGTTAGCTGAATTCACAGATATACAACTGTTTAGTATTTGGTTGATCTAAGGTGTTTAAAAATTTTAAACACCACTTTCAACCCTGTATCAATTCTATAATTATTCAATCAGTTTCAAATCATAATCGATTATCAGTTTTTAGCTGGACGAGCAAAATCAACTAATGATCAATACTACAAAGGGTTTCTTAGAAAATCAACAAGAGCTGTCGGAGGACAGCAAAGTTCGACTTTTCCTAGAGCTGGATAGTAACAGCAAATCAATATTGACATTGGAAAATTAATAAAATGGATATCAAGAGAAAGGAATCTTTGTCTAGAGGCTGATATTATGTTCACAGAAGCATGTACTAAGTTTCAAAGCAATAGGTTTAGTAGGAACAAAGATACAACTAATATAAAACAGTTGCACATTAACACATAAGATTTTTAAGACCAAAAAGGATTAAAATACCACTAAATTAAATATCGGAGTAATGAATCTTTTTCTGTAGGCTAATATTTTGGTCAAAGAAGCATGTGTAAAGTTTTCAAGCAACAGCTTTAGTAGGCACAGAAATATTACAGATGTACATCAGTTGCACGTAAAAACTTAACCAAGATTTCTGAGTCCCAAAAGGATTAAAAATCGCCTAATTCAATACCAGAGAATTGAAAGTTTGTCTAGAGGATGTTACTATAATCACAGAACCATGTCCTAAATTTCAATGCAATAGCTTTACTAGAATAAGAGATAAAACTGATGTACAACATTTGCATGTAATAACTTAACCAGGAATTTCTAAGTCTGAAAAGGGTTGACATTCCATTAAATTCGTTATCAGAGTATTGAATCTTTGTCTAGAAGCTGATATTATGGTCAAAGAAGCAATATGTTTGATAAAAATAGAGATATTACAGATATACAACATTTGCACATAAAAACTTAACCAAGAATTTCTAAGTCCAAAAAGGGTTAAAATTCCACTAAATTCAATATCAGAGTAATGAATCTTTGTCTAGATGCTTATATTATGGTCGCAGAAGCATGTGTAAAGGTTCCAAGCAATAGCTTTTATAGAAACAGAAATATTATAGATAAACAACATTTGCACGTAAAAACTTAACCAAGATTTTTAAGTCCGAAAAGGGTTGAAATTCCACTAAATACAATATCAGAGTAATGAATCTTTGTCTAGAGGCTGATATTATGGTCACAGAAGCATGTGCAAAGTTTCAAAGCAATAGCTTTAGAAGAAACAGAGATTTTAAACACTTACATGTAAAAACTTAACCAAAGCATTACGCCAACGCCGACGCCATGGTGACCGAAATAGCCCTCCTATTCTACAAATAGTCGAGCTAAAAACCATACTCAAAGAATGTACATTATGGCAAAACACATTTTTTGTTGGAAGAGCACAATCAACTGATGATTGTCATTGATACTTTAATTGGTTTCTTAGAAATCAAAACAATACTCAAAGAGTGAACACTATGGCATAACATGGCTAATGGCGATTCCATTTTTCTAAAATTAATGCATTGATAATTATCTGGTCTGTTTTAAAACTTCATTTATTTGTTGTTTTATATAGATGTTAACAAACAATTGGAATTAGTTGTATTCTTTAGCATACAGTGACTACTGATGGTCCAGTCTTAAGGTTGGTATAAAAATCACTTTTCTCAATTAAAAAGAAAAATAGAAGAAATCCAGAGTAAATTAGAGACATTTATCTTTCACAACATTAATGATAGTTGTCATTGAAAGCCCAAAACAACTGATTATCAGTTATATCGATTAAGGTTCATGAAAAGTGTTTGAACCCGAATTTTAAGGGCGCTTCATTAGCCAAGAAAAAGCAGTATGTCCAGGTATACTATATATCAAAATGAAGCTATTTTTGAGCACAAGCAGTTGAGCAACATAAAGTCGCCATAGCTATAGCGGTAAAGCCAAAACATTGTGGAAAAGGGTCATTTTGTTCAGAACAAGCAACTGCATGACAGTTGGAAAAAAATGGCTCATATTTAAACAAAGTACAGTTTAAAGTACCACCCAGGTACTACTACAACCTTTGGCATAAAACTCAGTCTCAAAAGGATCTTTGAAACAACCAATTTCCTTCTATTTTGTCAACATACTTGTCAAACCGGTTCGGTCTGTTTTCAAAATAGATGTTAGGTATGGTGCAACAGCACACCATGATATTGAGAAATATTTTCTGCGATTCATTTCAAATTATAGTTTGTGAATTCAATGATCTATAATAAATTACCATATATTTATCATTCAATGTAACAGAAATTGATATATTGCTAAAAACCTTACAGGTATATAAACTATTAATGTCCATTTATGTTGTGATATCACACCATACCTTATAATGAACTACACGTCTACAAAATTAGAATGACATATAATACATGTGTGTTTATATAATCAGTCAAAATAAATTGCTTGCATAACTATGTTTTGGGCTCGAGTTTTATACCAAAGTTTGTAGTAATGTTTTGGCTATACCGCTATAGCTATGGCAGTCATATGTTGCTTAACTGCTTATGCTCATGAATAGCTTCATTTTGATATATAATATCACTGGACATACTGCTTTTTCTTGGCAAATGGAGTGTTTTAAAATTGGGCCTCAAACACTTTACATGAACCTTAATCAGTCCATCACTAGTACTACAGGTTGTAAATGATACAGCTAAAAACATTCCTCCCTTAAATCCACAAGTCTCAGACCATAGGACTGGTGTAAGTGTCAATCCCGGGGTTATGGTTTAAGTGGTTTTATTTTTATTTATTTTTCCATACATACTGGATAGTTCAAGAATACTGTAAAGTCTGTACTCCTCTTTTTACAGCATGACCAACCCTTCATAGCATCATGGAACACAGGACCTCCCGGGTGATACTGACAGGAACCTGAAATAAATATATTCATGCTAACATACCAATGATAAGTGCTCAAGTATATCATCATGCTCAGAAAGGTGTCAGTCTGCCCATTCAGTGTTCGTGTTTGACCCTTTAACCAGGGTTTTGACCCCCATAAATCTGATATCTTATTTTGACTATTTTGAACCCTTAGAAATTTCTTCCAAGTGGGTCATTTTGATGCCCTTGGGAGAAATTTCTCAGGGTTAAAAATTAAAGATGCATCCAATATACCATCTAAAATTTTACAAATCAGCTGCTTACTCCATTCCTTTAATTGAAAAGGTCAAATAACTCTTAAACCTCTAAAATTCTTGCTTATTACTAGCTGTTTCTTGTCTTTTTGCACCCCCAAACAAAAAAAATCTGTTTTGACCCCAAGGGTTTAATGGTTCAGAGGTCAATGACTCTATAATCACACATACTAGCACCAGCCCTGCAATCATAAAATCTGACTAAAAATGGGTTGACTCATATATGACATTAAATGTTTAAGAATTATATATTTGATTTGATTTGAATTGGGGTTTTATGACGCTTTCAACAATCTCTCAGTTATATCGCGACTACTGGAGCACCTAACGATGGATTCCTGGTATTTCTCACACCAGTACTACCACCATATCCCTTTCCTAGCCTCCAGTTGCTATTCCACATAGGTTTACGATCATCTACCCATTGCTGGAAGACAAATGTAGGAATGGATAAGTGCCGCGGCCAGGGATCAAACCCGTGCAAATATAGACCCCTGGATTAGAAGTCTGGTGCGCTACCAACTGCGCTATTGCTGCGGCTAAGAATATATTTGAGAAAAAAAATTTGCCTGTATTTCTGTGAAAAATATAGCTTGCCATCATTGGTAATCTGAATTATTTTTACTAAGTAACACAGTTTAGTATAAATTCAAAAATAATTATTGATTTAGTATCTTTAATTAATCTTGTCATAAAAAAATTTAAGCAAGCCATACTGTACATTTTAATATCTTATGATCTGGATTGAAAGAAACATGATCATGATTAGCTACCAATAAGTCCAAACATACAAAAGCATGACCACCTGCAAGTAACACCTGAAAAGGGGAAATATGCAATATATATAGAGATAGACAATGTCACATCGTTTTTTTTATCTGGATTATGTTAATTAATATGTTTATGATAATTTACTAAGATATCTTAGTTCAGGAAGCAATAAAAATTTTGACTAATCACTAAAATGAAAAAAAATATAAGCAGAATAAATGTCTAAACCTGTTCGAACCCCCCCCCCCCTTACTGAGATCCTAGATCAGCTTAAGCAGAAGTCTACAGATATAAATATCATTGTGTTTAAAAACTATAGATATCATGATAATTAATTAATTCAAATATCTAGATGTCTAATTGCTTTAAAATAAAGAGGACAGGTCTGTCAGGATTAAAAGGTATGAAACACTCTGGGTACGAAGTGACAAAGACATTAAGTCCTAAATCTATAGGTCTACAACATACAAATAAAGGTGCCTACCTTGTTCATTATTGGATGGATCGTATTTCTGTCCACATCCTTTATTGTAACACTGCAGAAGAACCATGACAACTTATTCTACCGTGAGCAAGTTTCTCGAAATTTCTTTTTCTTCGGCAAGCTCGATTGACATACACAGTGGATACCCCGAGATATTCACAGTTCTCCTGAATCAGTGAATCGATCGAGACCAAAAAGGCAATAGCATTTGCATTTTCAGAGCTCACTTACTAAGTTTTCATTGACGCATTTATAATCGAGAAAAGACATGTTAATCGTTCTATTAATTTTGTTGCACCTTTAACCCACTTTAATTTCCTTTTTTTGATTTGAGAAGCTAAATCAAGCCCGTCCTTTAAGAGTTTTCAAAATTCTGATGGACATGATGTTGTATACGCAAGAAGGATAAACTTTAGGTTTTGATAAACTATTTTGACAGGTAAACTGTCAAGCTTGTTTCTGTTTAGCAGTTAAGTGTTGCTAATTTTGGTCAGCTTGTTCTCCACAGGCTTGGAATTTGAATTTAAAACGTATGTATTCAAATATTTGTAAATGTCCCAGCTGAGCAAGTTGACAGTAGTTACTACACTTTTCAAGCCCTGGATCCTAATGTAATCGGTCGCTTGAAGCTGTTATAAGTACTGTAGTTACTCAACTTGGCCACTAGTTAACCTGGGGCCAACTTATTTCTCCCCCGGGCGGGGCCCGATTTGGCTGTTTTCAGCCGGGCCACAATTAGAAACCAGCCCCTATGTTCCGGTTGACAAGATGCTACAAACCGTTTCCTAATTATACCCCGCTTTGCGCGTGCACATGCTTGCAAAAACGGGTATTATTTGAAAACGGTTTTTATCATCTTGTCAGCCGGAACACAGGGGCTGGTTTCTATTTGTGGCCCGGCTGAAAAACGTCATAATCGGGACCCTTTCGGGCGAGAAATAAGTTGGCCCCTGGTAAAAGCAGACACATCAGTTGAAACCTATACCTTGGTTACACTCCTGTCAAATTTTGACTGATCAAAAAAGAATAGCTACGGATTTAAAAGTGTAAACATTGGAAGCTTCTTCTCAGCTTCCTAAATTAGATCCCTGTCTTATACATAGCATCCTTTGGCTTTAAACTTATGCTAGAAATATATTAAAACCTAAATACAATATACCACAACCTGATTGACTTTGTCCACCGTTGAAATTCACCATTCACCTCGCGGCAAACGGCGGGGGAGGTTGGTGTCTGAAAATCAAACACGAATAGAATTTGTTGGTTGAAATATCTCTCTCTCTCTCTCTCTCTCTCTCTCTCTCTCTCTCTCTCTCTCTCTCTCTCTCTCTCTCTCTCTCTCTCTCTCTCTCTCTCTCTCTCTCTCTCTCTCTCTCTCTCTCTCTCTCTATATATATATATATATACATATATATATATATATATATATATATATATATATATATATATATATATATATATATATATATATATATATATATATATATATATATATATATATATATATATATATATATAGAGAGAGAGAGAGAGAGAGAGAGAGAGAGAGAGATATATATATATATATATATATATATATATATATATATATATATATATATATATATATATATATATATATATATATATATATATATATATATATATATATATATATATATATATATATATATAAATGAAAATAAAAAGTTATACTTCACTTGCCTATAATGATGATATTTAATTTAATTTTTAGCTATACAAACATGTTTCGGCTATCGCCTCATCAGTGTTAACGTCGTATAACGTCGTTGTTAATGAATAACGTCATTTTGACGTCATTTCCTTCGTAACGTCAATGAAGAGCTGAGTAATTAATATAGTCTTTAATTTATGCGCCATGCGTTCAATTTAGGCTTAAAACGGTTGATAAAATATTTTTCCTTTGCTAACCTGACTGAAAGTTTGTCTGAAAATATTTTAAAGAAAGGAAATATTTTAAATTTTATTGTTTCTTTAGAGCAAATGTCAATATGGGTGCTTAATGGTAATTGTCGGACAGATGGGTCTCTAATTTGTTGGGCATGTATCGTTCTGCGGGTTCTCAATTTATCTCCCGTTTGACCGATATAGTATTCTCCACATCCACAACATGTTAAAACATAAATTACATTTTTTACATCACAGTTCATGTTCGCATTCACTTTGAAGATTTTTCCACTGAAATATATATATGGTACCCGAAGATGATGAGACATTCTACTCCATAGGCCGGCCGGAATCGAATCATGGATCTCTCTAGCCTAAAGAGATTGCTCTACTACCGTTGCTATAAAGGCTTGCGTGTACCACAAGGGAGTACAAAGGCCCATTTTAATACAAATACGGATGCAAAACATACACCAATTCGATCAATTCGATTATTCCACGTAATTTTTCTAATCAACACAACTACTAACTCATCACATGATCACCATCCGAGTCATGTGGGTTATTCACGGTGCGCGCAATATGTAACCCACAAATTAATATTCGACTCTACGGAGAGTTAATTAAATTAGGGAGTTCTCCATCCCGAATCGAGTGTATCTATAAAAGCTAGCATGTACATGAAGGCAGTGGGTTAAGCCGGCCCCGTGAGACGGTGCTTTACACCGAGCACGTTAAAGAACCATGGCGAATCTCAGCAGTAGTTTCGTCATGTATCCTTGCACTATACCCCGTAACAACTAACCGTCTTCTGGGGGCGTAACTCATATGGACATTGCGTCGGTGGCGACGATAAATAAACGGAAATACACACACAAGGCAGTACAAATTCCCCTATTCATACTTTTGATTCAAAGATACAACGTTTAGCTTACAATCGTCAAATCGTCCAGTGTTTGATATTTATTGTACGGTTTCACTTTGCATGATTTTGATATAAAGAGTAAGGTAGAATAACTCTAACGAGATAAAGTCACTATCACGGTAGCGTTTTTTGATTCTGAAATTTCGTATAAGCAGTAAGTAAAACAAACATCATGTGAACGAAAAACAACTCATAATTAATTGCGCCCCGAGTTTCTATTCCGTAGGTGGTTCCCGATTGAAAGACAATTTGAAAAAATAGCAGATTATCAAACCAACTCAGCAAAAAAAAAAACCTAGAAGGCCAATTTCGGAACATTTACACTATTCTCGTCATCTATCTTCTAATATATATTTTTGTACTTATCCACATAACGCGTACGTGATCACCCGTCTTACTATTGTCAAGCTTTTTTGCATATCATCAATCACCAAGGCCCCAGTTTGTTGTAAATTCTTTGAAATCCACCCACATTTTTTAGATCTTTATAAAAAATCTTTTCAACCATATCACAGTTGTACAAGGAGGGGTGTGCCACTTCCTTGTTTGTACCAGTACGTTGTGCGTTCTATAAAAGAAAGGGTTCTTTTTGGCATCCAATGCTACAATTTTATCGAAGTTTCTGTTAATGTAGAAGTGATTGATGATATGTTCAACTCAGACTTCACATCTGTTCTAGCTGATAGCACTTTATACTGTCTACAAAACCCTTGAACAAGAAGCGTTAAGATTGATAACAGTTCATGTATATCATTTATATGTAAAATTTAATTTGTGTCTTACTTTATTGTTCTATTCTAACAATCCAAGGAGCTATAACAATATCTGTAATTTTATGTTTAGTAAATTAGCCCTTTGGTCTATATAACTTCAATAAAATATATGTTAAGTTATGTTATGAACGTGTTTGTTCCTACCAATAAGATTCCCCCGCTATGTGATTTTAATTCATACAGAGTCTTAAGTTCACATAAAAAAGTTTTCACCTGGCCTACTGCTCGTTATATCCCTATAATCTCTCCTGTTTTCTCTTCCAGGCTTTCGTAATACCAATCAGATAAGCAACACATGTGTCACATTCAAAATGGCGGTTTGTAAGAACCAAATGTCTTTATCGAAGATTACTGTTGGGGAAAGAAGAGAAATAGACATAGAAAGCCGTTGTGTGCTAGACTGTGTTTTTGTTGAGGGTAGTTATCTTCTCATTGTGTGTGGTGATAAAGGAATCTTTCTCCTTGATAAAGACTATAAAGTCCAATCTAAATTACCCGACTATTCTGAAAGAGTGGCGACTTTTAGGGATAAAGCAGTTGTAACACAAGGCAACAGAAAGCAGCTGCTGTACTTGAGTGTCTTTCCAGAATTGTCTGTCACAAAGACTATCAAGATGGACAAAGGATGTTACGGTGTAGACGTATTTGAAAATGATATCTACGTAACCTTGCATGATTTTCCACGTGGTAACGGTGAAGTTCAAGTGCTAAATATGGATGGAATATTACAAAGAGGTTTAGGTGTGAATGGTGGTGAATTCATGTTTAGTACACCAGACGACGTAAAAGTCAGTAAAGACGGATCTAAAGTATTCGTTTCGGACATGGCTGATTATAAGGTCACGTGCCTCAGTGTAGAAGGACATATTCTGTACCAGTATTCAGACGAATATTTGAGTACGCCTACAGGCATGTATGTTGATGAGACAGATACAATGTTGGTATGTGGTCAGTTCTCCAATAACGTACACATGATTACACCAGACGGTAAAAAGGAAAAGGTTTTCTTGACAGAATCCAATGGTTTGGATTATCCTCAATGTATATTATATAGACCGAGCGATAGTTGTTTACTAATAGGGTTGTGGAGTTCAGATAAACCACTAATTGTTTTCAAGACCAATAAAAACAGAAAAAGAAAACTGAAGCAATAATCTAATCACCAAAATGTATGGAAAATATTGTGAGTTAAAAAAGTAAGAATCTGACAATCAACTATCGGTTTCCTACAATATTCCCATAAGATTCTTATATATTGTTGTAAAGGTTTAGGGTAAATAGTGTAAATTAGACTATAATTTATCGAATGGGACCACGTATTTAGAAGGTAACGAGTTCTAGGGACCCATAAAAGTTCTATGACAGCGGAACGAAGCTCTGATATACAAAATCGAGAATATGTTATATATAAATAAGGGATGGAGGTGAAAAATCAAAATTCATATACGAATATTCGTTTAAAATATCCGAACATATTCGAATATTCGTTTTTGTCCAGCGCAAAACCGAATGCCCGAATATAGGTAATGTCCGACTCTTTTTAAGTTGACAGGATTTATTCGTTTTAATTTAAGAAAAATGCGCTATACATCTATGTATATTCTCTTTTTCCTTTTATTTTCATGTCGTTTTGAACATAAAATAGAGTTAAGATACATATGATTAATTAGAAAATATTCACCGACTCCAGTGTCTGTCATGCAATTTACAAGGAAATTGTCCTTCATTAATTTCGAAAGTCTAAGATGTGAAGAGCTCAATATCAATCTGCTCCAAATCTTATTCCGATAATTGAGTTTGTTTTTCTTTTTTTTTTTTTAGCTTGGAAAGTTTCTTCTATGTTAAGTTTTTCGACAGATTTCAATTTAAATTTCTGCATATTGATGGCTCAGCACGAAACGGGTGTAACTGCCTATTTGATTATAGGCAGTTACATCTATTTCACTCTCATTAACTATGTGTACGTGTAAGAATTTTTGGGATAGCTTAAAATTTTAGGTCACAGGCCAAAATCAAAGGTAAAAAAGGCTTACCCATAGCATATGTTATCTCGAATATATATTGTTTGAAGGGTTTGGATATATTTTAGCAAAAGTGTTCTTGCGAATTGATGAAGGGAACCTTTGTGCAAATTATCTCAGCATTATATCGTGAAAAGTTGAAGTTATGATCGTCTTGATGAAATCTCGGACAAGTATGAAATAAGCTCAACTAGGGTTAAAAACTAGGTCACCCGCTCAAATCTGAGAAAAACCTTAATGCACTCTAGAGGCCACATTTTTTGCTCAACCAACCTGAAATTTGGTCATAATGATTGCCTTTATGAATTCTTGGATGAGTTCGAAATTGGGTCAACTGTGGTCAAAAACTAGGTCACGGGGTCAAATCTTAGAAAACCTTGTATACACTCTAGAGGCTTGATTTTTTACCTGATCAACCTGAAATTTGGTCTGCATGATTGTCTTGATAAAACCTCAGACGCGTTTAAAATTAGGTCAACTGGGATCAAAAACTAGGTCACGGGAAATAATCATAGAAAAACCTTGTAAGTCAACCTGTAAAATTGTAAAAAGTATTCTCTAGTTGTACAGAATCAACAGCATTGTTTAGCTAAGTTAGATTTCAGTTATCATTCTATTTCTAAACCTACTTTTGAAAATTTAGGACAGTTCATTCAGGTGATCGATTTAGGGCCACTATGGCCCTGTTGTTTAAATAAGTATCTTTGATGTTAATAAAGGCATTCACTTGAAACTTGGAATACATTCTTCACTGTGTAAAACGGGAAACACATAATCTCAAAAGCCACGAATATTGTATTTTTGAACAAAATACAACATGTTTTCCTAAGATTTTTATACGCTATTACATTCAACAGCTAAGTGTATGCTGTGTACATGCTCCGCATGTGCCGTGCTCCTATTGTTTCTCACAACAAACACGAGGAATGAAAGCGCTAATTAACTTATTTAAACTCTGATCTTTATGTTTAAGCAACTGGAATGATTTAGGGCATGTCACAGAGCAGTTAAAACACAGGGGAACTGTTTTGACTGGTTCTGGGAAGACTTAGTTTGCAAATACATTGCTTATTTACAAGGAATTCGTTTTCCCTTCAAATTGTACAAATTCATTACCGGGTTTTTGCAATGATAGGTTGGTGAATACGGGCCCAAATATGCTTTCAAAATGACACCGTTTTAGGATTTTATCAGAATACAGAACTATCTATATGACATGTTTATATACTTGGTTTACTGTTTGGTGGTGATTTTCACTGTTAATTAAAGCTTATTTCTCTGAAATCTATTACAAATAATAATAATTATAATAATACATGTAATAATAATAAAACTTATAATAATAATAATAATAATAATAATAATAATAATAATAATAAATACTAATAATAATTTGTATGACTCTTTTACTTCTACTACTACCACTAATAATAATAATAATTATTATTATAACACCCCAACTTTATCTAAAGAACAAAATATTTTCAAAGCAATATTTATACCGTGAAAATTGTAATTGAACCCCATTTTCTAATCCTACTCCTCTTCGGACGTACATGTATAAGATAGACCATATTTTGCGAGATTTTCAGAAAACTTGAAGCTCTGAAAAAACCAATCCCACCAAACAAATAGCATGATAGTTCCAACGATGGGTCGATTTACCTTTTCCCGACCAAGTTGTGAGCATTTGTGTTAAAACAATGCATAAAAATGATTTTCGTTGAGTTTTCATTTGACTCTCTGAGCGCACTTTGCCATAGATTATTCAAAAGGCTTGTTAACCTAACTCCTTTACTTTGGTTGATTACATTAGTTCACAAATCACCTTCGTTTTTGATGTTTTGACTTTGCGAGCATAGTAAATATATAGCATTTGGCGTTTTAGCCAATTCTTGACATATTTTAAAACACTTGTAGCCTCTGATAAACTCCTACCCCCTTCTTGCAGAAATGTGATAACTTTTATAATGCTCCAGGGTTGTATAAGAGTTCTGGTATTTCAAAATCAATGTTACCTGATAAATAACTTCAATTTGCGAAATTGATTTTAGTGTTGTCTAACTTAAGACTGTCTAATGGAAATATAATAACCAAGTTAAAAAAAATTCTTGGAAACGAGGAAGGCTATCTCTTTTTCCTTTTTTTCGAAAGGTTCGAATGGTCCTTTACCATGTTTAAGGTAGAGCATCAATGGCTAAGCGTGAAACAGTTCTTATTGTCTATTATCATTTGGACCACTATAACTTATGTTGCCTTGAGCTACAGTAAAGAGCATAGTGAAAATGACGTGATGGTCGAGTTTGGAATGATTTTGAAAGGAACTTGAATGAGTGCGTGGATTGAATGAGTGTGTGGAGCAAGTTTAGAGTGAATATGAAGGGATATTATCCAATATTGCTAATTTTGTTCTGGATGAAAATTAGCGATATGTATTGCATCCCTTTAAAAATTGTGCATACAAGTTCTATAAATAGCTCCCTTTATCTTTAAGAACCAATTAGACACTTAGAATTTCAGTTATGCTTTTGAAATTGCGATTTTTTTCTAGCTATATAAATTTTAAACGTAGCTGTTGATCTTATCCGTTTTTAGTGATTTTTGCGCGTTTTTGAAAGGTTTCAGTGAGTGATTGAAATGAATGGATGGAGCGCTGAGTGAGTGATTTAAAATGATTTTGATCGAAATATGTGTCAATTTTACGATGTTTTTAACTGTATCCGGATATGAACATATGAAATGATGATTGTGAATCTTCTAGAAATGCACGAGGAAACCACTTACTTTCGTACTAGAGAACTTAATTTGATAAAGTATAAAAAGGAAATATATATTTCTTTGATATCTTTGACAACAAACCACACGTAATTGCATTAAACAAAATATAAATTTTTTGATCCGTGAACGACAAGTTCAGTTAACAATATCGTAGAATTGACAAGGTGAATGATTTTTAAATGATTTGGGAATGAAATTGAATGCGTGTGTGGAGCGAGCTTTGAGTGAATTTAATATGAGATAATCCTGTATCGCAAATTTTGTTCAGGATGATCAAATTAAGGATATTGATTACCCCCTTTAATAAAAGATGCATACAAGTTCTATACACAGCTTCCTATTTCTTCAAGAACCTATACGACGCTAACAATTTAAATTTTGTCAGTGCGATCGCGATTTTTCTCTATAAAAAGTTATTTTGAATGACGTTGTTGAATCTATATTTTTTCAATGAGTTTGGAACGTTTTTGAATCGTTTGAGTGAGTATTTGGAATGAATGAATGGAGCGTTGAGTGAGCGATTTAGAATGGTTTTGATTGAGATTAATGTCAATTTCGCGATGTAACTAACTGTTCATCAAAAGCTTTAAAACTACTCTTTATGTTTAAGCAGTAGTGATTGGAATGATATTGACGATTTAAATATACACGAGACTTGGAATTTTATTTTACGCCATATAAACCACTGTATTGTGGAATTTATACCAGAACTAGTTGTTAAAAACCAGAAACCCAAACCCAAATGGATGGACCAGTATTTTCTTCATGCTGTGAAGAAAAGATACCACGCTTGGAAGAGATGTACTTTCAGTAAGAGTTATAGAGACTATCAAGCTTACTGTAAGGTCCGTAATAAAGCTTCAAAAGCAGTTTTCTATTCGAGGAAAAAGCATGAAAAAGTGGTATCTGAATCGTATAAACTGAACTCTAAATCTTTTTGGAGTTACATAAGGGAAAACACAAAGTCCAAAAGTGGAATAGGTGATTTGATAAATTTGGATGGAGAAATATATATACTGATGATAGTGACAAAGCAGAATTACTAAACCAGTTTTTTTCGTCTGTATTCACCCAAGAAGACACCTCAAATATTCCCAATTTTGAGAAACGTTGCAACTATGACATTGAAGATGTGCACTTTTCAAGTTCAGATACTTTAAAACAACTACAGACTATCAATATTTCAAAGGCTTGTGGCCCGGATGAATATCATCCCAAATTACTGAATGAATGCGCTAATGAACTATATCTTCCAATTTATAATTATTTTGTTAAATCAATTACAGAAGGACAGATATCAACTGATTGGAAAAGGGCTAATGTTACTTGTATTTGTAAAAAAGGCTCTAAGTGTGATCCAAGCAATTACAGACCGGTTCCTTTAACCTCAGTAGTTTGTAAGCTACTTGAAAAACATGTTAAAAAGACAATATTTGAGCATTTGAAAGCACACAATTTATTATCTGATTGTCAATATGGATTTTGTTAACACCGTAGTACTATCTTGCAACTTCTGGATGTGTTAGAGGATTCGACCTCAGCTTTAGACAACAATGACCAAGTAGACACTATATATTTTGACTTTGCCAAGGCATTTGACACTGTACCTCATCAACGGCTTTTATCTAAACTTCGGTCATACGGTATAGTAGGAAAATTGTTAAACTGGATCGAAAGTTTTCTCTATAACAGACAACAAAGAGTGGTTATTAACGGATGTAAATCTAGCTGGACCGATGTTAAGTCGGGTGTGCCTCAGGGCCCAATTCTGGGACCGGTCCTCTTCGTATTATTTATAAATGATTTGCCAGATTGTGTCAGCAGTGCTGTTTATTATACAGAGTTATCTCATCACAAAAAGACCAAGATATATTACAACGTGATATTTCATCCATATTTCAATGGAGTGAAGAATGGCTATTAAAGTTCAATAGTGACAAATGTAAGGCAATGCATAACGGTAAACAGAGTTTTGACGCTCAGTATGAAATGACAAGTTCTAATGGAACCACAACTATAATACAAACGACAGAGTCCGAAAAGAATCTTGGAGTCATTTTTACAGACGCCTTGAAATTTGACGAACATATCAACATCACTGCCAATAAAGCTAACCGTATTACTGGTCTCATTAAACGAAACTTTGTCTACATGGATAAAGAGCTGTTCTTGGCCCTCTATAAATCGCTTATAAGCCCTTTTTAGACTATGGAAATAGTAAATATTACCCCACTACCAAAAAGAACAAACATATTATCGAAAATGTTCAGAGGCGTGCAACAAAATTAGTTCCCCAACTTAGAGACTTACCATACAGTGCTAGACTCCAGAAGTTAAACTTACCCACCACAGAGTACAGACGTCAGCGAGGCTACATAATTCTTTTGTTTAAAATCATACATAAAACTGATGACTATGACCCTACAAGAATGTTTTCATTTTCAGCTAACCCTCATAAAATCAGAGGCAACATGTTCAAATTGGTAAAACCAAGGGCCAGTAAATCTGTTAGATTGAATTCATTCTCTAATCGTGTCATAAATACGTGGAACGCTCTTCCAGATAGTGTCGTATGTGCAGATTCTGTAAATGCTTTTAAAAATAGATTGGACAAACTATGGTACATCAAACGCTTCGATACAAGTGACGTATATTTAGAGACTTGACCAAGCGGAAGACAACGAGATTTGGATGACGAGGGGGAAAACAAGCCATATAGGGCTTAAAGATTTTCCTATATTCCAAGGTATTCCAAGGTATGTTGGTTTTGATCCATAAAAATTCTCAATTAACATGCGTGTGTGTTTCCGTTTTTAGCTCACCTGAGCACGAAGTGCTCATGTGAGCTATTGTGATCACCTTTCGTCCGGCGTCCGTCCGGCGGTCGTCGGTCGTCGTCCGTCGTCCGGCGTCCGTCAACAATTTCTTTAAACGACATCTCCTCCTAAACTACTTGGCCAATTAACACCAAATTTTACAGAAATGTTCCTTAGGTTGTCCCCTTCAAAAATAGCTAAAAGAATTGAAATCCATGAAAAACTCTGGTTGCTATGGCAACAAAAGGTGAAATTTTAAGAAAATCTTTAAAATTCTTCTTCTTCTCAACCAGTCGTCCTACAGACTTAAAACTTGGCATGGATGATCAGCTCA
This sequence comes from Fragum whitleyi, assembly GCA_948146395.1. Lineage (NCBI taxonomy): Eukaryota > Metazoa > Mollusca > Bivalvia > Cardiida > Cardiidae > Fragum > Fragum whitleyi. Next base: position 40,875,574 of record OX411546.1, on the reverse strand, counting down.
TAGACCTGAATTAAAATAGCTAAAATCATATCTTTTTGGCCACCAGGTGCGGAGCACCAGGGGGGAGGGGGTAGTACTTAGGGTAAATTTTGTAATCTTTAAGCTTCTTCTTCTTTGGAACCAGGAGCTCTACAGACTTGAAAATTGGCATGGATGATCAGCTCATAGACCTTAATAAAAATAGCTAAAATCATATCTGTTGGGCTGCCAGGTGCGGAGCACCAGGGGGGAGGGGGTAGTACATTTGTGAAAATGTTGTAATCTTTAACCTTCTTCTTCTTCTGAACCAGGAGCATGACAGATTTGAATATTGGCATGGATGATCAGAATATGGACCTTTATATAAATAGCTAAAATTATGACAGTAGATTCACCAGGTGCGGAGCATCAGGGGGGAGAGGGTAGTACTTTTGTGAAAATTTTGTAATCTTTAACCTTCTTCTCCTTCTGAACCACAAGTCCTACAGACTTGAAAATTGGCATGGAGGATCAGCTCATAGACCTTAATTAAAATAGCTAAAATCATATCTTTTGGGCCACCAGGTGTGGAGCACGAGGGGCGAGGGGGTAGTACTTAGGGTAAATTTTGTAATCTTTAAGCTTCTTCTTCTGATGAACCATGAGCCCTACAGACTTGAAAATTGGCATGGATGATCAGCTCATAGACCTTAATAAAAATAGCTAAAACCACATCTGTTGGGCTGCCAGGTGCGGAGCACCAGGGGGGAGGGGGTAGTACTTTTGTGAAAATTTTGTAATCTTTAACCTTCTTCTTCTTCTGAACCAGGAGCCTGACAGATTTGAATATTGGCTTGGATGATCAGCATATGGACATTTTTATAAATAGCTAAAATCATGACTGTAGATTCACCAGGTGCGGAGCACCAGGGGGGAGGGGGTAGTACTTTTGTGAAAATTTTGTAATCTTTAACACTCTTCTTCTTCTGAACCACAAGCTCTACAAACCTGAAAATTGGCATGGAGGATCAGCTCATAGACCTTGATAAAATAGCTAAAATCATGACTGTAATGCCACCAGGTGCGGAGCACCAGGGGGGAGGGGATAGTACTTTTGTGAAAATTTTGCAACTTTAACCTTCATCTTCTAAAGAAACAGGAGCCCCACAGACTTCAATATTGGCATGGATGATAAGCATATGGATCTGAAATAAAGTAGCTAAAATCATGAATGTAGGGCCACCAGATGCGGAGCATTAGGGGGGAGGGGGTAGTACTTTTGATCAATTTTGAATTCTTTAGCCTTATTATTTTCCTGGATCAGGAATCCTACAGAATTGAAAATTGTCATGGGTGATCAATATATTGACATTAATAAAAATAGCTAAAATCATGACTGTAGGGTCACCAGGTGCTGAGTGTCTTGGGGAGGGGGTAGTACTTTGGATCATTTTTGAAATCTCTAAACTTCTTCTAATGAACCAGGAGTCTTACAGACTTGAAAATTGATATGGATGATCAGCATATGGACATTAATTGAATTAGCTAAAATCATGACTGTAGATTCACCAGGTGCGGAGCATCTTGGGGGAGGGGGGAGTGCTTTGTTGAGAATTTTGAATCCCTACAGCCTATATATTTGACATGGATTGATCAACTCATTAAAGAAAACTTTAAAAGTCTCAGACTCAGCCTGTATATCTGGCATAGATTAGCTGATCACAGACCTTTTATGAAAGAAAGCTTAAATAAATAATGACCAGGGGAGGAGCAGAGGGGGGGGGGAGGATTATTTCAAATGATATCTAATTGAATAATAGAAAATCTCTTTTTCTGTGGTTGCATGGACATACCTAGGTAATGAAGCTTTTTTCTCAGGTGAGCGACCCAGGGCCAACGGCCCTCTTGTTTGTTTTTACCTTAGCATACGCCCATTTGAGGGAATTATCCAGATTGCGATAGTTGTTACTTGGGATAGTGCAAGGATACATGACGAAACTACTGCTGAGATCCGCCATGGTTCTTTAACGTACTCGGTGTAAAGCACCGTCACACGGGTACTCGATTTATCGTCTCATCCGAAAGACAATAACAGTTTGTTAGTTTGCCAGTCCGGGGATCGGGCCCATGATATCAACTTCAGGTGATTTGAGGTCAGGTACTTCACCGACTGAGCTATTTCGGCTGACACTCGATCTCTGGCATTAAACACAATATGTATGATTTTGCCTTCCTTGTACTATCCAAATACTGACCAACTACGAGCAAATAAAGAGATCGTGTAGAGAGATTGTTTTTAAATTTCATTGATGTATGAAACTAAAAGCCTTATTACACTGTATGAATACGCGAAGAAGAATCATACATGAGTGCTATAAAGATTTTAGTTTCATACCTTCATTGAATTAAAAAGAAAGACTCTCTTCATCTATTATGATTTGATATCATAAAACCCAAATGGAAAAATTTCTCCGTAATTTAAGACAAATTTCTTGCGGAAATACTTTTCCCACAAGCTCAAAAAATAGCTGCCTTCTCATTTTTTTATTCAGGAATAAAGCCATTTTTAAGCCAATCAAAATGCACAAAAAATGACGGAAACCAATTGAATGAAAATATTAAGATTTAAATGAGTCGACACTCATAGGGTATTCATTATTTAGTTCTGACAATTTATAACCAAAGGGATGTAGTCACGAAAATAGTTTGTCTGAAGTTATCTGGTATTTGTTGTCTTTCTTTCTAACTAAAAAATGCCGTAACTTTGACACTCCACTATACTATTATGCTAGCGTCACAATAGCGAATCCTAATTCATTGCAAGAAGTACATGTATATATCAATTTTTAGATTGTTAAAGTCTAATGTTAAATTCTCTTGTGGTGTAACCGGATTGTTTGAGATTATTAGTTCATTATTTTAGTTTCCAAGGGCGTAGCTTCCATTACGCACATGCGTAATAAAAATAAATCCTCTCTCTATAAATCTCGTTAGTGAACGATCATAACATCTAAACTACAGCTTATTTAAGCTGTAGTTACGATGTTTGATTATTCACCAACGCTCAAATCATATAAACGGGGATCGGGTGAGGGCATTAGTCTTTGGTCACAAAAGACATATCGCCTTTATCCTATATATTCTTTGGTGGTCGCCTTTGAAATGCGTAAAAACAAAATCCTAGCTACGCCCATGGTTTCGACCTTGATAAACTGCACAGTCCTCAAAGATTAACTAGTTTCGATACTTTAAGGACTAACAAGTTGGCCCTTTTTCGCCTGACGGATCACAAAGTTTTTATGGTTTACTTGCCGATTTAGAAAAAAAGTCGAAAAAAAGCGATCCCGGACAATATGTATAAGCCTTGTTTTCTGTGAAATTCTCCAAATGTCGATATCATTACTTATGACGTAACGGCAAAATTTGCCGGTCACGTTACAATAGGCTATACGTTTTCATATTGAAAATAACTGTACTCGCTACTACCAAATACTGTTTTTACGCATTTGAATTTGACATCAAATAAAAGGTATTTCCGAGTTGATTATTTTGATATGTCTTTTATATGTCAAAAGAAAAGTAATGTAATTGGCAATAGAACATAATAGAACATAAAAATACACAAGAAACGACGCCGTCAGATGTAACAGAAAACGAAAGAGCGTTTCACTAAAATTGAAATATCATAAAGAATAATGGCGTGAGAATCGTGAAAATTTACCATGTTACATGAATTACGCGAAATGGGATTTAATGTAAGTCTTACGCCTGTATGATGGATCAAAGAAAATGATTGCTCAGATTGCTAAAAACGCGTGTTATTTCATTTTTTTTTTCTTTTTTTTCAAAATCCCAATAAATCGCTTTTTCTTAAGAGTAAATTAATAAATAAAATTATCTAAAATACATCTGAACCCGAATTTATGCAATTGTAATCAATTTGGCTTGATCACACGGATTAATTATTGCGTTTATTCGGTCGTAAAATTGTCCCACTTTACCTTAAAAACGTCGTTAAAGAACCGTGGAGTTTTTTATGCAAGTTTTTTGACACATAACATCAACATTTTCTTAATCTAACTTAATACATCTGGGACATATTCCTCAAAAATAAATGCATGCATCAATATCTCTTCAATTCAAGAAACTGTAAATTGTAATGTTGGTCTTAAAATTGTCCTCTTCGTTAATAGACGTTTTGACGTCAGGTCATTTAACAAGTATTTCTAAATTTTTTCTCATTCAGAGAACCAGACAAAATCTTGTATAAAAGTTTATTTTCCATTAATTCGACCTTCATAAGTTAAAACACAGTTGTTTGAATGGAATCTTTTATCGTTTTAAGGTTCGTGTAAAGTGTTTGAGACCCAATATTTAGGGCACTTCATTAGCCAAGAAAAAGCAGTATGTCCAGGCATATTATATACCAAAATGAAGCTATACGTGAGCACAAGCAGTTAGGCAACATAAGACCGCCATAGCTATAGCGGTATAGCCAAAACATTGTGGAAAAGGGTCATTTTGTACAGAACAAGCAACTGCATGACGGTTGCATAGAATTGCCCCGTATTTTAACAAAGTACAGTCTGAAGTACCATCCAGGTAGTGCTACAACCTTAGATATAAAACTCAGTCTCAAAAGGCTCTTTTGAAACAATCAATTTCCATTTATTTTGTCAACATACATGTCAAACCGGTTTGGTCTGTTTTCAAGATAGATGTAAGGTATGGTGCAACATCACACCATAATATTGTGAATATTTTCTGCGATTTATTTCAAATTATAGTTTTTTTAATTCAATGATCTACAATATTACTATATATTTATCATTCTGTGTAATAGAAATTGATATATTGCTAAACAACCTTACAGGTACATAAACAATTAATATCTATTTATGTTGTGATAACACACCATACCCTAAAAAGATCTACACATTTTCAAAATTAGAATGACATATATGTTTATAAAATAAGTCAAAATAAATTGCTTGCATAACTACGTTTTGGGGCTCAGTTTTATACCAATTGTTGTAGCACTACCTGGTTGATACTTTAGGCTAGACTTTGTTAAAATATGAGCCGATTTTATCCAACAGTCATGCAGTTGCTTGTTCTGTACAAAATGACCCTTTTCCACAATGTTTTGGCTATACCGCTATATTTATAACAATCTTATGTTTTTCAACTGCTTGTGCTCATAAATAGCTTCATTTTGATATATAATATTCCTGGACATACTGCTTTTTCTTGCCAAATGAATGCCCTTAAAATTGGGTCTCAAACACTTTACATGAACCTTAATTCGACTCGGATACAGCTTCGCTTCGCTTCGGTACTTTCAGTAGTTTTAGTGTTTCTGCCCTCGCAAATTGACTTTATGTTGAAGGTAATATAAATCACTGCATATAATGGTATCCTTTACAAATGTGCGACGAAATGTGAACTTTTTTCGTTGTTTTTCGCCAAAGTTTAAAACAAACGAACGGATGTCTTTTGTTACAGTCGTGACCGCCAACTTTTGCCGTTAAGTCTTAATGTTTTACTTCTACATCCAGAAATATGTTATTTTACTATTTTACACCGAGAAATAGTTATTAGAAATAATATCAGGACTGTGATCTTGTTATTATGAATATAATTTCATTTTCGCCTTGGTGTGTCCGTTAACCCTTTCCTGTTTTTCAAAATTTTGGACCTGTCCAAATTCAAAGGTTTTGCAGACGAAAATTTAAAATGGATTTAATTTGAAAAATAACCATTCAGTTGGGTAGAAAAGAGTGGGGAAAAAGAAGAAATTGCTTGGCATGAGCAATTTCTTCTTTTTTCACAATGTTTTCTCAATCATAAAATCACAGGCACGTAAAAAGCAGGGATTAAACAGCAAAGGGTTAATTAAGTCTCCCCCCCCCCCCCCCTCGGATCTTTGCTTTTGTATATAACTCCTCCGCCACCAGACTTTATTTATGGACATACCAACGCGAAATTGAAATTATTTGAGCCTTTGCATGACATTTCCAACAATTTGAAATGTTTGTGAGAGGCGAACATTTAGTAGTGCAGAAAGCCACAAACTGTAAATATAAAGTTATCTGATGGTCTACAGACACTTTGAGACCTTATCTATCTATTTAGCACAAAATTAAGACTCTGGTCAGACTGTGCGAAAGCACAGGCTGGTCAGAGTCTTTACTTTGCACATATTTGAAATAGTTGGAAATCTTACGCACAGGCTCATTTCATAAGTCTACGCCAATAAAGATAACTCCATTACAGTAAACAACATTGTTAAAATGATATTCATCTCGATCAAAACCATTCCAAATCACTCGCTCAGCGCCCCTTTCATTCAATCCAGACACTCGCTAAACCATTGAAAAATAATCCTATATCACTTAAAAAAAAATAAGATCAATAACGCCATTCAAAATAAATAAAACTAGAAAAAAACGTGATTTCAGAGACAGAATTGAAATTCTAAACATCTATGAGGTTCTCGAAGGCGATAGGAAGCTATTTATATAACCTTTATGCATCTTTGATTAAAGGGAGGAAATAAATATCGCCAATTTTGTTTATCCTGAACAAAATAAGCGGTATTGGATTACTTCCCTCGAATCTCACTCAATAAGTCTCATTCCAATATCGTTAACCTTGTCAATTTCACTATGTTGTTACTGTAATACCTTAATTCCGTTGGAAATAATTACATATGTATCATTACATTTCATAAGACAAAATCCATGAAGCAATATAAATCAAATATGAAGTCCAACCAATTATTTTATAAAAATATTTACGTAGGATGGTGTGACAACGTTATGTACGTTAATCTATGTTCATCTTGGCGTGTCACTGACGTGACGCTAAACCTTTTGTCGACCTCTTTCCAGTTAATCCATTTCATATTTTAGTTTTTAGCTCCACTGGCTGAAAGCCACTGGGGCTATTGTCATGGCGGTGTGTCCGTCGTGCGTCCGTCCGTCCGTGCGTCCGTGCGTCCGTGCGTCCGTGCGTCCGGTCGTAAACTTTTTCTTTAAAAATCTTCTCCTCAGAAACTACTGGATGGATTTCAACCAAACTTCACAGAAATGATCCTTGGGTGACCCTCTTTCAAAGTTGTTCAAGAAATTTTGATTCAATGAAAAACATGGATTTAATGGGCGTGGCTAATTTCCAAATATGGTAAAAAGTGACTTTTCTCAGGTTCTAACAGATGGATATCAACCAAATTTTACATGAATGATCCTTGGGTGACCCTTTATCAGTCTACCAAAAATTATTGTGATTGGATGAAAAATATGTATTTTATGGGCGAGGTCATTTCTCTATATGTTATATAGTGGAAACTTTGAAAATCATTTACTCAGAATCCAAGTGATGGATATCAACCAAATTTTACATGAATGATCCTTGGGTGACCCTTTATCAGTCTATCAAAAAATATTGTGATCAGATGAAAAATATGTATTTTATAGGCGGAGGTCATTTCTCCATATGTTATATAGTGGAAACTTTGAAAATCATTTTCTCAGAATCTAAATGATAGATATCAACCAAATTTTACATGAATGATCCTTGGGTAACCCTTTATCAGTCTACCAAAAATTCTTGTGATCGGATGAAAAATATGTATTTTATAGGCGGAGGTCATTTCTCGATATGTTATATAGTGCAAACTTTGAAAATCATTTTCTCAGAATGTAACTGATGGATATCAATCAAACTTCATTAGTATGATCCTTGGGTGATCCATTATCATGCAGCCAAAAATTATTGTCATTGGATGAAAAATATGTCTTTTATGGGTGGAAGTCATTTCTCTATATTTTATAATGGTGGAGACTTTTTGGAAAATCATTTCAACATCAGTAAAACCCAAAATATCTGAAAATCTAGTCAAAACTTAGATTTGCTATTACAAGAAATTCAAGCCTGTGGAGCGACACAAGCCATTCATGGCTTTCTAGTTAGATCATTAGTGTGAGAAGTGAGTTACAGTTAGTTAATCCGTGAAATTGACATCCATCTCGATTAAAACTATTCTAATTCGCTCACTCAACGCTCAATCCATTCATTCCAAACACTCACTCAAACTATTAAAAACAATCTAATATCACTTTAAAAAAAGATAGGATTTACAACTACATTCAAAATAAAATCGGTAGATAAAATCCACGATTTCACCGACATAATTCACCCGGGGTAACCCGATGCAGGGAAATCGGAGGATACCAGAAATTGGAGGTAAACAAAGAAAGACCGATGAAACACAAGTCTTTTTCTTAACAATTTTTCATTAAAAAACAAAACAATCAGGATGCTGCAAAGTTTCAAACATTGAGTCAAGTAATCAAACGACGTATTTATGATAAGAGATGAAAGATATCATTTATGTTTAAAAGAAAAGATTGAATTTAATTTAGAGAGTCGTGATAAATTTAATTCAAACAACACAATATGCTCAGAATCATTGACAAATCATGAATAAATTTCAAATACTTAATCTGCATTAAAAATATACGGTATATTCTCAAAGAAAATGTTTTTTTACTGTAAAATATGTAGAAAAATATCAATGTTTGGAGGAAATAAAAAAAATGGGAAGTGTCACATTTTATGATACAGGGTTCTATGAGGTAGGATGTTGGAAATTAAGAGTAAGTCGATTTAATGATAGTGGTGAACTTAGACGACAATCGTGTTGCAGTCATTTTATATCGTACATCTTTTAAGCTTGTACAACTAGTTACATGGTGAAATTGACATTTATTTCAATCAAAACCATTCTAAATCGCTCACACAGCACTCCACTCATTCATTCCAAACATTCACTCAAAAGCATTCAAAAACGCTCCAAAATCAATAAAAAGATAAGATCAACATCTTTATTAAAAATAAATCAAGCTAGAGTAAAAATGCTATTTCAATAGCATAATTGAAATTAAATGCGTCGTTGGTTCTTAGGAAGATGGAAGCTATTTATAGAACTTATATGCATGTCATCCTGAACAAAATTAGCGATATTTGAGGATTAACCCCCTTATATTTCACTGAAAAGCCATTCATCCTACTAATTCAATTTCATTCCAAAATTATTCACCTTGTCAATTTGACGATGCTGCTTCATTTACGACTTAGTTATAAAGACATTTTGTATGGCCAATTAAGTTACTTTTTTCCTAATCGTTTGTATGTACTAAGCATATTTTTATACAAATGTTCGCATTTTAATGGGTCACAGAACAAGTTTCCGTTTAGATCCAGCCCTTTAATTTTTTAGTAAGATACGGATGTAGGACTTATGAAATTTATTATTCGACCGGTAGGGGACTTTGTGTTGCCAGAGAAGAGTGCTCCGTGTAAAGCAACAAATACACCACAATGCAATTGACAATAAAATTTAATCAAAATATCTATCAATGTTTAATGTCGTCAATACATGATCAATCATGTAATATCAGTTCGACAGTATTATTGTAAGTAAACTTTATTTAAAACTTATTCAAAATTATTGTCAATAGTATTGCCAAATAAAATTTATCATTTAGGGGCATCTTAAAATAACTATTTTTATCCGCGACAAAAGGTAACAGTCAAGTAGCATCATTTTGTCTTGATTCATTTTAATTTCATTTATGTACGGATTTTCATGAAACTTTCACAGAATGTTTCTGATGATGTGGCGCCAGAGAAAAGAGACCTTTGTGTGATTTTTTTAATACATCACCTTCGTCAGTTTTTTTATGGATTTGCGTTAAAACTGTCAAAGAATGTTTGATATCGTTTGGCTAGGTGCATGTTATGACAGTTTGTAGGCATGTGAGGATAAATGGGGGTGTAAATGTTAAAAACTTGTTTGTTCAACCCCTTCTACATTTATGGATGGATTTGCGTTAAACCTTGAACGGAATGTCATATGGTCATGTGCACATTATCGCGCTTTTGTAATATTATGCCGCGTCATGAAAAAAACTGACCAATAAATGATTTAGTTTACGCAACTTTCTAATTTTTCTGGGCGGATTTAAATGAAACTTTCACAGTATGTTCCTGATTATTTAACCATGAAGTATAATTGTACTCTGATAATATTTTGACGTGAATAAAAAATCGCCTCAGTCATAAAGAAAGGGCAATTATTTACAATCGGCGGATTTCACATGAAAAAAATATTCAATCATATTGAAAACTAATCCAATGCACTTCTTTTTTCCTTTAAAACTTGAGATAAAGAGTAGTTATCCAGCTTCAAAATGTTTTATCCTTCATTCAGAGAAAATACCAGTTTTGACTACATTGACTGGAAAATGAAGCGTCTTATCTATTGCTAATTGAACATTGCAAATTGCACATAAGGTTAGATAGAACACCACTCCTCTATTCCGGAAGGGCAACTGCTCATTCATTAACATTATAAAGCCTATAAGGACGGTTACGAAAAACGCACAGAAAAGATGGTGATAAGGACATAAATGGCTGAGATTTATCTTCAAGGAAGAAGAGGCAAAATGTCTTCTATGGACATCGAGGCTTGACCAATCTCGAGATCCTGAGATCTCCAATGCGATTTCTAACAATATTTCGGCTTACTGATTGTCCATATTCCCCAGTGAAATTTTTTCCAGACACCTTGTTATCACATACCAATTACGTCATTGACGTTATCCGATGAAGTTTCCGTGCCGTGCAGGCGCCATTGTTAGGTGCACCAGCCGCCGCGATATAACTGAAAATATGTTTAAAAGCGGCGTAAACCCCCCATTCAAACAAACAATTCCACGACCTGCAAGTGCATTCTGGTTGGTTCTTACCAAAACAACTTGACCTTTAGCTGAGGCGTAGCAAGAAGACAGCCTTTTCTGCTGTAGCCTACTGTCGTAACGCAGAAGATTAAATTTCCATAGACTGAGGCACGCTGGATACGAAAACAATTATAATGAATTAAATAAATTTAGCTAATAAATGTTATTATTAATGTATTATTATTACAATTTCTCATATCATATAAAAGACGGTCTGTCTTATACATTTAAAAAAATGCGTGCATGTATAGCAAGAGAGACTTTTCTCAACCATATCAACCATATCTGCCTTCACAACGAGAAATGAGCCTGTGCGTGACATTTCCAACAATTTGAAATCTTGGTGAGGTTCAAGCATAGAGAGGCATAGACAGCCACTAACTCTTAAATCAAAGTTACCTCGTGATCTACAGATACGTTAAGACCTTATCTATCTACATAGCATTAGTGAAGACTGGTCAGGCTGTGCAGATGCACAGGCTGGCCAGAGTCTTTGCTTTAGGCATATTTGAAATAGGTGGACATCTTATACACAGGCTCAAATAAGTCGGCACGCCATTGTTCGGCCGATATACCAAACTGCTAGTTTACGCTGCACTTTCGATACTTTCGATACTTTTTGTTAAAGAGTGGCCACTTATCTCATCTGATTGCACCTATTGCAAAGAAATATTACTTAATTTACCCAAAACCAGGATTTGTTCAAAGAACTTTCTCCTAATTTGTTGTAAGTGATAGAAATAATACAATATTTCTAACCCACTGCACGTTTAAAGATTCTTCAAATCTTTATTACATCGTCATCTACACCTTCCTCCACCCAATCAGCAATTCAAGTTTACTCAATATTCGAGTTCCCAGTATCAATCCTCTTAACTCTCCGCATCATTTATTGCTGTAACTCTTAATTCTTAGTATCCGAAAAAATCATACATTGAGACGTTATTCACACAAAAACAAGTTTTACCTTCACACACCAGTGAAAAAGGACAGCGCATTATGACGAAAAATGACCAAATTTTATAACTGATCTGTCGGTGTGTCAGAAATGTTCTAAATATGGGCAAAACTTGACTGCAAAATGACATCGCCATGCTATAAATACGCAATTTCAACTTTTAATATATGACACACTGTTTATTTGCTTAAGAATGACTATAAAGTGATGACATACCGTTACTAAGCTACAGAGGACAACCGCCTAAAGAAGTAAACACATCCGATCTTGCCTTTAAATGGAATAATCAATAAAGAAATGCAGACCTGTTTTGCATCTGTCTTTGCTTGTTTACCTCTAATTTCTGGTATCCTCCTATTTCCATGCATCGGGTTTCCCCGGGTGTAATTGAATTTCGAAAATGTACGATGGGTTTGTCAAAACATAGAAAGCTATTCATAGAATCTGTGTGCATATTTCTTTAGGGGGTAAATAAATATCGCTGAATTTGTTCATATTGAACAAAATATGCGATTTTAGATTAACCATCTTTTAGTTCACTCAAAACTCGCTCTACACACTCATTTAATTCCTTAATCATTAAAAAATCATCCATTTTGTCAATTTTAGAATGCTCTTAACTGTAAAATGATATGTTGCATTGATTGTTTCCTTTTAGAATTTCTCCCTTGCAACCTTGCAAAGGAAGCCGATATTACCCACTTGCTAAAGGTTTCCTCGAATAAATTTCTATATAAGGCGATGAACAAGTTTGATTCCACCTAATACTTGTTTATGTCTCGAACAACAAAACATTTTTTCGCTCGTGACTAGTAGCTTATTTAATTCCTTCTGTTAAGGATCGATCTGTATTAAGACTCCCATACAGGATCAGTCTTCTTGAAAATATATTTTTGTCATACTTTGAGATTGACAAAAAAAGAACGTGTTTGAATTATGCTGAACGTTTGTCAATGTTTCTGACGTATAGGAGAGTTGATTGTTATTGTTTACATTGCGATCTTCCAGCGCACGCGTAGTACAGGTTGGCAAAAAGCACTTGATCTCTATGCGCAAAGAGAAATAAACTCAGTCAAAATCAACCGTTGATTTCAATTTAAAATAAAGTGAAAATTGAAAATAATTTGTACGAATGTTTCACGTTAAGGGTTATTCGATAATTAAAGAATCTTTTACGTAATAACCCTTTATAAGTTTCCCGAGATTACACTAAAACGACCGACTTTTTGAGCGACGTTGAAGTCGACGATATTTTTATTAGCTAGTAAAAATATTTTTGTCCCCTACTTGATTAATGATTTTTTTTTAGAAAGAACACCACCTAGAACCGTTGAATGGACCTGTCCTAAACCTTTTTGATAATAGGTTCTTTCTGAAACACGCGCGAGTTTCTCAATTCAGCGCAAATTTAAATTCTTTCTATTTATAGTTGATGATTTCTTATTTTGTCAATAAATTAGTTTTTTACGTCATTCGCAAGGAAAGGACGAAATTGTGTCTCAAACATAGCTAGTACCTGTTTGGGTTTTCAAATATTCGTAACTTCAGTCTTCAAAAAGTCAAGTTCTGACGAAGCTGTAACTCCAACGTTTTTGTAAAACCCCCACGAAACATTTATATCTTTAGCTTTTTATAAAAAGTTGGGTGAAAACGGCGATGTATCAAAAGTTTCTTTTGAACGAGAACTAACATGCGTTTTGAATTTCTGTAAGAACATGAAATAACCAGCCTACAGACGGAGGTTCGTTTAAACCCTGAATTCCCTGTGCTCTTTACTCTTTCCAATAAATTGATGATATCTATGACATTAACTAATTAAAAAGAAATGGCTTAGATTAATCGGATCACGGCGTTTAGTAGACTTAAATTTAGTAACTACAGTCGAGTTCTGTTGACTCTGTAGACGAGCCGTTTTTAGGGGTAAACAACGGATGAAATGACTTTCGATTTGAATTTGAAAGAGGAAACGTAAGATGGATAAATAAAAAACAATTAACCCCATTATGTAATTGCACCGGATATTCGATGAGTCGGGTTAAACAACCGTTGGGGAAAAACGTGACTTAGTACATCATTTCGTTCTCTCGTCGGTCTCGGTTTTTAAGATTTTCTACCTTTCCTAACATAAATTTCACATTTGTTTTGAATTCTAGATTACGGCGTCGTAGGTCGATAGAACATCGCAAATCTAGTTTATGTAGGCTGTATATATTGCGATGTTTTGGTCGCTGTTATAGGAGTATTTTCAAAACTGAGCTCTGACGTAGTCGCCGAGTCCATTTCCATGGGTACATGTATATCGGGTATATCTAAAAAGCATCTTATAGGATTTGAACCTCATCCTTTCACTTCAATTATGAAAGTACATTTATGTGTGAATATTATGATATCAGACAAGCAATAACTATCGTATGAAAGGTAAATTTTGACATTTTTAATGTGTTGTTTTAACTTGCTTTATCAATTTGATAAATGGCACGGGAATCTTACCGGTGAATGTAGATTTCGAGGCTTACTAGGAAAAATCTACCCATACCGCTTTCGAATTTAAGCTTATTTCTTGTTGTCTGGTCAGGGCAAAGATAGATTTACAAAAGAGAGGTAGCCTTACTTTATCTTTAACAGATAAAGAAAATTGCTTATGCTTCAATTTCTTTCTCACTCGTTAGGAAATAGATTTGTGGTTCTTCTTTTTTAAATTGGGAACTTTATACTGTAAAATAAATAAAGGATTCAAGCATGTTTGCGTTTTGCGGCTTCCAAATCTAACCTCATAAAATACTGCATTTCAGATATGCAGTTACGGCTTAACTTATATTTGATTAGAAAATATATCTCGGCAATCTTTTGTTCTTCAAATTTTAGGAAGATCTATTAATGTTTCAACGTTTCAACGTTTCAACGTTTACAATTTAAACACGGAAACGACGCTGAATGTCAAACAAATCATTAGTCTGATAATGTGACCAAATTAATTTCATGATTCGACAGCTTATGAAAGGAACGGTGAAACAAGAAATGGTCAAAATAAAACTGGTACGCCTGAGTCTCGTTCATTTATAATAAATTAATGAGATGGCATTTTTTTTTTAAATGAGAATCGAAATTTCAGCTGCTACAATTACATAGTTACAATATTTTGAAACATGTCGAATATTCATGACTATTTGTATGGCAGCATGTTATTTATAGGACTGCTAAAGCATTTTAAAATTGTGTTAAACTGAAATTCCCCACCTTGTGACTGGCAAATAGTTGCGTCCAATTGAAAGCCGTCAATCAGTGGCATGTGATATGGGTAATTGATTGTATTGATTGTTGCATCGTCACGGTCAGATCAAAGAAAAAATGACACGCAGTGTAGAACGTTGCATAAGAAAAGCGACTTTTATGACATGTGCACTTGTGTGTGATAATCGGCTACTTTTTTTTATGACCTTGATATTATATCCGGTTACCGTCAGATCAAAGAGATTCGCCTTGTAGGATTGATCATTGCGACTTTATGATTCAAGATTCAAGATTCTTTTATTAGCATATAAAAAACTTTACAGTTTATCGCCATAAGCATATGGCAGCCACACTTTAACAATACATAGAAGAGTATGAAAAGATTTATGGAAGATCTTATTCCATATACTCCTAGAATTTATTCTACACTATATCATTTGTTTCCTTGTCTCCTTTAGACCGTTATTATTATAGAATTTATACATTAGAATAGCAGTAATAGGTCTCACATACCATTAGAACCCTACCAAGCATATTTTGTTTTAATATATTATTATAACATAAAAGCAAAACTTTTTGCAGAATAAATTTTACAGATAACATTGTAGTCATCAAAAACACGCATTAGATTCAAGGTTAAACCTAATTCGAATGAAAACTCATTCGAATTCCTTGTAGCTTACAATATGTTTCAAGAAATACCAAGTATATTTCACAATTTAAATGAAATCACATGTTTAACACATTGAAATATTAAGTGTATGTTTAAAAATGGTAAAAGGAATTCAATTGGTAAGTTAATTTCAGCAAATTGATGCTTCCCAGCCTCGAACCACCAAGACTGATGACCCGACACAGGAAATCATCCACAGCTGTAATGAGTATAACACAAAATCCATGAGACACAAATTTAGCCTAACATATTTAGCTAGTTTTCGTAATAAACCTGCAGATTCAGTTCTCATCAAGTTTAGAAATTTAAGGTTAGTTGACCATTTACAATAGTATTTAGGAAGAATCTCCAGTCTTAACTCTCTATAATATGGACATACCATAACAAAGTGATATTCTTCCTCTACCATGCTCATGTTACAAAGAACACGAATACGGTCACAAGCATCAATCTGTCTATATCGCCCTTCCTCAATAGCAAGTTTATGTGCAGAGCAACGCAATCTAGTTAAGGCTATTCGATGTTTATCATATTTAACCGGATTTAAATATGTGTCAAAACCAACATTACATTTAATATTTTTGTATGTGGATAGCTGAGTTATTCATTATACTGAACGTATTTTGATAATATTGGTCATGGATTCTTTCAATCACTCTATTTAGTTGCAAGTTTGTAAAACTAAAACTGTCACATATACATGTATATTGAAAGCCTATGCTACATAGAATGTTTTTTACATTGATTACCCATGAATTACTTCTTCCAAGTCTGGCCTGAGCTAAAAGTATGTTGTGTATAAGTGTACCTGGTGAATAAATAACCTTAATACCTCAAGATGACTTTCTATCTGTGAAAGTGAAAGGGTATTTTACCAAGCTCACTATAGGCAGTGGTATTACTTGTCTTATTTCCTACTTGTAGTTTTTGTTTTAAGAATTTTACATATATTCTTTCAATATCTGGTGCTTTATGGAAACCCCAAACCTCCTTTATGACACATGCTTGAGTGATCAGCGGCTAATACTTTTTGATGCCGCATAATTTAAACTCTTTATATTGAATTTTAATGTTTTACAGAATGCCCTCGAAAAGACATTTCTTTATCATCTTAAATGACCATATTTTCTTAATCTGTGTGTGGGGGGGGTGGGGGGGTGGGGGGGGCTATAAGAAGGCAAATTGTTTTTTTATTAGTCTATGGTGATTCTCAAACTCATCTGGTTAAACTAATAATTGGATTAAAAATGTAAAGACAAAAATGGACGAATACAAAGCTTTATACAAAACGCTTTCACCCATGTTTGCCAAAAGGATCGGCCTGTCACTTGTATGATCGGATGAGATGATTACCGGTACTGGGATCGGCATGGAATTTCGAATCAACTCAGTATAGGTATCATTTATCATTTTCGTTGCTGAGTGACCAAAATAACGTAAATACAGCTTTACACGCGTCGTATGTTAGAAACATTGGTTGCTCAAAAATGTTTATTGGACTCAAATGCAATTCCGGGTGGTTATCTTTCGACGAAAAATATTGTCACATGATGATTTATCTAACTTTTGACTTTTTCAATTGGAAAAAGTATAAGAAATGTACCATCTTATTTATAGAATATTTGGGGTTTACTCTTTGTGTTTGCAACTGATAGCTCTTTTTGCCTACAGCCTCGTTTTAGATGTCAACATCATGTGATCAGAGACGTCACCCGTCAACTCATGTTTGACACTAGGGCCCGGTTATAAAAAAGATAACTGTTTGCTAAATTTTAACCGGAAGTTAATTTCAGCCAATCAGGATTTGTTGTTTCAAATTTACCAATTGAAACAACTATCCTGATGGGCTGAAAATAAATTCCGGACTATATTTAACCAATGGTTATCTTTGAATAGACCGGGGGCAGTAACATTGGTGATGTATGGGGAACATTTTCAACATTACAATACTTACATGTAGCTGTTTCTTGGACGCTCCTGATATTCGGCCTTGCTCACAAAGTTTATTATTAGTAAAAGCTGGTGCTAGGGATTGAGTTTTCTCTGACGTTTTCTTGTGAATCGTAAGACGTAACGTCAAAAGTTGCTGGTCATGTCAAATAGGCGATACATTTACATGTGAAATCATTACATTCGCTGCTTACATGTATTTACACATATAAATTTGGTATCAAATAAAAAAGCTTGGAAAATGGATTATTTTAATTTGTCTTATATTGGTTTTATACAAAATATAATTAATGTAATAGTCAAAACAATCAAGAACCTACACTAGCAATGACGCCGTCAGATGTAAAAAAAAGATCGTTTCATTTAAAGTGTTATATCATAAAAAATAATGGAGTGAGAGCCGCGAAAATTTGCCGTGTTACGTGAATTACGGCTCATTGAATATTTGCCGTCGCTTTTTCTATCGTCATTTTTTTTCGAAATCGTATTAATTCATTTTTTCTTCAGACTAAAAAGATAAAAAATGACATTTGCATTACGTCTGAATCCGAATTTATGCATTCAATTTTTTGTTCACGTTCTACTTTATCTAATAAGTTTATTATCATTTTTTAGTCTTAAAACTGTCCCACTTAACGCAAAAAGGGTTATTAAAATACAAGTGATATTTTGATGCATATTTCTTTTTACAAAACACCAGCATAATTATTCTTAATTAAACATCAGATTCAAAATACATCTAGAACATATTTTATAATAGAATGACGCGAAGCTCTTATTCAAGCTCTAATACATGTATACGAAAACAAACATAAGTTATGGACGCCTACTCTCACCACTGTCCTGCATAGCTTCATTGGTTTAAACACAAAGCCAAACACATGCGCCAGGGAAGATCTCCTTTGTCTCAGTGGTTAGCGCATTGGACTTGTAAATCATTCATCTGAACATTACTTGTCCACGTGGGTTCGACACCGGCTCACGTCGGATATTTTCCAGCTTTGCTTCGGTTGAGGGCAGTTCGTCTGTCATATTGGGTCTCGTCCGGGATATGGCCATCGAGCCATTTATGTCGCCGTTGTACTGACTTTGTTTGTACATGAAGAACATTACTGCTTATATAGGCTTATCGTCATCAATATATGATGACTCTTAAGAAGGGGGGGGGGTTGTTAGGGGAGACCATTCTCACCACTTTCCTGTATAGCTTCATTGGTTTAAATACAAGTCTTACACATGCGTCAGGGAAGATCTCCTTTGGCTCAGTGGTTAGCGCATTGGACTTGCAAACCATTCATTTTAATATTACTTGTCCGCGTGGATACGACACCGGCTCACGTTGGATATTTTCAGCTTACTTCGGTTCAGGACAGTTTGTTTGTAATATGGGGGCTCGTCCGGGATATTGCCATTCAGCAATTTATGTCGACATCGTATCAACTTTGTTAGTATACGAAGCGCATTACTTCTTATCGTCATCAATATATGATGACTCTTAAGGGGGAGTGTGTATGGGAGACCACTCTCACCACTGTCATTGGTTAAAATACAATTTCTAACACCTCCGTTCGGGAAGATGTGTATTCATTCGATACTCCTTGATCCATACAGTACCACCTTTAATTTTTGACTATCATATTACTGAAATGTATTATATATAGTCTCTGTTACTATTGTAACTGTAGTTCAGTTCTTTAATAAACACCGTAGCTTCAGCATCTATTTGTTCTTCATTTCATTTAGCGATATTTATATACGACATATATAACAGAAGATCTCCTTTGGCTCAGTGGTATCATCTAGGGCATTGGACTTGTAAACCAAAAATTCAAAAATAACTTGTCGGCGTGGGTTCGACACGGGCTCACGTCGGATATTTTCAGCTATGCTTCGGTCGAGCCCAGTTCGTTTGTAATATATACATATTCATACAAATTATTTAAATGGTCAAATATTTACATGTCTATCACAGTCTTGTTTTGAATGTCTTCTGTTACAAGACAAGACTAACTGCTTCTCTGCAGCCTCGAACTGATTATATATTGTTGTGCATTTAATATAAAATGATTCAGAGAAAATCGACATTAGAACACATGCGAAAAATAAAAAAAAATATGAATAACTTTCTGTCATCTATGAAATACTTGAAGGTGGTCGATTGTTTCGTTACATTAGAACGCATTTAAAAAAAAAAAAAAAGACATAAAGCAGCTGTAAATTTTCACTTGCGTGCTTTTCAAGTCAACAATTTTCATCTTACTTTTAGGTTTTAACGGCATGAGATCTATACATTATAAAAACTACACGATATCTTGCATTTTTATTTTGTGTGTTAGAATTTCGTCGATTGGCACAATAAAGGAACAATCCGTGTTTATACTGCATTTCCTCAGTTCCTAGAATAATTTTCAACGCCTTGATCGTCTTCCCCACGGTAGTCTGATAATTGGTGGTTTGAAAATTGTATTTGGGTAGTTTGATATTTTTTAAAAGATCCCTCCAATTGATTGGCGCTTTAGTTGTCGGCGCAGGCATAGTAGTTGGCGTGGTAGTTAGTGTGGTAGTTGGCGTGGTAGTTGAATTGGAAGTTTGGTTTCAGGAGGAGGTGGTGGGAAGGAAGGCGTGGACGGTTTGGTCGTGCTCTCGGTTGTGGCTCGATTACCCCAATCTTCCAATACGTTTATAAAACGTGTTTGTCTGAAATTAATAATATTTTTTCATGTATTATTTACTTTCAAACGATAGCGTTCTTCTTGGCCTAAATCGATTTCATATCTCAATCAAAGTAATATTTAGCATGCAACTTTTTTGTTATTGTGTGCAAGATGGTCCAACATTGTTTTTGCGTTAAGGTCGCTTGAAAGCCGAAACTTCGTTACCAAATCTTGAAACAAGGTGACATTTTGATAGACTAAACACGATATTCCATTAAACTTTTTGTAGAAGCTTCAGGAAGGTAACAACAACATCAAAAACAACAACAACAACCTTGCCTGTTATGAAAAGGTTTGAAATGCGGTCGTAGATTTTGTAAGTTATCTTGTATCAATGCATGTCTTCTCTGTCTGTCGTTAAAATGCTGAACATTGCCTACTCTCACCCGTCTAGCGTCCCGTACTGCATTTAGCAGGAATTCTTCGCCTTAACTATACAGTAATATAGCGCACAATGAAATTGTCGAAAAATTCCTTGAAAATGACGTTCTTACTTTTCATAAAAGAACGAGAGAAATGTAGTTAAAAACATTTATAAAATAAAATGAATAGAGGATATTGAATGAGTGGTCATGGAATACGGAATTTATTAAACGAGTCATCTATAAACAGATTAAAACGAGACTGAGCCAAGATGACGAGTTCAATAAATTCGATATTTAATGAGCACAAATTTCATATTCTATTTATAATGTGACCCGAATTTTCGCGAAAAATCTTCAAAATTCTTGAAATTCGACTTTTCAATTTTCCGCGAAACTTATAACGCCGTTTAAAACTGACGTCACAATATATACATTATGACGTCATTTTCGCGGTTACAAAATAGCGTTGCTATTCGCTCTGAACTCATTTGCATAGTTATTTCATTAGTGTAATAACACCCGTGTAATATCAACAATATTCAACGGTGTTATTTCACTCTCGAGACTTCGGTCATATTATAAAAAAAATATTCTTCTAATATTTGCCGCCATCACGGTACCTGATGTTACAACACCAGAATGCCAATCTTGAAATAATAGCTGACACGGGTTCGAACCCCGACGAGGACACACAAACTTAAGTTGGTATTTATTTCCCACAAATGAGTTGATAATCGTAAGCCACAGTTGGATAGCAGCAAAAGATTAAAAAAATGTAATGGAAATACTGGTGCGAGAAATGAGAGACATTAATTGTTAGGCGCTCCAGCCGCCGCAAAATGACTGGAAAACGCTAACAAGCCTCCCTTAATCGCGTAAAAATCCAACCGAATCAAACCAGTTGCATACTAAAAATGCCATGCGTTCAGAAGGACAAAATGGTGCAAATTGTTTGCAAATTTTACACCGCTTTGCACGTGCTTTACGTGCAAAGCGCTGTATAATTTGCTATCAGCGTGAAATTTTCATTTAGGGTTCTTTGTCGGCCATATGTGACAATAAGATAAGCCAAACCATCGTGAAATTGACAAATGCGTGTATTTTGAACCGACTGATAAGTCCGTTTAGGATCACAAATCTATATACATAATAGTTTGTAGATTTTTATGAACTTACTGAGGAGCAAAGATAGAGTATTTCTTGATTTCATTGGGGTATAACACTTAAAATCTTATCACACTGATACATACATAAGTGTGATTAGGTTTCTAGTTTCATAAATCTATGAAATCAATATATACCCTTTTTATATCTTATAATTTAATATATCGAAGAAAAACTGTTCAGATTTATTGATTAAAAAACAGATTGGTTGTGGGACTACTTTGTGTGGCGTACTCAAAATTGTTTTCTTTGAGGAATAAAACTTTTCAGCCAATCAGAATGCACGAATCTTAATGTACACAACTTAAATCTAACCATTTAACCATTGTTTCTGCAATGCGAATACGTAAAGTTGTTACACACGTTTTGTGTAACTGAATTGTGATAGTCACCAAAAGTAACTTGCAATCTCTCTCAAAGCACTCCATATGGGATAAATAACAAGAAAGACACAGTTTGAAGTGAACATAGGGCATTTTAATGAAATGCCAGGAAATACATACACGTTTACATACTAAGATCAAATGTGGGAAAATGCAAATGTACTTAGGTCAAAATAATTCACTATGGTATGGAGTAAATCCCATATCTGGGCATGAAATTGCGCCACAAACTGGCGCCGCCCTGATTTTTTTTTTTTTTTTTTTTTTTTTTTTTTTTTTTTGATAACATGATGTGAAAACCATGGCCCCGTACGTTGGTGATTTTTTGGATAGGCTCTAAAGAAAATTATAGGATCTTTCAGATATTCGAGTGGGACGCGGGAAAATATAGTATAGCCAGGAGTAGGGGTGGACTGTGTCGTATGTTTTGTTTATATCGAAGTAAAGTACAAACACAAGTATAGTGTATACAGGAATATATTCTAATGAATTATTAACATGTATGTACATCAACAATATAACAAACTAAAACTACATCTATTGACTATATATGAATGACCTAAAATAATAAGAGCGGGTGGCTTATACACTAGCTAGTTAAAGTATATAGTCTGTTTCATACAAAGCATTCATCCATTTATACAACATCTCCCTTCTTTTAAAAGAAATCAAAGTTTTACTCTTTTAGATAATCAATTCAAATGTATAAAGAGTTAACATAAGAGTACACCTAGTACTGCAGACGACAGATTCTGTGTCAATGAGTAAGTTATCTGTAACTGAAGTATCATGTTACCTAGAAAAGAAACAAATTACAATGGAATTTACTATAAAAGATAATCTAAGTATGCCATTCATCACCAGTAAAGCGCTGATTTTTCCTCACAACTCTTGCCGTGAGATTGAGAACTGTTTTAATTCATCACTTATGAATTGCGGTCCATTATGAGATATAAGAGTATCACATATACCATATCGAGACATATGAGCTCTTAGTTTCTGGATTACAGTGCTGGATTTTGTGTCTGGCAAATAATCGACTTCAAAAAGTCTACTGTAATAATCAATAGTCAACAAGTAGTTTTTTCCATCAAGGTGAAAAAGATCAACACCTACGTTTTCGTAAGGCCTACTTAGAAAATCTGAGGCAATCATCGGCTCATTTGCATTTGAGTCACGATGGGTAAGACATGTGGGACATTTTAAAAGATAAGATAAGATAAGATAAGATTTATTTAAAGTCGGCAAGACAGCATAACAAACAACATAAGCTAACATTAGCTTTTGAACCGACTACATATAAAGCATTCTAAGGTTAACATAATATATTAAGCATACATGGGTTAGAAAATCATAGGAACATGCATATATGACAAATTTCAACGTACAAAAGGTAATGAAGTTTATAACGTAAAGAAACAAGGTTATTAATATTAAAGTAGTAGATAAATAAATGAAAAAGTTTTACCATCCCTTCCCTTCCCTTCTCTTCCCTTTTCCTGGGTAGTATTAAGTACTACTACCAGCAGGAAACAAACCCTCGATGAAATAATACAGAGGTGTACTTTCATCAAGAGGGGCCCCATCCCCATTTCTGATAAGATCTTAAAATAGACTTTATTTAATTGAAAATTATGAAGGATGATACAAAACTGAGTAAATAACTTTCTAAAAATATATTAGTTTTAGGTCATTTCTATATTCAGAATATTGTTATATAAAGCACAGGTATAAGTTTACAAAAATACAAGAGATGATTATCACATTTATAAAAGTAAAAGCATTATTAAGATTTGATTTATAGAATTGATTAGTGTGCATAAGCTTAAATGAGAAATAAAATTCAAACTACAAAGCCCACCCATCCCCTCTCCTGAGTAGTATTGGAACCCTACTACCACAAGGAAAGAAACCCTCAATGAAGTAATATATTCACAGTATATTTTCATTAGAAGGGGCCCCACCAAAGCAAAAATTAACGTACCCGGTTGTAAGAATAGCAAATTAAATAAAAGGAGCTATTTTAATATAGAATTCTAATATTCTGTTGATATATACAAGGATCATGCTGAGCATGCATACACTAAAACAAGTGTTTGATAAAGATAACAAGCATAATTTTAAGCAAACTAAAGGGGAAAATTTGCAACTTAGCCATATGAATGACAAAAAATAAGGAATAAAAAATGACCCTGAAAGCAGTAGAGTTAACAAGTAATTGAAGCACACATAAAGCAAAAGCTGTAACTGAGATAAATGGCGAAGAAATACCCCCCTGCACCGGGTTAATCTGAACATGCACTGCAGCGGCAGTCCTGGCAATTCCAATTAGCAATTAAAGCTTTGAATTGCCCAAAACTCCCTGATTGTCTGATATGCTCTGGTAGATCATTCCACAGTACAGGGGCAGCATACCAAAAAGAATTTTTACCTGCCTTGGTTGTTTTTACCCTTGGGACCTGCAATAGATTTGAATATCTAAAGTTATAGTTTCTTTCTTTTTTCTGAATGAGGTTTCCTAGGACAGGTGGGGCCAAGTTATGAAAAATTTTAAAAGTTTCAAGAGCCATTGTTCTCATGCGTCTGATATTGAGGGTTGGAAGTCTGGCTCTGATGAGAAGATCTTCATATGACGAACTGTAATCTGAATATACAAATCTCAAAGCTCTTTCCTGAATTTTTTCAATTTTATTTGTATTTCGAACAGAACAAAAATGCCATGACAACGGGCAAAAATTGAAATTTGATAAAATAAAGGAATGAAAAATGGTTAATCTTTTTTAGATGGTCAAGCTTATTTCCGATGCGTTTTAGAACATTAAGTTGTCGTGCTGCTTTTTTACATAAATTTGATATATGATGGTCAAAAGAGAGTTGAAAATCAATGTCTATCCCAAGAAGTTTAACAACCTCTTCGCATGATACACTTGCATTTCCAACTTTGAAGACGGGGGATTTTGCCTTAGACTTTTTACCTACAGCTATAGCTTGAAATTTATCAGGGTTTGCCTGCATTTAGTTAAAATTAAACCAGTCTATTAGAGTGTTACTCTCATTTTCTAAAGTTTGCACAAGATCTTGAAAATTTGATGATGTGTAAGATAAAGTGTTGTCATCGGCATAATTGTAAAGTTGACAGTGATGTATGAAATAGAAAATGTCATTAATGAAAACATTGAATAATAAGGGGCCTAGAATGGAACCTTGAGGAACACCCTTTATTATGTCATTAAATGAACTAATAATATTGCCAATTTTGACTTGTTGTTTTCTTTGACTTAAATATGATTCCAAAAGCTTGACTGCAGCCTGTGATAGTCCATATGCTGAAAGTTTACAAAGTAAAATATCATGAGGCAAGCAGTCAAAAGCTTTAGAAAGGTCCATTAGAATGGCAGCAACATATTGGTTTTTGTCAAGGGCCATCTTCCAATCCTCCAAAAGTTTTAATATTGTAGTCTGACACCCATGACCACTCCTGAATGCACATAAATAGTTATGAAAGATACCCGCAAAATAATCACTCAGCTGTTGCGAAATGACCTTTTCAAATACCTTTGATGGCATGGGTAATATACTCACTGGTCTATAATTAGATTTTTCCATGACGTCATTCTTTTTATGCAAAGGTATCACCTGCGCTTCTTTAATTCTTGATGGAAATTTTCCACTGCATATAGAGGAATTAATTAGTTCTGTAATTGGTTCTTCTACAGAAGGTTTGCTGATTTTTAGAAGTTTAGCTGGTATTCTGTCTATTCCAGTGGCTTTCTTTACACCTAAATTGTCAATTATTCTAGAGACTGCATTTTTGAAACAAATTCGGTTATCTGTTTTGTCCTTCCTGGCCAAAATAAGTTATCTTTTGCCCGTTCTAGTGTCTTTGTTACGCCCATATGACCAATATAGAGCAAAGTAATTAATTCTTGCCTTAGTGACCTGGGGATTACAATAGTTTGGCCTCGAAATATCATGTTGTCCTCGAATGATAATTCGTCGCGATGGTTCCAAAATTCGAGTATCTCTTTGTCACAATCGGTACGCGTGTTCGGCCAACCTTCCAATATAGTCTTTTTCCAAGTTTGCATTAGTGCGTCATTTTCCACACTGTCTCCCACTTTTTGCAAACGACTGTCGGTAATGAACAAATGTTTCCTGACAGAGTGCACCTGTAAATCTAGACTTTCGATCATTTTCGGAAACGTGTCTTTGACTGATTGACGCGAAAGAAATCACTTACCGGAATGGATTTTCCACTTACATGACGAACAGTAATTTTGTACTGTTGCAATTGAAAAAGCATTTTCTGCAACATTGGCGGAGCAGCGGCAAGCGTTTTTTTTCATGATCGATTCAATCGGTTTGTGATCACATAGACATATTATTTCTCTACCATATGTATCTTGGTGAAAGCGTTTAACACCATACAAGATAGCAAGAAGTTCTTTCTCTATCTGAGCAAACATACATTCTGTTTGCGTGAAACTTTTTGATGCATATGCTAAAGGTTTGTCATTTTGATAAATACAACAACCAATTCCCGACTGGCTTGCATCAGTTTCAAGTACAAGCTGTTTATCTGAGTCGAAATAACCAAGAACTGGAGCATTAGTGATTATCTCTTTGACCTGATTAAAAGCTTTTGTCTGGGGATCGTCCCATATGAAATCTGATTCCTTCTTGAGTAACATCCTAAGGGGAACAGTGACCTCAGCTAGATTTGGTGTTACTTTTGCAAGATAATTTACGATACCTAGAAAGGTCTCAAGCTTCTCACGGTTTGTAGGAATGGGGATCTGGGTTATGGCATTTATCTTATTGGGATCTGGTTTCAGCCCTGAACTACTAATCACGTGTCCGAAAAATGGTACTTCGTCCACGCCTATGATGCACTTTTCTTGATTAAAGCGAACACCCTTTTCTCGCGCTCGAATCATCGCATTTTTGAGATTTCGGTCATGTTATGCCTTTGTTTTACCATACACCAGAATTTCATCAACTTTAGCCTGAATACCTGGCAAATTTTCAAATACTTCTGTGATCTTTCGCAAAAATATGTCACTTGAAGCATTTATACCAAAGGGTAGTCTAAGATGACAAAATCGGCAATAAGGAGTGTTGAATGTAGTAAGCAAAGAAGACATTTCGTCGAGCTCTACACTCCAATACGCGTGTCTTATGTCAAGGATGCTGGAAGCCGCCGTCATAGCGCAGTTGGTAGCGCGTCTGACTGTCAATTTAGAGTTCGCGGGTTCGATCCCCGGCGGCGGCACTCATTCTTTCCGACTATTTGTCTCTCACCAATGGGTTGATAATCGTAGACCTATGTGAGATAGCGGCTGGAGGCTAGGAAAGAATGTGGTGGTTGTACTGGTGATAGAAATACCAGGAACCCATTGTTAGGTGCTCCAGCCGCCGCGATATAACTGAAATAATGTTGAAAGCGGCGTTAAACTCCAATCAATCAATCAATCAAGGATGCTGAAATATTTCGCACCTGATAACTAAGTAATATCATCTAATGTCGGCATCTGAAAATGGGGTTTGCGGATAGCTTCATTTAATGCCTTGGGATCAAGAAATATTCTAAGCTTGTTCGTTTTTGGTTTTTCTACTACAACGATTGAATTAACCCAATCGGTCGGCTCTGACACTTTTCTGATAATTTTGTCATTGACCATTTGATCCAATTCATTTTTAAGGCGTTGCTTTAAAGCTTCTGGAACCCTGCGCGGAGCATTTACTATTGGAGTGACATTTTCCCTCAAATGTAGATGACACTTTCCCGGAAGTAACCCTATGCCCTGGAATAAATCACCATAATCCTCCATAACATGCTCTTTCGTCATTGAATGATTTTCGCTTGCAAAGGTAATCTTTATCAAGCCTAGATCAATTGATTTTTTTGTGCTTATCAAAGGAGGTGCTTGAGTGTCAACTGTGTCAAACCTTGTTTTGACCTTTAAACCTCGGTATGAACAATCAAGATTTAACATACCCTGAGTTTTCAACATGTCTCCTGAGTACGCGATTAACTTGCAGTCTGGCTTTTCTAAAGGATTTTTTATACCTAACGATCTGAACATTGTGAATGGAATAATATTGGCGCTACTGCCTGTAGCAACTTTGAAATTTATTTTTGAGGAATTCGGACCAATATGGAGAGTCACATATAAAGAGTCACGACGGTCTGGTGAAGTTGTGAAAGAAGAAGAAGCGCTTACCGTATTTACGCTATATTCCAAATTATCACAGCCTTCATTCTCATTGTCCTCCTTCTCAGCCACATTGTTCACAAATTTATTTGCTTTACATTTTTTCTGGATTTACACTTTCTGCATCGTTTACCCTTTGCCGGACATACAGAGTTATTGTCATGGTTATACCCGCATCGATCGCACTGCATCGGACCTGATTTCTTCTGTTGTTTTGGTCTAGCCCCTGATCGGTTTTGTTTGAGATGACCCAAAGCGTCCACGTTAGCTTGAGCGTTAGTCGTCATAAAGTTCACCTGTTTCTAGCAATATTCGTGGTTTTGAACTATATGGATTGCCCTGTCCTTCGTCAGCTTGTCACTCTCGTTTATCAGCTTTTCCCGTACTTTTTTATCGTTACACCCAAATACTATTCGATCACGGATCATGTCATCTGTGATATCAACAGTGTCGTTGGTTCTGAAATTACAGTCCCTGGCTCGAATCCTTAGCCTAGTCACAAACGCATCTATTGTGTCATGTCCCTGGATTTCATTGTAAAATCGGAATCTTGCAAAAATGGGTTTTAGTTTAGGTTGTACATGGTCCTTAAAACGATTGTAGTACGTTCTGAGTAATTTCGAGTCTTCTTGGGAAATTGTCCATGATTTGTAAATCTGGCGGCCTTCTTCTCCAACCCATAATAGCAAGTATGACACTTTCTCCTCTTCCTCCCTCTCACTTAGCGGTCCAGAAAATATTAACTCGACGTGAGTCTGAAACCTGTCCCACTGTTCTGGCAAATTTGAACTATTTTAATTCATCACAGGAGGAGGTATTCCACTTAAATCCATGTTTGTTTTCAATGTAGGAATCAATATATCTAAGAGCGAGATATATGTCAGATCTTCAAAAATCGAATTTTTTATTCTGACACCATGTCGTATGTTTTGTTTATATCGAAGTAAAGTACAAACACAAGTATAGTGTATACAGGAATATATTCAAATGAATTATAAACATGTATGTACATCAACAATATAACAAACTAAAACTACATCTATTGACTATATATGAATGACCTAAAATAATAAGAGCGGGTGACTTATATACTAGCTAGTTAAAGTATATAGTCTGTTTCATACAAAGCATTCATCCATTTATACAACAGACTGAACTAAAATTTAACAAGCGTGAGACAACGGTACTTGATTAAAGATATAATCAACTATATATAGCATGGAAAATAGTGACATGACTGAACATAACCTCTATAAGCATACATTACTCGCTTGACTAAAGGTCATAAGATACCTCCGTTAGGTCTCGTTTATCTCCGTTAGTCAAGTTTAATAATAAATACCTATTAAATAAGAATTACGGACGTTTCGTACCATAGCCATTTCGTACCAGTCATTTCGTACCATAGCATTGGAGATTTCGTACCATGTATTGGACATTTCGTACCATGTATTGGACATTTCGTAACATGTTTTGGACATTTCGTACCATAGTATTGGACATTTCGTACCATATATTCGATTTGATACAGCGATCTTGATTATTTAAGAACAATTCTTACAAATAATTTTGATAATCGTTTGTTACATAATTAAGAATAAAAATTTTACATAATATTATGACAATAACGATAATTTTCACTGGTGGATAAATGATGTAAAAGCATTGAAAAAAGGAATGCCGATATAGCTGATCCGAAGTTTTGGAAATATCTTGCTAATATTAATACCACGATACAACACGAGAAAAGGAGAATATATTTTAAACATCATTTATCCATAATTACTGAAAGTTGAATTAATACTGAAATCACACCGTTCTCTATTCACTCGTCACACACATACACAAGTCTTCCACACACTCGAAGATGTCTACATACAGTCATTTTGCCCACTCTGTATTTCTCCCACGCACTAAAGAGGGAAGTCTGCAGACTGTATGCTGGTAGATACCCTTCTTGAGTTCGTATTCAAGCAAACAGCAATCAGCAATGAAAAAACATTTCTCAATTAAAGTACGCAAACAACTCAATCAATGAATGAAGAATAACTTATCATAATTAATCAAGCAAACAGTGCAATCAAAAATTGTGTCTCCATTGAAGTACACAAACGAGTCAATCAGTTTCTATAATTGTTGTTTGCGAACTGGAAGATAATAAGTTAATTGTATATTACAATTTGACATGGTGCGAAATGACCATTGTATGGTACGAAATGGCCACAGTATGGTACGAAATCTCCAACGAAATTATGGTACGAAATGGTTATGGTACGAAACGTCTGTATACCTTAAATAACACTTACCTTTGAATAGATAACGTCAATGAAAAGGATAAGTGGTTATCCTGTGAACTCTAGAGTCAGGGGTTCGTGTCACTGGAGTGGTATAATTTTTCATCTCGTTTAGAATTTTTGGTTGGATTTTTTTTTTAATTTGATCTCTAGATTATTCTCTTTATTTAATTGTTTTTTACAATTTTTCTCTCTATTTTTCATCTATGTTATATATTATTTTGTTATTTTAATGTTTATCTTTTTAATATCTTTACTTCAGTTGTGTTTTTTTATATATAAATTGGTTCATATCTTTATTTCAAATATTTAAATACACATAACTCAAACTAAACAACAATCAATCACTTTCTTCAGAGTCTGTATCGTCCCTCAAATCTATTAAAAATGAGTCTATGTGTTCATCAATAAAGTTGTCGCTGGCTTTGCATTTCTCTATATGAGCATCCACGTGTCTGCAAACAGATCTCTACCTCTCTGTGCCTATTTCACTCCTCTTCTGTTATACGGAGAACGTCATCGTATCTGCAAAAAAAGGAAAAGTATTAGATATAAAACCTAATTTCCGCGAAAAAAAAACAACAAGTATTCTCCGCTGATAATCTACAAATCAACCTTCTTAAAAGTAACATTTCTGCTTCGAACTGAAGATTTGAGCTGGCTCCATATCATCTCTATCGGGTTGAAATCGGGATGGTAGGGGGGTAATCGTAGTACTTCATGTCCATAGTATCTGATAAGGTTATCAACTGTGTATTCCGGGATCTTCTTGTTTAATTTAACCAGCTGGAGCAACTGTGGCCTTAACATGGTATCCTGGAAATCTATTCCTTCTTTTCTCAACCATTCCTGTCAAAAAGCAAGAAACAACAATATTTAGCATGAAATACAATTGATTTCAAGACATGTAGTCGATAATGAAACGTAAAGTACGATTTGATTTTCATTTGCAAGATACTTTATTAAGTCTTTAAATAAGAACTATTTCTTTTTTTAATTATTAACTTGATTAAGCCTTTCCTCAAGCCCGTTTTGTTGGAACTACATTTCAACTGCATTTCGATGGCTAAGTGCGATACAGTTGTAACTGCCTATATTTTTTATAGTTAGTTACAATTGTTTGACACTGAAGCATGTATTTGAGTTGGATAGATAAAAAGATAAGATAAAAAATTGCCCAAATTGGACAAAATATTGAACCTGAATATCAGATTTCGAGTATTAGATGTTGGATATTTGTCGGCTTTCATGGAATGATAAGACGCATTGTCCATGACGATTTCACTTGGCTAATCCAGTTTCTGAAGAAGCCTTTCTTCCAACCACCTGGTAAAGTTGGCACCGTCCATCTCGCTGTGGTAATCGCCTGTCTTTGACTTTGCCTTGTACACTAGGCTGGCTCCGGGACAAATTCGTCTTTGGTTCCGGCGTTAACGACAATAATACGTTGTCCTCTGTTATATGGTGAAATGACATCAGGTGTGTCGGGGCCCTGTCAGCACTTCTTTGCAGTAAAAGCGGTGTCGATCCAAGTTTCGTCAATGTAGACAAATTGTAGATTTCTGTCTTCAAATTCCCTTTTTAGTCTATAAAATGTTATTCTTTTGTCAACGATATTTGGTTTTTCTATCAAAACTTTTCTACTGACTTTCGTTTTCGTCCACCTATATCACATATCTCTCACTAGCTTCCTGAGTGTGGTTACGCTTCCAGCAAATCCTATGTCCTTTTTCAGAGTTGTTTGCAGCATTTTCAGAGTAGGCAACTGTTTCCTTACAGTGTAGAATTCTGTGATCTTGTTCCGAATAGCAGCCATATCAAAGTCATCTATTGGCTTGTAGGTACCTCGCTGAGCCTGACGATGTGGGGAAAGCAATTGTACTGTCTGTTGCATTTCCCCGCGAATCCTAGTTACAGTGCTGACACTGACCCCTGTTGCGTCGGCAGTTGACTGAACAAAACTTGAAGATCCCTCAGTCCTGAAAAAACTTTCCGACACGTTATAAACTATTTGTTTAGCCCGCGAGCCCATATGACGCCTACTTGTATCTTCCATATTTGAGTTCAGGAGGTCGAATGGGCAAACATGAAATATTGGTGTGCAAACAACTCATTATATAATTTATCTAAAATGACCTGGCACTCATTACCTTCCGTCAGTGCTCGAATATTCCCGAAGCGTAACTCAATTTCATTTCACAGTTTTACTTATATAGTTTCTCATATTCCTTGAAGAGACGCGGTAGTACAGTGGTTAAAGGCGCCTTCCCCGAACAGCGGAAAGTTGACGTGTCGAATTCAAATCCCGACAGAGACACATAATTTATTGAATTCTTGTGATAATCATCAACATATTTATTTATTTTTTTAATTACATTTCTTATTATTTTGTTATTAGGTTCTTTTAGTCAGTAACGATCACTATTTTCTTTATTCTTTTATCATTCAATTTTGGTTTTGTGCACCAACCAAGACTATTGTATTCTGATCGAGTGTAAGATTGGTTATATGGCTCATTGAAAAAGAAATAAGTATTTAGTAAGCTTTCACTAAAAAGTAGTTAAAAAAACTCATTTGCTTCATGATATTGAATTATAAGATATGATGAGAATAGACTTTTTGGCGTTCATAACATAAGCATATACCTAAACAGGAATTCGATAAACGTGTTCAAACTCTGTATATGTTTTTTTATTATTATTATTTAGCGTCACAAAATAAAAAAGTGCCTCTTCATCTAATTAATATAGATCTAGATACATTCAAAATTAATAACTATTTTCAGTAATTTATGGACAGGACTTTGCAATGATCAAATTTTAAATAAAATTGGGGCTGGCGGAAATATTTCTGTGTCTTATGTATTACGGTTCAAAATACCAAACGTATCATAATAGATAATTAAAAAAAGTGTTTCACTAAAGAAAAAGAAAATGAAAAAAAACTGGTCAGGGACCGGCTTGAACTCGTGACCTCCTGCTTGTGGGAAAGCATCCTTACCACAACCGCTAAATTTCCGTATACACTATGAGTAGTGATACAAATTTTTAAATCTTATCTTCACGAGTATACGTCTATATTAAGAAACTTTTACCGACTATCAATAGGGGTCAAAAGGAATATTTAATGAGTGCCAGGTCATTGTAGATCAATAATACATGTATTTAAGCACGAAGAAAACGTTTTTCAATTCATGGAATATAACAAGCGAAAAAAGGTTTACAGAAAAAATGGATAAGCATGGATTCGTACCCAGGACCTCTACATTGGTAGTCGGTAAACTAGACCTCTCGGTCACTGAATGATTCAATATCCATGACCATTTCTACGTTATAAAAACAATATTTAAAACCGTAATCCGCCGAGATTCGACGATATTTCTCGAAGGCTAGCGACTTTCCTCGATGATAAATGTATTCATCGGTAATTTTATTCATTGCATTTAATCTGAGTAAAAAGTGGACTAACAAACTTCAAATCATGCAAAATAAACTGATAAGGTTCATTTTGGAATTGCACCACAGATCCAGTATCAACAGAACTCACTTTAAAACTTTAAACTGGCTGCCAGTTGAAAAACGTATTGAACAAATAAATCTTATAAATGTTTTCAAAATTAAGAACGGACTTGCGCCAGACTATCTGATGGACCAATTTGTAGAAGCGGCCACCTCACATTCTTACAGCACGCGATTCAGTATAAATGGTTGTTTTGCTGTTCCTAAGGTTGGGACGCACGGAAGAAAATCATTTTCTTACGTGGGCTGTAACCTTTGGAACAGCCTTCCAACAAGTATCAAAATGTGCAGATCTCTCCCCATGTTCAAAGCAAAAATTAAAGAGCACTTTCTTGAAAATCTGTGATATTTTACAAACAAACTCTGTGATATTATGCTTTGAAATGAGTTCATTAATTTTTCTTTACCTGTCTGTGATTTAATTGATTTACATTTAATTGTAACATCATCAATTCTATGTTTACAAATTTAATAGTATAACATCATGTCTCTCTGTGTCAGCCACACCCAAGCAGGGGACCGCAATGGAAATCATCATATATTAATCTATCCCAATCACCGGTACTGCCTTTACAGCCAAGTAATCCTGGTGGTGCGGATTTACTGTCGACTATTCTTAACCCATTAAATGAAATTGACTCTAAACAGCTATCCCATGTTTGCACAACATTACAATCATCAGTTAATAGCATTACATGTAGGCTAAACAGTATGGACAGTAGGTTAATTGAGATAGAGAAAAGCCAGTCTTTCATCAGTGAGCAGTACGATACCCTCTCGAGTTGTTTGAAATCAAATAAATCAGCAGTAGAAGATGGCACACACAAAATTTCCTCCTTTGGCAAACAGAAGGAATCTCTTGCAGAGAGTATCATTGACTTGAAGTGTCGTTCGATGAGAGATAACTTGCGATTTTTGGATTGTCTGAAAATGTTATATTTGGCGAATAAGAAATTGACCAATCAAATACCATCATGTCAGGATATACTCCTTCAGATGATTAGCATACCAAACAATCGGCTGGTAAAGAAACAAAGTTTCAGGTTGTTTAAAACTGTGCAAATCAAGTGTTTGCGTTCTGTTAGCAGATCCTGATTATTCGCGATGCTGAGTCACACATAATGATTGATCGTGCCCACCGCATGGGAAAATACAAAAAGAGCAAAATTAGGCCTATTGTTGCAAAGTTGTGCAATACGTTTTCAAAAAACGTTATAAAATCGGCACTTAAATCTGTTGATCTCAAGAGTACCCCTTACAATGTGTCTGATCAATACCAAGAAGAGGTTGTAGAAAAACGAAAATCACTGATATAACCTGAAATTATTGACATGATTTGACCTTTATGCAATGAATAAATTAACCGATGAATACATTTACCATCGAGGAATATCGGTGGTTACGGAAAGCTTCGTCATAATCCGGAGGACTATGTTTTCATAAAATCATAAGATTTTATATACATTTACTAACGGTTCCGTGGTCGAAAGGTGTAGGTCACAGGCATACGAAGTATAGTTTTGGTGGTTCAAACCTGCACAAAGTCAAAATTTTGTCTTTTTTCTTTTCTTTCGTTTTTTTTTTTTTTTTTTTTTTTTTTTTTTTTTTTGCTTTAAACATATCACACACACACACAGACACAAAAAAAAAAAAAAAAAAAAAAAAAAAAAACACGCATATATTAATGACGATATATTAATTAGAAATCTTTACTCTATACTTTTGTCAAAGAAATTGTCTTCAATTTACTAGTTTGTCGAAATTTGGACGAGCAAATTGACAAGTGCAAATCAGACATATTTTATAAAAAACAGCTTTTAGAACCTTTTTAGCTCACCTGAGCACGAAGTGCTCAAGGTGAACTATTGTTATCGCACATTGTCCGTCGTCAGTTGTGCGGTGTGCGTCGTGCACTATTTCTTTAAAAATTTTCTCCTCCTAAACCGATGGGCCATATCAAGACCCTGGGTCATATTTGGGTTGCCCGGGTGCATCCCTTTTTATATAGAATCAAAAAACGAAAATCTTTAAAAATCTTTTAAAATCTTCTTCTCTGAAACTAGAAGACAGACAGCTTTCCATTTTTGTATGTAGCATCATCGAGTGGGCCTCTACCAAGTTTGTTCATATAAAGACCAAGGGCTCATATATGGGCTCCATCCAGGCTCATACTTTTTTACAAAGATTCAAAGAGCAAAAAATTCAAAAATCTTCTTCTCTGAAACCAAAAGGCAGTTATCTTCCATATTTTGTTTGTAATATTATAGTGAACTTCGACTTATGTTTTCATAGCATGCCCTTGGGGTCATATTTGGGCTTTGAATGAACCAACCCTATTTTACAAAAGACAAAAGATAGGAAATCCTGTATTTCATGAAGTTTGTTCATAACATGTCCATATGTTCATGTAAGGGCTGTGTCCAGGCACATCCCTTTTACTCTTTGCTTAAAACATTACATGGTTTTGATGTTATTTAGAAATTATCTCCTTGTTTACATCCGCCTATTTATTTGATGTGATGTCCAAGGGGTCAAAGAGACTCAAGAGAGCGATCTAGGATAATCATGGTTCTCTAGATAGATATATTTGAGGAAACACACGGATTCTGAATTTGAAAGCATACAATTGATATTGTTTGTTATTGCCTGAGAGAAATATGTAGAGATATTTGAGTTGTAAAAGAAATAATAATTCAATTTGAAAAAAAAAAACATAGAAAGAAATTGAAACAAGTCATAGATCAGATATATATCATTATTTTTGAAAAATAAAAATAGGGACTACCGAGGATCGAACCACGGATCTTATGTTCTGCAATCCGTCGACCTTACAGTTACATCTAGGAGAACCCTCTACCTACGGTCGCGCAAAATAAATATATAAATCATCAGGATCGACTCCCGAGACAAAACGAAAACTAACGATTATGTAAAGTTGGAATCAATAAAGCATGTAATTATTAAGATAGAGGTCATGCTCAATCATGTCAAATATTTTAGATTAATACCCATTATGATCCAAGCACATGATGACGGCAAAAAAGCATACCTTGTACGTGATAAACTATATATTGACAATTCACTCTATGTTGAAGGTCAAAAGGGTGAAGAGCCAAAGGAGGCTAAATTGGCATAGAATTGTTGTGGGAAACAAGACATAAACATTCTATCATGGAATGTAGAAGGCCTTAAATCATGTCTCACTGATTTTGAGTTTCAAAATTTTGTGAATGATTTTGATGACCTTATTTCATAGAAACATGGCAGAGATGCTTCATGTATGATTATTTCAATATAAAGGGTTATGTAGCTTTTCATACACCGAGGAAATATATAAAATCAAAAAGAGGTCATGGTGGTGTCAGCCTCTTCTACAGAGAGGCCTCTCTTTAGAAGAGACTGGTGATCAAGGTATAATTTTAATTCAATTTTGTAAAACATTTTCCTAAAAATGAAAGAGATATCTTCATCTGCTTTGCATATGTTCCACCGAGTCATCCTCATATTTTGCAATTCATGATCTAAGTTTTTTCGAAAGTATAGAATCAATGGTACGCAAATACTCTTTATTGGGTGATACTGCCCTGATAGGTGATCTGAATGCCAGATGTGGTCAACTACAGAAATATATGCCTATACTTAGTTCCAGAAGAAAGTGTGCAGTTTCACTTTTTTGCTTTCCTTATTTTTTGCAAAGTTGGAAGAACTTTTGCTTGTAAAATCGGTTGCATGTTTTAGATATGACTCTTTAAAAACGAGGCATGAAATCCGATTTCGAAAAAAGTTGCATATACTGTAGACACTTCTTTAGCACATATGGTGTTGAGGTTGGCCCTTCCAGAATTTCTTTTCTGGAAATTCTAGAAGGGCAAACCTCAACACCATAATGCTTAAATGGAATTTCCTAGTTTGACTAGGGACTCCCTACCCTTTCCAAAAAGAAATTTGAGTTTACGTACAGGCGTCCCACCTGTGCCTACGTTAGAAATCTCTACGTTGATTGTTTAATATCGTCAGATACGACGGTGCAATAGCGTTATACAATATTAGTTGATACGCAACAGTGGAAGCTCAAGCGTATACATACAATTTCTATCGGAGTATGTGTGCTAATTAAATTTTATAGACACTTTTCTTCGCATGCGGTTAATTTTCGCCCACAAACAAAATTTGTACGTCAACCTACATTGTTTTATAGTGTACAATTATTATTCAGATGTGAATTTTTTACAAGGTAGGCAACAGAAATTGAACTTAATGCGATTCAAAAAAGGTTATTCATCAACTGTTGGATACAAAAGCAAATCACTCAAAATCAAGGATCCTTTACTAGACTAAAGTCAATGAGTTCCGTATGCCTTATTTCATAAAGTATCGATGGTCAATAGTGTCGAGGTTTCTCATGCAAAATTTTGAGACGGTACATTGAGTAAGTTTCGAGATATTCGAATTTTAAAAGTGCACACTTTCTTTGGAAACTGAGTATATATTTTCAGATAAAGATCAGAATAAGTATATCCCAATATTTGACCAGGATCAGTGGGAGAAATTTAATGGTTCAAGTCCTAGATATTCAAAAGACAAGGTAATTATTCACTCGGAAAGAATGTTATTACAGTTATGCCTCAATGCAGACTTAAGAATTTGAACGGAAGAAAAGGGGATACTTTCGGTGTGGGTGATTTTACTTTTATTTCCGAGAAATGAAAGAGTTTGATTGATTATGTATTATGCTCTGATCAGTTATTTCCCTTGATTATCTCATTTGTCTTACATAACCTTTGGTCACTGTCTTCGCATGTGCCAGTTAGTGTTGGTCTTTCAGTTGGGCATTTCACTTTGCCTGTCGGTTAAAGGTAAATCTGATTTCTGTAGGATCAACTGGGACCCCATACATTAAGAAAAATACAAGGATACTTTATATATAATTTGAATTTGTTAGAGCAAACAGTAGATGAAACAATTTCAGGGCTCAAACGCATTGACTTAGGAATTTCAAAGTTAAGTGACTGTTTATATAACTCTGCATTATCTGTTATTGGTATGAAACGAATGGGTACTTCATACAATGGTCAACCAAATAAATATGCAAAGACATGGTTTGATAAGGAATGCCACTCGGCTGGAAAAGAATTTCGTAATGCCAAGAAGAAATACCGTTTGAATAAATATGCTATCAACGAAAGTGAAATGCTCAGAAAGAAGCGTTTATATAATAATGTTAAGAAAAAAGCTAGGCTAAGAAACAAAATTTAAAACAAAAACATTTTTCTTTCCCTGCAAACAAGGACCCACAAAAATTTTGGAGGGAAATTAAGAAACTTACATCGAATAACGATACTCAGATCTCACATGATTTCAAAGATTTTTTTGATAATTTTTAAAATTTCTTTTCGATCGATCTTGATCCTGATCAGCCCTATAGATATAACAATGATCAGTGTCCAGAAATTCTCTACATGATGATCTTGATAAGGAATTCACTGTAAATGGAGTTTTAAAATGTATTCAATCACTTAAAGCAGGGAAAAGTGCTGGCATCGACTTGCTTCCAGAATTTTTCATAGAAATAGGAGAAAGTATCTCACCACTACTTTGTAAACTTTTCAATTTTATGTATAGTAAAAGTATATATCCAAAGGAGTGGACAAAAGGTATGATTATTCCTATACCTAAAAAGAGAAATATTCATGATTTCAATAATTATAGGGGGATAAGTTTAACAAGTATTTTCTCATTTTTTTCCTTTTTTATTAGATAATGGATTAAGAGATTAAACTGAAAAGTATCAAGTTATAAATGAGTTACAGTTTGGATTTAGGCAAGGGAAAAGTACTGTTGACAGCATTTTTATCCTTTCCTCAATCATAAACAGAGTAATAAATGTAGAAAAGAAATAGCTTTACTATTCGTCTTTTGATTTCCAAAAAAGCTTTTGCCACAATCAATCATAATTCAATTTGGAATAAACTTCTTCGTTTGGGAACATCAACAAAAAATGCTGAAAATGCTGTCTGCTATGTACCACAACATTAAATCATGTGTGAGAGTAAATGGTTAAAATAGCGGTTTTTTTAACATCAAAATGGGTGTGAAGCAAGGCGAACCTTTGTCTCCCTACTGTTCATTTTGTTTATCAATGATATGTATGGGTTTATGTTATCTGATGCATTTGACTGTTTTACATTGGAGCATTTGAAATTATTTGTGTTAATTTTTGCTGATGATACTATATTATTTTCATATTCAAAAGAGGGTCTGCAGTGCATTTTGAGCAAACTTAGTTAATATTCAAGGCAGTGGGGAATTAAGGTTAATATCGCAAAGACTGTTATCATGGTTTGTCTGAAAAAAAAAATCGTCTAAAAGATATAGATATCAGATACAATGAAGAAAATTGTCAATTGGCAAACATTTTACCTACCTTGGATGTACAGTAGCACCTTATGGCAGGTTTTTATTGCACAAAAAAATTTGGCTGCAAAAGCTATGAAAGCTTTAAATAGTTTAAATGTTTAATTTGAAAAGGTGCCTTTAAACATTAGAGAAAATCAAACTATTTGATGCTATGGTTTTACCTATCTTATCCTATGCCTCTGAGGCCTAGGGTTTTTACAGAGCACATAATTGTGAATAAGTACATAGTAAAATAGATTCCCTCTTTATGTTCTAAGAAACATAGCCATTTTTAAATATTGGTATAAGATTTGTTAATCAGGTAATTCATTGCTATTCAAAATTTTTAACATGAAATATGGAAATGGTAATCATGTAAATGAATGGAGTCTGAATGTATTCACACTATATGATCAATTGGGTTTCTCTTATGTGAAAATACAAAGGATCTTTGATCATTATGTTAATGATTTTTATAGCAACATTCATGATTCTTCCATGCTAGAGTCGTACAGAATGTTTAAACAGACCTTCGCATTTGAAGATTATCTCGATTTTATTAAGGCACCAAAATACCAAAAGGCTCTATGTAGATTTCGATGTTCTTCTCATAAACTTCTTATTGAGGTTGGAAGACATAGAAATATTCCTAGAGAAGAGAGAAAGTATTTGTTTTGCAAGAGCAATCGAGTTGAAAGGGAATTCCATTTCCTTCTAATATGTCCCCTTTATCGAAATTTGAGAGTGACTTATCTGCCTAAGTACTATACCACTTGGCCCTCACTCACTAAATTCAAACTTCTGCTGGAATCTACATCAGGAAGAACAATTCTCAATCTGAGCAAATTTATATATTATGCAAACGACTTAAGGGAAAAAGCATGCAAGGTTAGATAACAATATGACAACAGTTTTAAGTATGTTTTTTTTGTGGGAGAAGTTATAGATCAGCCTACTGAATCATTCACGATGAACTATGGCCTTCCTCCCAGAAAAACACACCAACCATGGCGAAATATAGAATTGAAATGTCATTTATACATCAAAAAACATGTGCATGTGTTTCATCTTCTTATTCATCACTTATGATCAAGTACTCTCATCATACAAAAGATGTATGAACTTTCCATTATTATCTAGGCAAATCCTAATATGAGTTATAAATTGTAAAGATGTTCTTTATAGTTTGTCTTATCTAAGCTTTATACTGGAAATTGGAAATCGGGAATTAAAGTACAAGCGTGGTATTTGGGAGGAAGAATAGATTAAACAATGGGTTCCTTCTTCTTAAACATTACACTGAATGTTTTTCTTGCCATGTTTAGATAAGAGTAGTTTATGTCTACAGGAGATCATTATAGACCTGCAATTTCAAGTGAGTGATCAAAGATCAATTTTACATTGAAAATGAGAGGAGATAACGATTTCTCGCACCTCACTCTTTCTTGCGGAACTATACTTGCATATTTGAATATATGTTTTGTCATATGTATTATATTATTGAAGTTCTGAAAATTATTTCAAATTTTTTTCCTGGCTAAATAACTATTCTCTAGTCCTCGTGCTGTACTGGCGAAAAACAAGATGCTTATATGCCATAACATATTTGAACTTAGCTAAATGCATGAATGCAGCCTCAAATTTTAGCACAATTTACATTAACTGGAAATTTGTGATGCATATCAAAATTATCCTACCGGATCAAGCGAAAAGTAACTTTAACGCTTATCTTGTCAATGAAAAAGAATGGCATATTTCTCTTACCAAGGATGTATGGAGAAATATATTATTGTACTAAATTCATATTATAATATTTTAACATATGTCAAGATAATCGCCGTTACAGAAAATATCCAAGAATTAAAGTCATAATTCTTGGATATTTTTTCGTAACGGCTATTATCTTGACATTCTTTTGATTCTGTATAGTATTGCATTGGCATAAAGTAATTCGTGATAGCAATAATTTAGTACATGTCACAGTAACTTTGAATCACTGGTTAGGAGTTATTCGACATATCAAGTGTTTAATACATGATGGATAAATCCGCGATGTTTGGTGTAATATCAATAATAATTATATCCTGTTTCTTCACAGGTAATTTGTTGAAGACTGGGGCCTTTTTCTTTATTTCAATATATATATATATATATATATATATATATATATATATATATATATATATATATATATATATATATATATATTATAAATTTTCCTATTAGTAATGAGTCAGCTGATGTGGTATATTTTAATATTATTGAAAGTGAAAAAAATCAGATCAAAAGATATAAGGCAGAATTTGCCTTTTTGGATGGCAAACATAGGGAAAGCGATATAAGAGGTAGCTTTTCGAGACGAATAGAGCTTATCATTGTTTACATGTAACTAAAGCTAATCATTGTTTACATGTAAATAAATGTATTAAGTTTAAGGAAACCATCTCGAGTCATTTTGAAATTTGGTGTGTTTATGAGGTTTAATGTCGCTTTTAATAATCTTAGTCATATCGCA
Organism: Fragum whitleyi; assembly: GCA_948146395.1. Taxonomy (NCBI): domain Eukaryota; kingdom Metazoa; phylum Mollusca; class Bivalvia; order Cardiida; family Cardiidae; genus Fragum; species Fragum whitleyi. Next base: position 40,832,435 of record OX411546.1, on the reverse strand, counting down.
GCGACTGGAGGATCTAACAGTGGATTTATGGTATTTCTCACACCAGTTCTAACATTACATCCTAATCCATTGGTGGGAGATGAATAGTCAAAAAGGATGAGGTCCGCCGTCGGAGAACGAACCCGGGACCTCGGGGTAGAAACTGCGTAATGTTTTTTTTTTTTTTTTTTTTTTTTACCGAGAAATGCGCTTCTATGCGTCGTTATGGAGTTTTTATTACGCCATTTTTTCCGCTAGTCGATTCCCATGAATTTGGAAGGTTACAATGTTACTCGAGAAATATCTATACCGAGACAATTTCAAAATTGTGCATAACAATCCCTACTTTCTCATTCCAACATACCTACAACAGCGCTATGACAGTGTCTTTAGAAAGTTAGATTTGATTAAAAAGGGGCCTTACTAGCCGTGGTATTCCCATATTATTACAATTTCAAATGTACGTTTCCTTTGTTTTAATTGTAATTTTCTACGATAGTTCTTTTTTTCACACAATTTCAATGAATTCCGTCTTAAATCCCATTTTACCAATTTTACCCATTTTACCTATGGCGATAGTTATACATTGTAATATATCATACGGTAATACGTATTGATCAATCTCTTCATCTTTTCAAATGAAGGGTTCTAACTCTAATTTGCTCCTTCGTAAGGGACGAATTGGAATTGGAACCCATTGGCTTGTGTAGGTTCAATTTATGGTCTGTTAATTAAACGATTCATTAACGCATCTTAAACACAATTATTATTATAATTATTATTATTGTTATTATTATTATTATTATTATTATTATTATTATTATTATTATTATTATTATTATTATTATTATTATTATTATTATTATTATTATTATTATTATTAATAATAATGATAATATTCATTCATTCACTTTATTTCTTCCAAAGGAGATTAATTGAACAAAAATGTTTTTCTTTAACAATAAAGATATAGCATATAAATATAAACAATTCGGAAAAACAAAGTGATGTAGTTTGAAATAAAAACTACGAAGCACCAAACGGACGGGAAAATAAATGTGCAATTAGGCGCTATAAATCATTTGGTCCGTGGAAACATCTATATATGTAATTAATCGTCATTCTTTGAAATTGTCGTGTGCACACAATGAGTTGGGATTTTCTCCAAGCACCATCATTAGAAAGCGTTCATCGGATGAAAACACAAACTCATATGCCACGGCCTTAAATTTTGTAGATACATGGGAAACGAAATTTGCTTTTATAGAATATGTTGATGCATATTCAACCAGCTTGTGTTTGATATCATCCATGTTCACACGGCCGCACAGATGACATCGTGTCGGCTCAGACTGCGGAACGGTCGTCCATAATTTAGCTACAAAAGCTATCTTATCAGGCGACAATCTAGTTGCGTAAAGATAATAAAGAGAACATGGTTCAATGGATCTATGCAACCGTGAGAACCTGGAAAAGTCAGCCGATCGAATGCGCATCAATCATTTATCTGATTCATTTTCTTTTATTGCTCGAACAACAATTTGGCGCCAAATTTGCTTAGAAGGCAGGAAACAATTATCGTTTATATACATGTTCATTAAGAAATTGAGGTTATATTTTGCTAGAATGCAACAAATATCAGGCACAAAGCCTCTTGTAATTTTTCTTGGATTGTACATGAATTGGAAAAATTTCCTTATAAAAAGACGTTTACATAACGCTTTTTTCTTCATTCCGAGACAATATCTTGTAAAGAAACATAAGTTTACGTATATTAATTGTAGACATAATGCTATTAAGGCCCAACATCGACTCGCACATATCAGACCTTACTCGTTTGTGGAAACCCTGAATGAGTTTGATATGAAGTAATGAAAATGAAATGTATAAAGCATTTGAATCTCAGCACCTTTTAGATCATTCCATAGCTCACAACCGTATAGAAGAATAGGTATGATTACTGAAATGTAAAGTTTAACTGAAGTAAGCGGGCTCAAAATATTTGGTTTCATTCCGATATCGGGCATTGGGTAATTATTTATTATTATTACATGTATTATTATTATTATTATTATTATTATTATTATTATTATTATTATTATTATTATTATTATTATTATTATTATTATTATCATCATCATCATCATCATCATTATTATTATTACAATAATAATAATAATAATGATAATAATGATATTTGTGTTTAGGATGCGTTAATGAATCGTTTAATTAACGGACCCTAAATTGGCATACTATACCAAGATCTTAAAAACGGAATATCTTTGAAGAATGATATCGATCCTGGTTAGCTTTCCCTGGTTATATTGCTTCTTTTACTGGCCTCGTTTTTTGACATTTTGCAGGTGGTATCTATGTAATGAAATTGGGCTCTCATAAGATAACATATGATAGGGTAAAATGAACGAAAGCGGAATATTAGATTTTGATCATTTCATCGGTTATGCGGTGTTTATATCAAATGATAATCTACCGTTTTTTCTCGCTCGATAATCCAATCCATATAAAGCATTTAAGAAACTGACGCTATGTTTTTGGGTTTTTTTTTTTTTTTGTTTTTTGTTTTCTCAAATAATCATTGCTTATTTCAGTATTCTCCAAATCAGCTGTGCGGTATGAGAATGTTGACGAAAATGGGAATGTACCGAGAAGGGACGTTACTCTATCAAACGTAGTTAAAAGATTCATAAAAAGGGAGGCAATCAAACACAACCACTATCGGTGTCTGAGAAACACATATCTTGGACTTATGCACTCAAGGTAACATTTCTAAAGTAGACAACGAGGTATACAGTTGACAGCATCGCAAAATTGACAAGATGTATAGCATTTAAATGGAATTGAATGAGTGCGACGGAAAATTAGGAGGGAAATTAAGGGGAGGTCATCCAACATCGCTTATTTTGTTCATCTTGAACACAATTGGCGATAAGTATTATCTCCCTTTATCATAATATGCATACAAGTTCTATGAATAGCTTCTTATCTCTTCACGAACCAATCAGACACTTATGACGTCTTTTTATACACCCGAAGGATCGTATTATGTTATTGTCTGCATCGTCTGTCTGTCCGTCTGTCAGCCCGTCTGTCTGTCCGTTAGCAAATTCGTGTCCGGTCCATAACTTTGAAACTATAAGGCCTATGGTCTTAAAACTTCACAGGTGTATAGATCTTATAGCTAGGGTGTACAGAGCGCAAGAACCACAACTTTACCATTTGTATTTTTGAGTTATTGCCATTTGTTTGATTCAGTTAGCAAATTCGTGTCCGGTCCATAACTTTAAAACTATAAGGCCTATGGTCTTAAAACTTCAAAGGTGTATAGATCTCAATGCTAGGGTGGGCATATTGCAAGAACCACAACTCTAACATTTGTATTTTTTGAGTTATTGCCCTTTGTTTGTTTCAGTTAGCGAATTCGTGTCCGGTCCATAACTTTTAAACTATATGGCCTATAGTCTTGAAACTTCACAGGTGTATAGATCTTATAGCTAGGATGTGCAGAGCGCAATAATCCTAACTCTACCATTTATAATTTTTGAGTTATTGCCCGTTGTTTGATTCAGTTTGCAAATTCGTGCCCGGTCCATAACTTTCAAAACACAAGGACTACGATGTTAAAACTTCGCTTGTATATATAAATACAATATACTATAGTGTTTGCTAGAAAATACATCCCAAGGATCAATAAAAAGTTCAAAACATCACCCATTTATTTCTGAGCTTCGGGCGTATAATGCCACGCCCAGCGTTGCTCTTGTTCTCTCGGTTTAAACTTCCATTGGTGTTATTACAGAACTATTGTGGCAGTTTCTTTCGACATGAAACAAACAAATGTGTTTTGGGGGATTTAAAGAGTCCTTTCTCAGTGGTCACGTGGCTAGCACACTCGGCTCATAATTTGTAGGTTAAGCGATCGAGTCCCAGCAGAGGCTGGTTTTGTCATTGGGTAGGACTCTTTATATGCATGCAAATTTTAAGTTCACCAAACTGTAAAACTGGGTAGCAGTGGTATTTTGAATGATAAGTTTAGAACGAGTAAGGAGCACGATGGGCTTTTTGTCCTGTTTTCTCGAAACACAATGCCTTGTTAATGTGGATTGCTCTAGAAATCAATGGATAATACAAATGACACGTTTCGAGTAAATATCTCTGGTAATTCCGGCAAACTAAAATTCAACATTCAAATTACGGTCACGCAAAAAACACTAACAACGACGCCGACCGTCCTCTGCGGAAGAACTCGCTATTTTGTTAAAGAATGTTGAGCTTAACAACGCCCTTGTCTTCAAATATATCATTGACACAATGTTCACTTAAAGCATTAAGGGCAATTATCACAGTTAAACTCGAGGCAAATTAAAAAGATTTTCGACAGTCGAAAGACTATAGTGATTTTCATGGATTCGTGATTCTTACAGTCAAATCGGTTTCGATTTTGGTTTTTAAATCGGTTTTGCCTGATTTATATATACTGTTTTCCAGACATCCCATGAGTTGGACACATTACATTTTTACTCTTATCCGCTGAGCAATGTGTTCAAGCCAAACTTTGTTTTGGTTTTCAAACACCGAAGAAACGGCATTTTCAGTCACAATCTACAAACTTTTTTTCTTATCTTATTTACTTTTGCGACTAATAAAGAAGAGGCTAATACAAAATTTGATGTAATTTTCGCTTTTAGTAATTACCCAAAATTTTCAGTGTTTATAACAAGATTTTCGGTTGAGTAAAGGAGTTGAAACGTACAATAGGTTAAGGTAGTCTGACACTATTATGCGCTTGTTCCAATCCTAATCAAATAAATATATTTCGAAGAGTGTTCCTTTCCGATAATGTGACCAAAATCTTATTTTTATTTTTAAATCAACACAAAACATACTCCTACATTAAATATAGTTGAAATAATAAGAAAGAAACTTAGTTTAATATTAGTAGAATTAGAAAAAGCAAGATAAAGTAAGTGTATCCATACTTCTTCTTTATTTTTACAAAGGAAACTACATATGCAAGAATAAAATATTTATAATCAGACATAAGGTGATGCATTTCAGGCAACAATTTTAAGCGTCCATGTCATACTAAATATCTAAGTCCCATTTGTTGAATCATCTAGAAAAAAATGAATTAAATGAAAAAATCAGTTGAAAAATAATGCAATGGCAGAGAAAGGTCAAGTTATAACATTAAGAAAAAAGGAAACATTGCTTGCAACAAGAGTTTTCTCACTTTCCAATAAAATATCCCAATTTTTCAAAACGTTGGCTATGAAAGAAATAAACTTTCGTCATTTAAGCTTCTGTGGCATCGTTACCTACCAAATTAAATTCCTATGTCCAAGTCGGAAAAAGTACTTGTAAAATTGCAAAGAATCCCCCCCTTCCAATCAATATTACACAATTTTCAAAAGGGTTTACAATTTTATAACCGAATAATCTAAACCTCAACAGAAAAAAAATCATTTTATATCAATTTAATTTTAAAACAACATAACAAAAGACTATCAAACGCACGAATCTTTGATACAAAAAATAACGATAGGGATAATTCTTTATCAAAGGGAGGAAAAATTTTTGCTAAATCGAGTTAAGGTTTCCAATTGTGTCTGATAGCCTTAACTGTATAATAAATTTCTAGCAGTTACATACACATATTTACTTTATTTGCATTAAACAGTTTTACAACATATTCATAGCCTTAACATAAACATTGAACATGAAATAACACACATTGTGAAGAGAGTGTGACGTTTTACGAGAAGTGGCTCGTCATTACGGGGTTGTTTCTCAAAGACGCTCTTCCACCAATGGGTAGATAACCGTAAACCTATATGGAATTGCAACTGGAGGCTAGGAAAGGGATGTGGTGGTAGCACTGGTGTGAGAAATACCAGGAATCCATCGTTAGGCGCTCCAGTCGTCGCGATATAACTGTAAGATTGTTGAAAGCGACGTAAAACCCCAATTCAAATCAAATCAAATTCTCAAAGACGCGGACAGATTTTTGAAACCCCGGTAAATGATAAGTTCAAGTTGATTAGATGGATGAAATGCTTCAAGAAGCTCTTGTGCAAAATGGGTGAAAAATCCATTAAATAATTTCTTCTGATAACTCTAGGATAGGTTCATAAATCCATTTAAATTCACATCTAACTATACATTCTAAACACGTGGTAACAGGTAACTATTGAGTTGATCCAGTATATCTATGAATTGTTACGTTCTTTTAGAGCATAAAATTTGAATTTTGAAAGATTGAAAAGTACTTTTGTGTTTTTACACGATATAAGTAATTCTAATTTATTTAATGTCGGCCAGTGGCAAAAGTAAGGATTCATGAATTTTTGTCTAAGATTGAAATAGCGAGGACATGTCATCAAGAAATGGTACTCATTCTCTACAAGACCCGTATACCATTGTTCACAAATGCGATCTTCTCTTCGGGCCCCTTCTTGTCTTCCTTTCTCGATTTCTAGGTCATGTGACGATAATCTGAATTTTGTTAATGCGACTCGAAATTTGTTTATTTTTATTTTCTTAAGGTAATCTTCAAAGTCGAAATCATGTTTAAATATACATGTACAATACATTTCTAATCTGTTTGAGTTATCAATGTTTATATAGTTATCTAAAATTCTAGTTTTAATCACTTCGATGCCGATAATCAGAGTATTTTGAAAAACCCAAATATAGCCCAATCCTAGTTCATTCAATGTCTGTTTTACGTAGTAAGCCCAATTATTTCCGCTGTAGGAAAGATTGCGATCGGCGTCTTGTTTAAGTTTGTCGTATATTATTTTTAAAATATTTGCATTATTAAGTCTTATTAATTTGAGCCAATACTTGAATATAATATTTTTTCTCTGTATTTTCATTGGATATCTGCCAGCTTCACCATAAAGTGCGTCTAAATTAGTAGATTTTTAAACACCTAGAATTTTCCTTAGAAATTCGTTATGTAAATTTCTAAGTCTTTGCACTCCGAGGTTCCGGTCACTTCGGCCCCATAATTTGATATAGACCCATCGAGGCTATCGTATAATTGACATTGTTCAAATATGTTCATTTCCAACTGGTTGAAAACAATAAATAGATTGTGTATTGCAAATGATGCATGTTGAGCAAGTCTCTTCTGTGTTCGATTTATCCTACCATTTTTATAGAAGTAACTGCCTAAGTATTTGAAATAAGCAACTTATTCTGGAATATTATTGTTTAGGTTGAAATTATGCTTGGTATAGCGTCCTAATTCAAAAATTATTATTTCGTTTTGTTGGTGTTGGTTTTTAAACCCCAAATATCACAATAGTTATTTAAATCATTTTAAAGCGATTGTAAGGCGGTAGGCGTGTGCGATTGATTGATTGATTGAATGGAGTTTAACGCCACTTTCAACATTATTTCAGTTATATCGCGGCGGCTGGAGCACCTAACAATGGATTCCTGGTATTTCTATCACCAGTACAACCACCACATTCTTTCCTAGCCTCCAGCCGCTATCTCACATAGGGCGTGTGTGCGAATAATATCGCGTCATCGGCAAATAGTATAATAAATAATTTGATTTCTTCTACTGTGAATAAACCATCTATATTTTGATTGAATCATAAAAAATATCATTGAAGTAGAATAAAAAGAGAATCGTAGACTTCGGCTCACCTTGTTTCGCACCGATGTTCGAAGAGAATGACGCGGACAAATTCGAGTTGAATCTTACCGCTACTTGGACTACGTTGTACTTACTTTTAATATTTCTGACAAATTTTGAGCTCGCGTTTTCTTTTAATAATTTATCGTATGTGAATTGTCTTTTTAATTTGTCGAAGCAATTCTCAAAATCTATAAAGGCACAGTATAATTTTTTGTGTGAATTTAATGTATTCATAATTATTGAATGTAGTACTGAAGAAAATGCAGTCTGCAGTTGATTTTCCTTTTTGAAACCCGAATTGGCTACTATTTATTTTATCATGTAACTGTGACCAGTTTGTGAGACTATTAAGAAGTATCTGGGAGTATACTTTTGAAATAACATTTATTAGGGTAATTCCTCTCTAATTTTGTGATTGATTGATTGATTGAATTGAGTTTAACGCCGCTTTCAACATTATTTTAGTTATATCGCGGCGGCTGGAGCACCTAACAATGGTTTCCTGGGATTTCTCTCACCAGTACAACCACCACATTCTTTCCTAGCCTCCAGCCGCTATCTCACATAGGTCTACGATTATCAACCCATTGGTGAGAGACAAATAGCCGGAAAGAATGAGTGCCGCCGTCGGGGATCGAACCCGCCAACTCTAGATTGACAGTCCGACGCGCTACCAACTGCGCTATGACGGCGGCTCTCTAATTTTGTGGGTTGTCGATATCCCCACCCTTATGGATTTGGACAATAATTCCCGATCCCCATTAAGTAGGGTATTCACCTGAATTATAGATGCGGTGAAATAATTTTAAAAGAAACTCTGAAATATATGGAAATGCATGTTTATAGACTTCCGCAATAATATTATCGCTGTCACTGCTTTTCCATTTTTTTTTTGAGAGGATAAAGCCTTCTCTAATTCTGAAATTGTTTTATCTTGATCGAGATCGATGTCATATATATCATCGTACACATAATGTGCATGGTTGTTGTTGCTACCGCTGTTGTTGTTGTTGTTGTATTTTTCTGTTTCCGAACTGTACAGTGATTTAAAATGGGTGGCTAAGTCTCCTATATTTAGACTTTTCGGAGATTCTTTGTCTGATTTGTATTGCTGTTTAACCCCTTTCCAAAACTGTTTGGTTTGTTTTTTACTAAAATATAATAACTTGTCTTTTTCGCGTAAGTCATATTTTTGCTTGCATTTACGTTTGATATTTTTGAATTCCTTTTTGGCTTGTATAAAATTCGCTCTAAGTGTGTTGTCATTTTTGTTCTTTAGAAATAAATTTCTTGCCTTGTTAAATCGTTTCCTTGCATTTTGGTAATCTTAATTAAACCATGGTTTTGAATTTTGGTTCCGCTGTTTAATTTTCCTTTGTCTAACAATAAACACTGTATTTGTACAATTATAAAGCAACGATGTAAATTTGTCAGAGATATTTATGTCATTTTCATAGCATTGGTTCATATTCTCTAAGTTTTTGAAATCGTAATTTTTCGAAATAAGTAAACTGTCGAATGCTTCCTTTTTATTGTTATCCCATTTCAAATATGTTTTTTGATTTGATGCTTTGCTAGAATTAGCAGTAAAAATACAACTTTTTAACAAGCTAAATTCTAATCCGCAATGGTCAGAAATTCACATGGCTTTGTTACTTTGTAATAATAAATTATATCTAAATCATAAATATTCAACAAAAGATAATCAACAACGCTCGAGTCGTTTATGGAATGGTGAGTATAATCCCCTTTACCGAGACCATCATGTAATCTTCCATTTCCAATATTAATGTAAGAAGTTGATTGGCAGAACTTGAGTAATCGTCTACCTTGACGGTCAATCACGTGATCCTTTGAAACACGTGAGGCAATGTTTACATTATTACTGCTCTGATTTTTTTCTCGGACTGTCATTTACCAGTTGTAGGGCTGACAACCAATCAAATTCTGTTATGATTATCACGAGGTCAAAACCCACGCTTACCGAGGCTGGACACTTACATTTTGCGTGTTATCCACCGAGCTATTTGTTCAAGCCAAACAACGCAGAAACGGCCTTTTCAGTTACAATCTACATTTTTTTATCTCTTTCACTTCGTTTTTAGTAATAACCAATTAGCATTTTCAGCTTTTTTTACAACCTTTTCGGTTGAGTAAAGAAATTGAGATTATCTTCGTGCTGTTCTAATTTGTTGTTCTAAAACCGTTTAATGTGATCAATGTCTATCCCTACGGAGGGGATACATTGTGAAAAGGGGGAAACAACTTCTTATATTTCATAAAAGAACAACAACAACAACAATTCCTTACCCCTCCTTCCTGTCCGTTTTCCTTCGTCTCTAGTTCTTTCTTCATTTGAAGTCTGTTGGAATTGTCTGCTTCTATAGTTATCATGGTTTCATCCTAGTCTATTTTAAGCACAGATTTTTTTTACAATTACGTTGATTTTGATCGGTTGATTAGGGTTTAAGCTGTTTTCGAATGATGTGGTCATATTGAGCGGTTGGAGCACCTAACCATGGTGTCCCATTGTTTCTGATACCAGTACTGCCACAACACCCTTACCCAGCCTCCAGCTGCTCCATCACATAGGTTCGTTATATCAAATCATTCAGGATAGACGACATTTTTGTCTGAGAGGGTATTTGAGTATCGAACCCGGGACTTCTCGAGCGAGAGGCAGGTGCGTTACAAACTGCGCTAAGGCCTAGAATTACCGTTACGTTTTGATAACCGTCGGTGCTGTCATAAAATATCGTAACTACCGTAGTTACGAGATTTTATAACAACACCTACGAAATATTGTTCGTCCGATATTGCGTCATTGCTAACTGGATAAAATCGTTCCCCATTGTGTTCTAACTTTTTGCTCTCTGTGCGAAAAATTGCTTTTCCAGTCCACTTGACTAAGGCTAAATAATTTTGTTGAAATTTCATGTACAATTTTGGCATCTCTACTGTTACTGTGCCTATACACTGCAGAGACATGACCGGGATTTGCCATTATCTGCCTCTATATAAATGCTTCCCTCAGGCATCAAATTGATGCCGGTTCTACCCCCTTGACGTCTGACCGTATAGTGCAGTTGGCAGCATGTTGGATAATCAATCTTAGTTGAAGTAGGTTCAGTCCCAAGTTGAATGGAAATGTTATGTGACATATCTTCCAAGTTGAGAGGATATAATTCTGTTAACTCCAGTTGGATGAGCTGGCGATGTCCTCGAAAAGATGGAGTGTTAAGACAAAAAACTCACCAATTGGACAAATATTTTACCAACTTTTATTGACCAAATTTGAGCCCTTTTGTTTGACGAACTATTGTCATATCCTAGCCTCTCAATGATGCCCGATTTACAGTGCTGACAGCACTTGGATTCGAGTTATCTATTCAAGTGTCATTAATCAAAAATACATACACAATGACACGCGTTTACGGTTAACAGGTGGTGACAAACAATGAAGTTTCTTGGAAAACTATTAATATTGATAAAATTGACATTTTACACAAACCATTTTAAGAAATTTGGTTCAGATTTTGATTGAATATTTTTTTAGTAGAGTAGTTAGATCGAAAGTACTGTTAATACTCTATTCAGAGGTTGACTGTCGTATTTAATTCAGCCCAAAAATGTTTGGCAAAAATGTTTTTATGCCATTTTGGGGTAAAGAAACTTGGCTTTGCTCGGTGAGGACTGATTTTTTTCCAATTTTTTGATTGGCAGTTATAGATTTTGTTTCCGAGAGGGTTTTTGCTTTTGAATTTAATTAGTGATAAATTTGTGGAATCGCCTTCCGATGACTGAAAAGATTTATAATATTATTTTGGCTATTGTTTAAAATGGTCATTGGAGATTTAGAAAAAAGAAGACGTTTTTTCACAATCTTAAGCTAAATGTCACCGTTTTTTTTTTTTTTTTTTTTTTTTTTGCAGATTTAAAATGAGCCTGTGCGTGACATTTCCAACAATTTGAAAATGTTTTTGAGTGGCGAACATTCAGTAGCTTAGAAAGCCACATACTGTAATTTAAAGTTATCCGATGGTGTATGGATACTTTGAGATCATATCTATCTACTGAATGCATATTAAAGAATCTTGTCAGACTGTGTGGATGCAAAGGCTGGCAAGAGTCCTTGCTTTGCGCTTTTTTGAAATTGTTGGAAATCTCACGCCCAGGCTCAAATGTATTTTTATTTGAATATAATCAAAAGGTTTTTTTCCTTGTCTGTGCCCTTTCCTTGATCAAAACTATGATGATGTACCATTCCCCCCCGACTCCCCGATATCTGGTCGATCTGTATTAAGCAAGCACCTGTCTTAAGCAAGCGATTTTGGCATATCTCTTGAACGCTTGCTTAAGACAGGTTAGACTGTACTTGTAGTAACAGAGGTATAACAGCGCCCCAAAGAATTAATGAATTTATCCTATAACTTTACAATGACATAATGGGGTTATTTTTTTTTTTTAAATGGAACTTGCAATTCTGTTAGAAAATTTGACGAAAACAATGCAAAAAAGGTTGTACAATAGAGATAAACGTACTTAAGTGTATTATATGATGTCGATTTTGGGAATTGATAATTGTCTCGGCAGAGCCTCGACTTTTATCAATTCCTCCAAATTGGTTAGATATTTTTTTATACAATGCACGTAGTACGTTTCATATATTTATGTTTATTTATGTTGCAGACAAAAAAGAGGAAACGATGAAACTGACACCCCCGCCCCGACCACGTCAACCACCCTTCCCCCTCCCATATCTGACGGTTCTACAGACGCCACATCTCAGATGGTTACTACTACTACCAATGTATTAACCACACTGAGCCCAATAAGTACCAGCCCAACAACAAATATGTCGGTTTCAACTCAAATAATCAACAAGTCTACTACAGAGGGTCGTGCGGCATTACCAGTGCCGTGTATTAATTGTTTTATAGGAACTTTGCTTGTATTATGTGCAAATTTTTTTGCCTCCTTGTTTTAATAATCGAATCTGCTGATGACAATCAAACAAGAGATTTTAAAATAATCAAACAACAAATTCATAATGAGATGACTTTTGATCACCCCCGTGTTTAACCATGTTGTGTACAATTAACAACATCGTGAAAAAGACAAAGTGAATGTTTTTGGAATGGTAGTAAATGGGTGATATAAATGGGTTTTGTGTGAAATTGAGTGAAGTTATCCAATAACGCTTGTGTGTTCAGGATGAACGAAATAAGCGATATCTATTACCTCCCTTCAATAAAATATGCTTACACTTTCTATAAATGGCTTATCATTACAAGAACCAAACTGACGCTTATAATTCAAATTTTGTCTGTTAGATCGCGATTTTTCTCCAGCAATGAATATTTTGAATGTAATTTTTGATCTTATCTTTATTGATTTTGGAGCGTTTTTAATGGTTTGAGTGGGTGTTTAGAGGACTGGTGAGCAATTGAGATGAACGTCACGATGTAACTAACTGTAACTGGGGGATTTAAAACATTCAGATCACTCTATAGATAGCGATTTGTTTTTTTTTCCTCATGTCCGTGACTATTTATTTTGCTAATAAATGACAGATATGATTATCGTTTATTTCAAGGTAAAATCGATTTATATTTCATCGTGTGAACATCAAAAGCTAAATTTTCACGAGTTGCGGAGCCACGAGTGAATATATAGCTTTTGCTGCCCCCGAAAAGAAATTTAAATCTATCATACCCGTAAAAAAATAACAAAAAAATAAGACAAACAGAAAAAAAACCAAAATAGTTATTCTATTTCTTTAATGAAAAAGGAAAGCGCGACATTTCGCATAATTTAATCGTCTCGTGTGGACTGGAAACGTCTTATTAATGTAAGATATCTACGATATCCTACGAAATTTGCGATATTTGATTATCAACCTTTAAATCTAATTAATTTCATTTCTACCGTCAATTATCACATTCACCCACCTTCACATCGAACTCTTTTCAAAATTATCTTTTTGGGTGGCGTAATCCTGAAAGCGTTTGATTCGTGGGGGAAGACATAAAACACCTGGTCTGCGCAGACTGAACAGGATCAAAACTTTTCACAAATAACAAATATTATGAATGCAGAATGAGTGTTCCATCTTTAAATGTAATTATTTCAGAAGTCAGTCGTCTGGTTGACATATGTTGGACCCAATCCCTTTTCAACAATTTTATTTTACGGACTTCCCAGTTGGCCCCCTTTCGCATGACAGATCACGTATAAACAAGCTGTCTTTTATTGCCTCTATCAATTTCATACAAAACTCACCTATATACTTATATACCTATTCCAAATTAAATTCCAAACATGATGATCAACTATCATGTCAATTTGACGCAATTTTGAACAGTAGCATATTCAGCGAAGCGGGTTCATGCACAAGTCTGATTATGTTAATAGTTTCATACCTCGATGGATTATAAGATACGTCTTTGAGAGACTAAGACCTCGAATCTATCCAGCTTCAATTAGCAAATGGTAACAAATTTCGATCATCTATCGATGGTATATGCTGGGCAAATGCAGACTCTTCACACACACACACACCAATCCCCCTCCCCTCTCCCCCGAGAAGGCGGTTGGTTCGTTGTTTAGAGGGATTATGCCAGGTTATGTATGAAGTATGTATGAAGTATATTTATCAAATACCTGCTGAGATGCGCCTTTTTCTTTAACGTACAATTTAGTCTGTCACCGAAATTTATTTCATCAAAACTAAGCAGAAGATTAAACGCGGATGAAAGGGCTGCAGATTTTGGTTTCTGCTTCAGTTAAAACCTCGTGCAATTGACATAATAGGAATTGTAAGCGTCTGATTGGTTCTTGGAGAAATAGGAAGCTATTTATAGAACTCATGTACATATTTGATTAAAGAGAGATGAATAATATCGTTTATTTTGTTAATCTTGAACAAAATTGGCGATAGTGGATAACCTCCCTTGAACTTCACTTAATACTCGCTACACACACTCATACATTTTCATCCCAAAATCACTCAAAAATCATTCACCAAGTCAATTTTATGACGTTCTTAACTGTAGTTACTCGGTTCCTTGATCGCAGAATATGGTTTCAGAATCTAGATATTGTCATTCATGCTACAATAACTTAAGACTTTTCACGGTCATAATATAACCTATAAGACATAATTTTGGATAATGAAACAGATGCATGTGCTCTAAATATAAACATTTGATACTCACGTTTTTATCATTATTTCAAATATAAGAATTTCTTTGGTTCTAAGTGAGTGGACCCGTAATATTTAGCAAAATTTCAAAACTCATGATCTTTCACAATGTTCACAGAGGTTTCCTAATGAATGCTAAAATTCATTTCTTCCTAAGAAGTTGCTGAACTATTACGGCTCCACTACCTTAATTAAAGTGCTGTGGGTTAATATGTGTTTTACGCAAATCAGAGTTTTTGTTAATTGTGACTATAATGTCAAAGTTATTCTATTTATCCAATTTTAATCAGTAATAAAAACTATCTATTCACTAATTGTATACTTATATTATTTTTGCACTAACACCCGACACTAATTCATTGTAAATATAGTCCATGAGCCAGAATGGGTTTTGTTCGCCCCCCACCCCCCACCCCCCAAACACAGGGGGAATTTTGTAGACCATATTTTTCTAAAAGTCCATGGTATATAGAACATTTTGGGGCATGTTAGCACTCTGGCAAGTGGGGCTTTTGTAAGATACGTTACTTTAAAGTTTCACACCCTACAAAATTATGAAAATGATTTTAAAAGAGTACCCCAAAAAATGAAGTCAAAATGACAAAAAATGGCCTTCTTATACATATATTTGTGTTGCTGAATAACTGTAGGGCCCATCTTTGATTTTTTTTTTTTTTTTTAAAAAAACTGGTCATCTTATTGATGCATGATATTGCAGTAAAATACGTTACCCTTATATTTGATAGAAAACTATGAATATAGAAATAAATTGTCTTTCCCTGCCTCACTGGGAATTTTGTTAACATTGCCTGTTTGATAGCCCATGGTATATAAGACAATTTGCCACTTGTAAGAGCTCTGACCAGTGCGGCATTTGTGAGATACGTTACTTCAAAGTTAATTACCAGTCAAATTTTCAAGACAAGATTTTAGGTTTGTACAGTGAAGAGGTGAGTCAAAATGACCAGAAGTGATCGTTTAATACCAAAATTAATGTTGTTCAATGTATGTAGAGCAAATTTATAGTAATACTTTGTAAGTAAATCCCCCTTTAAGGCATGATATGGAAGTAAAATACGGTACTTTTGAATTTCAAAGAAAACACATAAATAGAAATGATTTTTCCATACTTGCCCAATTGGGAATAGTGTTAACAGTGTTTTTCTAAAAGCCTTTGCAATATTGAACATTTTGAAACTTGTTAGCACTCTGGCTACTGGGGCAAATGGAAGACACGTTTACTTTAAAGAAACCAACCCATAAAATTTTCATATAACAATTTTTGTTGTATGTCTTGCTATAGAAATTAACTGTAATTTAGTAAAAAAAAATATATTGTGTTTTGTTAATGATATTTTTGATTCTTAAGGTATATGAAGCCTATTGATATTATGACTTGAAAAATATAGCCCTTACAAGTAACGCATGGGAGTAAAATACGTTACATTTAAAATTCAATTTAATTTATTCAAAAGAAATGTTATATTCATTAATGCCCAAATGATTGGGTTTTTTATTGTGATTTTCTATAAGCTTGTGTTCTTTGGGAGATTTTCATTTTTTATGCATTTGGCCATCAAGCTATTTGCAAAATACGTTACTCTAAAGTTACCATCTTACAAATCAATTACCATAGGCTTATTCATATCTCATTTGATTGCAATGGTTGTAAAATACCTCATTGTCTAAAGCATCTATAAACCATAACTGTTTAAATCATTTTAAGGTATCAATATAAATTTTAATCATTTCAAGACTCATTGTGGTTTTAAAAGCGTGCAAAATATGTTACCACTTATTTATAGTAACAATTATTATTGTGCCGCTATGATCGTTTAAGGAAATGTAGCAAACACAATTTTGAGGCAGCTTATGGTTTCTTCTATGTTTGAGATCTATGTACGTTACTTCTGATGATAAGAGACAGTTTTCACTGTGAAAAATGATGATCAAATTAGATGAAAAAAGCTGTTCCTACAATATTTTTAAGCAATATTTCTACCCATTTAGTGCAGAAAAGTTGAAAATATTTCTTAGAGTTGTTCATGATCGTAGCCAAGTTGGTAGCACATTGGATTTGGTAGCGCATTTGACTCCAGATCATAGGTACTAGGTTTCATCAGCATATACAAACGATTTGATTATCATTAATCTTGTTGTATGAGCAGCTAGATGCTTTAAAAGGATGATGTGATGAATGTCATAATGTGTACGATAAATGCAAGGAATCCATGGTTAGGTTGATAAGCCACCTTGATAAGAGTGTTATACTGTTAAAATGGCCTGAAAATTCCTTTAAGCATTTTAAGCTCTCTCTTGTTTCCAATTGAATGCAAAGTACATTGAATGCAATCCTAGTTTTACTAAGAAACTGCGCAATTCAGTTCGAATGAATATAACATTGCCATATACATTTTGATTTAGCTATGTAATATATGTTACATTTAAAAGACTTTTATTAGAAAATCAAATAATTGCTGATTCCAAAGGATAATTAGATGCACACCGATTGTAATTCTCTTGAACATGATTGGTTCTTACAAAAGAAAAGATTTTAGTGATACAAAGATACTTAAAATGGTAAAAAATGCTATAACTTTGAACTAGATACAAACTACAAGTACTTTTTTATGCAGAAAGAAACTTATCTGAGATTGAGTAAGCGCTTCTCTTATATCTTACATTCTGAAACAGTAAATGAATTATGATAAATTGCTTAAGCAATAGAATTTCATCAATATCAAGCCCGCATTCAAATATAACCCAAGACTTGATTCATAAAAAATAAGAAAATTGCATGATTGGTCTATAAGTCGCATGCTTATAAGGGCTTTATAGGTGTTTTTGTGTAAATGGCTGTTGATTTAACATTCTATTTTCATTCCTGTCTAACATTGCTGGCTGACTTTCAATATATTTGTACATGAAGTTTGTGTTAAAGTAGAGAAAAGAATTGAAGAATACTCATTTAAATTAATATACTCATGGTTTTTGGGCATAATTCTCATATTTTTCTCATGTGCACAAGTACAAGACTCTTCTACTTACCATTAAGTTTTATTCTAACCACTTGGCCAACATTCCAGACAAATAGTTGGTAAAACATGCAGTAAAACAAAAAAAGAATCCATCTTAATCAAAGAGAAGCAATGATTTTGATTTAAATGGCCACAGTATTGACACTGAAGTGCATTTAAGATGAATGCGACTTGCTTCATACAAATGGTAACATACGTTATATATATAATACGTACTTAGTGTATAATATTAAAAAAAATCTAACGAGGTTGGGAGAATTGAAAATTGTCGAGGCTCTGCCGAGACAATCATTAATTCTCACAACCGAGTTTGATATTTTTTTCATACAATACACTAAGAATGTATTATATTTATCTTATAACCTATATTCGTCTTGTTTTCGTCGGTGTTTCTATCTGAAATGTACGTTTCTAAAAATAACCACATTATATCATGTTCTAAAAATAACTATGTGATATCATAAAAAATATCATACGGGATGTTATCATACGGATATTTGTATAGTTATAAGATAATAGATTATGACCATTGGTATTTTGCTTCTAAACATTTATAGGCAATGAATAAACCAATGCAGGAAATAAGAGATAAATGATATACATGCTTAAGTAACTAAGTGATTTTGAAAAAAAAGATTCAATTACTTAAATTCTTTTAGCTGTCATGCTGCATTGCGTGATAGATAGATGTGTACTTGCACTGAACTATGGTGATATTTTTTTCATACAATACACTAAGAATGTATTATATTTATCTTATAACCTATATTCGTCTTGTTTTCGTCGGTGTTTCTATCTGAAATGCACGTTTCTAAAAAAAAACCACATTATATCATGTTCTAAAAATAACTATGTGATATCATAAAAAAATATCATACGGGATGCTATCATACGGATATTTGTATAGTTATAAGATAATAGATTATGACCATCGGTATTTTGCTTCTAAACATTTATAGGCAATGAATAAACCAATGCAGGAAATAAGAGATAAATGATATACATGCTTAAGTAACTAAGTGATTTTGAAAAAAAGATTCAATTACTTAGATGTGTTATTGCACTGAACTATGATGAAATTAAACAATTGGTATAGTACAACACAAAGTAAATATCCATATCTATCAAAAAGCCAGTTATTTTTATTTAATATTTCAAGGTATTTGTAATTTCTAATTTAAAATGATCATCAAGATCTGTGCTGATTTAGAAGGGTGTAGGTACTTCAATTTCAGCAATTGGATATATATGTATTAATGATTTGGCTATTTCAAAATAATGATCTCAATTTTTTTTATCAAAACTTTAACTTTATGAGATTGGATACTACAAATGATACTAAGTCCAATTTGTGCGATTTTATCGCTTTACACTAAAGCACAATACGTAAAAACTAGCATTCAATAAGAATTTCCTTCTTGGCCGTTCAAAGATATAACTTCTCAATTAAGGTCTAAATTTTATTACCTTTTGTGCTAAGGGATCTTTGATCTTTCATTGGTCACTTATTTGCCTTCAGTACTGATGAATTTTTCCAAGAAACAGAACTGACAGCTATAAATTTAAAGAATCATAACCCTTATTGATAAAAAATAAAACAGTTTGGTAAAATATTTTGAGGTAACGTATGTTACAATATTTCTTCAGAGACATAAAATATATGTTGTAATAAGTATATCAGTTATAAATGGTATTCTTGTTTTATTGTGCATGATAAGAGTAGTAAATTGCAGCTGCCATTCTTCTTCTTTCTGTTTATTAGCCGCATATTAAATTACATTGTATAAGGGGTTTGAAAGGACATGTGCTCAAATCTTTTCATTTCTACGTAAGACAAGTAATATGCATGCAAAAATAAACTATATAAATATGAATACATCATATTATCTTATGAATTTGCCAACAAGTGTTGACTTTGAATATTTTTGGCGCCCAAATGCCAATATCTTTATATAGGCGAATATGGAGAAACATGTTTGTAATTGTAACGTATATTTCACGTATTTTATTGAATCATACAGGATACTGTGGATGTTAGATCGTTCATACTCAAGAATCATGTATAAGATATTACTAAAAATTGCAATCTGCACAACGAATTTCGCAAAATGGGAGCAAAATGTAGCATTTAATAAGGATCTAGGGTGGGTGTTTCAAAGTAAGGTGTCTTACTAAAGCCCTACTCACCAGAGTGACAACATGTCTTAAAATGTTGCTTATACATGTACTTTTCAGAAAATCATAGTGCACAAAATTCCCCTGGGGGAGGGGGGGGGCAGTGGTCCCAGTAGCACACAGTGTAATATGTTATTTATAAGTAGCGGAAGAGTCAACTTTATTATACTTCAAAGAAAATTCTAGCATTTTTATTAGTTAATGCTGACCTGACAAACATTGATATCTACGACCGCTCCCATGTTACGTCTAATGTTTCCTTAAGGCGCCTCGCCGTGAACATAGATAAAAAATCGAAACGGCAAAGGCAGCCATGATTTTCTCGCTTCGCTGACAACACGAACCGAGTATTCACATTAGGCTACAGTCCAAAAGTATGTCAGTTAATAATGTGCAAATAAAAAATGATAAAGATGTCAATAATTACCTTCACATTTTACAAATCTGTCCATTTAAAGTGCCAACTATCTCGCAGGTTCAGCCAAGAATCGCTTTCATATCACAACATCGCGGAGTGTAGAAGTGTGACGTCATAACTATATATGACGTCACTTTGTACATGTTTACTTTTCATAGGGGCGCATTAAGGGAAATTTGTGGTTTAAAAGAATTCGGTTTATACCAAGGCCTTAAATAAGCAAATAAAAAGGATATTTAGCCCTAAAACTTTGAAGTATAATAAATTCGTAATACGGTCCCTTGCCTGGGTATATGACGATTTATTCCCGGCAGTAGCTCGGGTGACATAATTTTTTCCTCCTGGGAATAAATCGTCATATACCCCGGCAAGAAACCGTCTAACTAATAATATTGATACAAGTATCTCCTGTTGGATTACACTTTTTCTAAAATCACCGATCCCTCACTTTCTTTATATGAGATCCTACGTCCCTTTCATTGGTTTAACACTTATATTGTGGCGGACGGTACATCTATCTATGAATTTCTATCGTTTTTTTTATCACACCAGTACGTCCAAAACATTTTATAACCTGCAATGAAGCCTGCATTGACCTGATATCACCTGTCTGATAACATAACATGATATCAGGTAGTCTATTTTTAGAAACAATTTGAATACACTTTCACATGAATTTCTTTGATTTTTAAGGGTTTACTAAGATTAGGTGGTGAAAAATGATTGCATGATAAATATAATAGAATGTAAGTGTCTTAAAATATCAATGCTATCAGGTCTCGGCTGTGAGAAATTATCATGACTCGGCAAATCCTCGTCATGATAAATTCTCCCAACCTCGACCAGATAACATTGTTATTTTAGACACTAACATGTTATTCTCTATATCAAGCTGCCAGGTGCCAAATACCATTGCCAAATGCCTACTGGTGAGAGACAAATAATGCGTGTCATTGGCTTTTTGCAAATGTCGGTTTAATGCTGGTCAAGCCGCCTTCGGTTTGAAACCACGTTTAAATATGGGTTGAAAGGACACGTAGATCATTCTACCATAACCTCAATTGGGCAAAAGTGTAGGGAAGATTTGAGTATTTCATATTATTGCATAAAATGTGCGTTTTCGGGTCGTAAAAGTCATATGTTAACGGACAAAACACGGGCGTTTACGAGAGAAACGTGGATTAATAAATAAATTCACGTGTCGTTATCGCCCGGGGTTTTTCAAACAGCTGATTCAATTCCCGCCGTAAATTTTGTGACGTCATAGTTTTACTTAGCAAGGTCAGTGTAAACAAAAGTGACAATGCATAACGTAATTTTCTGGCATGATACTTGGTTACGAGGTAGTTTTAAAGCGTTTCTACGAATTATTTTGCAACCTCTGTTTGAATAAATACTGCAGGTATTTATTATTATGCAATAATAGCGTCAATTCACGTTTTTCCAAGCGTTAACATTTGCAGAGACTTTCAAAATACTTTTAAAACTTTTAAAATGGTTATTCGCATTCTTAAATTTGAAAATCCTAGTTACGCCTTTGGGTGAGTTTGTGTGTGTGTGTGTGTGGGGGGGGGGGGGGGGGGGGGGGGGATATGATATCGGTAATCATCGCACAACGTACTTTTCTGTTCATGCGCATTCACGTATCAATCAGACGCTTTAAAATCAACTCGTTTTTTAACGAATTTGGAGCGGGTTTGAGCGATTGGAGTGAGTGATTTGAGTGATTTGTACGTATCAGATGGATCTCTGAACGAGCGATGTAGATAGGTTCTGATCGAAGTGAATGCCAATTTCACTTTTCACTAACTGTAGCCACATGTATTCAGTGTTCATCTTAAAAGGCTCTTGACTGTTGACGCAAACTAACTATTCATTTTATGTTTCTGTTAAATGAAAAAGATACTTTGTTATTGTTTTTGGGAGTAAAATATGAAATACATAATGTATTATAACATTGTCTTCGTTTTATTATTTATTTATGGCACTGAGTAATTTTGTAAGTATGTCTTTTCTTATTTTAAGCCCCCTCAATTATTCAGAAATGCTTTCTGAATTTTTGCGTGTTTTTCTGTTTATCTATTTGCTGCGTTTTGATAAAAAAAAAGGCCCATGAGCGGGGCTTGTATCGATCCACTGGCTTTTAAAGACCTGGTTTAATCCTTCTTTATTTGACCCCCCCCCCCCCCCCAAAAAAAAAAACGAGATATACAATAAACCACCCATTGTTATCTTAATGGTTTTATGGTCCTTATCTTAATCACTTAATCACCTTGTATACTCTATGTAGAGATACACATACAGAGGCTGACAGGCATATATTGCTTTTTACTTATTGAGAAAAATTATTTCGTTAATTATTGGTTAAATTATTTTGAAGAAATAAATATCTCATTTATTCTATCAATTTAAAAGATTTCACATTCGGTGAAATCCAGCTTTTGTTAATGGTCGCTGGTCGTTCGAAGAAAACTAGCTTTTTTTTTCATTCAAAATATTTTAAAATAGATCTCAAATGACTGGAATAACAGCACGTTTTGTGGTAATTATTTTTATCTTATAACTGTACAAATATCTGTGTGATAGCACCCCATATGATATTTTTTATGATATCACATAGTTATTTTAGAACAATGATATCATGCGGTTATTTTTAGAAACTTGCATTTCGGTTAGAAGCATCAACGAAAAAAAGACAAATAGAGGTTATAAGATAAATAAAATACATACTTAGTGTATCGTATGAAAAAGATATCAAACTCAGTTGTGAGAAATGATAATTGTCTCGGCAGAGCCTCGACAATGATCAATTCTCCCAACCTCGTAAGATATTTTATCTCATACAAAACACTCAGAATATATATATATATTCTGAGTGTTTTGTATGAGAAAAAATATCTATAATAATAATATAAATATAAATATATATATATTCTGAGTGTTTTGTATGAGAAAAAATATCTTACGAGGTTTGGAGAATTGATCATTGTCGAGGCTCTGTCGAGACAATTATCATTTCTCACAACTGAGTTTGATATTTTTTTCACACACACACACACACACACACATATATATATATATATATATATATATATATATATATATATATATATATATATATATATATATATATATATATATATATATATATATATATATATATATATATATATATATATATATATATATATATATATATATATATATATATATATATATATATATATATATATATATATATATATATATATATATATATTGATATGCGACGTGAATACCAAAGAAAATAAAGGAAATTAGCGACGTTCTATTCCCTCAATTTAATTCCATACGAAACTCGCTCAATCCGATAAAAAAAAAACATATCATTCCAAAATTCCATGATGTTATTATTTATTTTTTTGTAATGTACATAACTTCATTCTGATTGGCTAAAAAAATGATTTTATTTCCCTCTGAAAATAGTTTCAAATACAAAGCTATTTTTAAAAGACCGCACAAGTAGACCCGTTGTCAAATCGGTTTCATTTTGGAAAAAATATCTTCATGATATTAAGTTATAAGATATAAAGAAAGTATTTGTTGATTTCATATCGGGATGAATCTAAAACATAATCTTTGCGTGTTCATATAGTGTGATTAAGTTTCTAGTTTCATACCTCGATGAAATCAAAATTATTTCTTTCATCTCCTAAACTGAATGAAATTTGCCTCCTTTTCTAGAAGAAATTGCCCTCAAACAAGCTACAGCTACACTCCATTCGAAAATTCGAATGATGATCAACTACCGTTTGTCATCAAAAGATTCATTGAGAATCAATCGATAAAGAGAAAGTTCTGCGAATATCTGAGAAACAGACATTTTGATCTAATGCATCCGAGGTAATATACACGTTTTTTTGTTATTGTTGTTGTTTTTTATTGGTGTTTAATGCTACTTTCAACATTTTTGTGGTAATATTGTGTCGGCTGATGTACCTAACTATGGTTTCCTATCGTTTCTGACACCAGTACAACCACGATATTTCATCCGAACAAAAAACTCATCTAACCACTGGGAGCCACTGACTAGATTCAAAGTGACCTTTGTCAAATGGCAAACGAAAATTGACCGAAACGGGATTACAACTCATGACCGCAGCATTGAAAGGCAACTTCCTAGTCGCGTTAGAATGTTTAACACTTTCCTGTTTTTCAAAATTTTGGACCAGTCCAAATTCAAAGGTTTTGCAGACGAAAATTTAAAGTGGATTTAATTTGAAAAATAACCGTTCAGTATGGTAAAAAAATGTGTGTAAAAAGAAGAAATTGCTTGTCAGAAGCAATTTCTTCCTTTTTCACTATGTTTTCTCAATCATAAAATCACAGGCATGTAAAAAGCTGGGATTAAGCAGCAAAGGGTTAATTGATATTTTGGTCAAACAATAAGTTCTTGTTTCGTATTAAATAGGTATCACAAAGCAATTACTGTAAACGCATTGACCCTTGTAATGATGAACTCGGATTATTCGAACTTCGGCAGGAGGTATTAAGATCAGTCTATAATTGAGTATGACAAGATTTATGAAATTTTAAAAACGTTTTTGCTTCAAAAAAAATTCAAGAGGAGTATGGGTTTAAACAACACTAGCGTTTTTTCTACATTGAAATTACAAGGCTATCGCAAGAATGGCCGGGGTATCATTTCTATATGTTCGCCAACGTTTTTGCATTCTGAACGTAAGGCCGCTCTACACATGTTTATTGCAGACACAGGCTGTTCAAAGGTGACCAAGTCCAAGGGAACCGAGCTACCATCATAGCAGTAACACCAGTCGAAACCTATATGCCTTGGTTACACTCCTGTCAAATTTTGACTGATCAAAATAGTTTACGGATTTTAAAGTATTTTTCTTCAGCTTTCATAAAATCTAAATTGAACTCTGTTTTATACATAGCGCCCTTGGCTTTAAACTTATGCTAGAAAATTTATACATGTATACCAAAACCTAAATCTGACATGCCACCGTGACTGATTGACTTTGGTCATCGAACGGCGGGGGAGGTTGGTGTCTGAAAAATGTCAGTCGGGTACAATAGCTCCAAATGAGAACAGAATTTGTTGGTTGAAAGTCACGATATGATTAAAGAAATGATGATTGAAACAATCTTGAACGGATTCATATTCCGACAGAAAGGCGCTCTGGTCGATAGATCAACTTGATGTACTGAAGAAAACTCGTGCGTGAAAAAGAAAGCATGGAACAACACCATTAACTCTGCGAGTTGACGATGCCTCATTTATAAAACGAGGTTAAGAATCGGTAGTACATAGGCTAAGCTGTATATGGTACCCGAATATCCATACGGAGAAATTCTGGCCAAAAAGTCCATTAGGGATTGGGGACAAAAAAGCCCTATCTGCCCATTTGTCCGTCAATAAATCTCATTAGACTTGTCAGAGAACCGCTGCCTGCCTCGTCTGTTTGTTTAATTGGATTTTAATTGCATGCACGGGTCATTCACACTAACTCAACAAGCCCTTGTGGTATATTCTTGGTCCAGAATGTTTCTCTGAATTACACTTAGCTTATGTATTTAAACTTTTCCTCTTTTCTAGATATTTTCCAAGTTTATTACTTGTATGATGCGAAGAATGCCAGATTACAAATTTTTGAATGTAAATTATACATTGCATAAAGATCAGTAATTAAAATAGTTTGTATTAACCCTTTCCAATTTTGTAAAAGGTTAAGACTGATTCATAATGAAATTAGTAGCAGACGACAAAGCTTATTTTGATGAAGTCAGATATCATCTTGAATAATATTGTATTGCATATATATTCCTTTGTGATCCAATTAGTTAATTAAATTCCATAAGTAAATGTTACGTGAAGTAGAATTAACACATTTTCTTCATTCATTCTTTAAGTTACCCGATTATTTTAGACAGGTGTTAGCAGGCTGTTTTTGCATTTATATATATATATATATTCTTAACTTGTTGAATCAGAGTTTGTTGAGGGCTAGGGGGGGGGGGGGGGGGTGTCACCCCCCCCCCACACACACACACACACACACCCAACCCCCGTGTAATCTAATGAATTACAATGTGTTAGTTTTCATGGAAAAACATTTAGTCAAAATACTCGGAAAATGAAGCCCATTTATTTGTACATTAGATATTTGTATATAACCCGATCACAGAAATTCTGGATCCGAAGCAGATTCTTTATTATTATTAGATCCATTATTATTATTATTATTATTATTATTATGTTATTAATATGCAAGAATAAAAATGCATATAAAACCTCTTTACTTAAAAAATCTTGTTCTGCAAATGCAAACTAAAACAGTGGAGTAAATCCAAAGCGTGTTTTTTTTAAGTCGGCAAAAAGATTTTGTTTGTTTGGGACTTGACGCCGCTTTCAATTGGCTTCAGTCATATCGCGGCAGCTGGTGCACCCGACAGTAAATTCTTGGTATTTCTCACACAAGTACTACAATTTCATCCCTTTCTGACTTTCAGTTGGGAGTCAAATGGCAGAAAGGATATGTGCATCCACCGGGGCAATATTTAGACAGTTGTTCCCATTTCAGCTTGTACTTACAATGACACGTTACTATTACAGAATGACAATTAAGGTAGTGGACCTTATTTTTCGCAACATTCCGGAACTCATGATCATTCACAATATTAAAATGGAATCATTAGGAAACCTAGGTTAACATTGTTAAAACTCGTGACATCCGAAGCGTTGCGGAACTTTTACGGTTACACTACCTTAAATCAAACCATTGACTGGAACATTCAAAAGCTTTCATTATGCAAGTCTCAAAATAGAACAATTGGTATAACGTAAGCGAGAGGCTTAAATGTTGTATATCAGCTTGAAATAATATCAGATACTATTTTTTTTGCCGCCCCACCGAAAAAAAAAGAAAAAAAAAAAAGAACTATTTGAGAGTATTTCTACAAAAGAAATCCAGCTCTATCAGAGTTTTCAAAGGGTAACGGCTAATTTTTGTAAGTACTCAGTTGTATCCAACTCTTGTGAAGTCCGAGGCTTAGGGCCAACTTATTTCTCGCCCTATAGGGGCCCGTTGTTGTTATTTTGTAAGCTTGAATCCAGCCCTGCGTTCAGGATGACAAACCGGTTCAAGTTATATCCCGCTTTACCCGTATACTTGTGTGTTAAGCGGGATATAATTTGAAAACGGTTTGCAACATTTTTTCAGCCTGAATGCAGAGCGGGTTTCAAGCTGAAAAAACAACAACGGGCCCCGATAGGGCGAGAAATAAGTTGGCCCTTAGTGATTACGACGTTGGCTTAAGGATCAGACGGTCCCTTAAGCGAATCCCTCCCAGACCACAGAAATTTTTCTGAGCAAAGAAATTTACTCCACATTGTTTTTACAAAAACATATAGAATGATATAAATTAAGTTTTATCATTGTCTAGGAATGTTCAAAATTGTTGTTGGATTTCCCGTAACAGTACATTTAGGTATATCGTCGGCGAAACCTTTCAACCTCGTTTAATCGCACATAGTTAAATCTACTTAAAAGTAGTCAACAAACTCCGATCAGTCTAAGTCTATTCATTTGCACAGTCTGATCAAAGTTTTCACCACGCGCTAATTAATAAGCTACAGACTTATCATCACTGTCCAAAACAAGAGAATAATCTTAACGCTTCAAGAAAAGCTCGAGGTTTCTGTTGGAAATGTCACAGGCCAGACACAAGCTCAAATATGTCTGATATCCTTTAAAAGGAAGTAATGTAGACATAGTATTCTATGATATACTACAATGTACTTAAATCCTAACCCTAAGGAAACATCACATGGGATTGTTTCATATTATCAAAAGGTTTTAATAGTACATTTAACAACATTTAAGACAAAATATGATAAAACAAGTATCCTGCAATTGTATCATTTTGATTATTTGAACATTTGATTAAAAGGTCAAGTTCTTGATTTGTCAGACAGACGAAAATGGAAAGTTTAAGATATTGTGAAAAAAGAAAGACAAAAAATGGAAAGTGGAACATGAACGATATTGTGAAAAAAGAAAGACAATCTTCATATATTGAAAATTGTTGCTATGGCGACCAAGTCATGCATGTCAAATCTTACTAAATTATGAACTCTTAATTACATGTAATGGTCATTATTTAGGGCAGCTGGTACTCAGCTCATCGTATTCATATACGCGTAATTCAAGAATCCATGTTCCTAGATTCCTAGAGGGATAAACCGAGAATTGAGAAAACTCAATTCGGTTTAACACTAAAACTTGTAAATTGTTCTTGAAAAACAGAGAAGCTTTTAGCACATGTGACCCATCGGGCAAAAAAGGACCTTCTTGGTAGGTGGTGAAGGTCTGACTGTGCGGACTGTGAAACATTTTGTACCTGACTGATTTTCTGAATCTATAATGATCATTTTACCTTCCTGTATAAAAACACACCCTTGAAATGCGAACTCCGGTTGACCTCTTCTTGAACCAACATCTTTCTAAAACATTTATTTACAGAGTCCCCAGAAGGTCCTTTTTACTTAACATGTCAAGTATATTACGAGTATAGTTTATTCCATCTCACCTTTTTATGCAATAGTTCCGATTTTTTTTTATATCTTTTCATTTGAAAAAAAAATGCAAACAAGAAATGTCAATTGGCAAGTAGAATTGACAAGGAGGTGGCTGGAAAACGACCGGAAGTCTTGGGTAGGTGCACCAAGTACCGGCACCACCATGAGGAAGTGCACCCATATGAGAATTTATGATATCTCTCCGCGATTTCTTGTTTGTTTGAAAGGGCATTAACACCGCTTTCAACAATCTTTCAGTTATATTGCGGCAGCTGGAGCACCTATAAATGGATTCCTGGTATTTATCACACCTGTTGTACCATTACATTCCTTTCTAGCCTTCAGCTGCTATCCAATTTAGGTCTACAATTATCAACCCATTGGTTGGAAACTATTTGTCGAAAAGGAAAAGTGCCACCGTCGGGACCGAACCCTGGACCGTTAAAATAACAATTCGACGCGCTACTACTGCGCAATGACGCCGGTTGGCGATTTCCTGAATGAAGCCCAAAACTATTGAATATTAGGGAATGGTTTTGTTATTAACGCTTACAAATACAGAAAGGATATGAAAGATGGGAATTCGGCAATGCAAGTACCACAAAGCAAAGTAAGAGTACCGCCTACGGGTGCCTACGCTCGGCTGTAAGTGCTGGGTGGTAAAAAACCACTAATGGATGGTGAAAAAACAAAGTAGAAAAACGGGCATAATTTGCAGAAAATGCTTCTTAAGTTATCCTCCTTGAAAGGAAAGGTTGCTCTTATGATGGTGAATATGTGTGCCAAGTTTCAAGTGAAGGCCTTCAGTAGAACCAGAACTGTCAAAGTTTTTGCATTTTTTCACAATTTTGACCTTGAAAATTGACCTTAACTGATGACCTAGAACTTGGCACCATCAGAAAGTGCTTGTCCAAGGCAATCATTATATGTTTAAATATGAAGGCCCTATCATTTACCATTCAAAAGTAATGGCCAATGTTAAATTTTCGCATTTTTTTCACAAGTTTAACCTTGAAAAATGACTTTGACCTTGACTTATGACCTTGAACTTGGAACCAACAGAAAGGCCTTGTCCCAGGCAATCATCACGTGGAATATGAAAGCAATATCACTTACCATTCAAAAGTTATCACAAAATGTCAAAGTTTTCGCACGACGATGACAATGACGACGACGACGACGACACGGAGGGAATAACAATACATCGGGTTTTCTTCGAAAACAGCCGAGCTAAAAATCAACAGAGTATCGGGCCTCTTCCAAGAAAAAAATCGTACGATTGATCTTATAATCTCCGTACGACAATATCTAAGATGGTCGTAAATGCCTTTCACTTTTTTTTTTTTTTTTTGAAAATCTGGTGATCGTAAAATTAATCTTTCGCATCTGCACGTGCGGGTCATCTGATATAATCTTGTTGGTAAGTTGGTAAATAGTCCGCTTTGTTCACTACATAACAACAAGTTGCCAGTGGATGACTCGAACTTTTCATAATTTTATCATTGTCATTGAATTCTATTATAAGGGGTTTTGGGGTAAAATTATTCACTTTTATTCGCATACAACATTTTGAAAGAAGGCTAGTTGAAACAACGGAGACCGTTATTTCATATCTCATTATCTATTGCTTTTTTTCTTTTTTTTTCTTTTTTTTTTTTGTGAAGTTTTGCTGATTTAAGGGACGTGTTGTAATCAATTTTGTATATCACATTTTATTAATTCTTACAGATGAAAGTATCTATAATTAGCGTTTCATGCATAAGTGTCATTGTAGTATCCATGTAACTACAACAGATAACTCTGTTAGGTTGAAATTAATTTTATCCGGGAAATGTGGCGTTCCATTACTTAAGTTTATTCACTTGTTATTTTTGAAACAGGTGTGCACACTTTAACGATTTTGCGACTGCAGCGTTTTCGTCACAAAAACAAATCTGCCTATTTATTAAGTTTGCGACTTTGCATCTTTGTAAAATGATATGGTTTTGACAGAAAACACTGGAATTTTCCTTTTGAAAAATGTATGGCATGAAGCACGGAACAACGGAATCTTCACAGCGTCATACTACAATCTCTCTTTTTTCAAAGTAATAACATACAATTATACGTATAATGAAACATTTCTAATGGTTTAAACCTTTTTATTTTCCATCGATTGGGAAACAAGTTCTTACAACCGAGATTAACCCCTCTCTTTTCTGCTTTATGGAAAATTCATCAGTATTCGCGCCGATTGTGTGAGCCAATGAAAGAACCATGATCGATAGCCGCTCCCCGGAATCGAACGCAGGGGTCAAGAGGCCGACGCTATACTTTTAGACCACGGACACCACACAAATATTCTAACGAATCTCCATCCTTGCTTTCTTGTACAATCGTACGATCATCGCAGAGCAAAATCCAACTTCAAAAGATGTTGCATCCACCCTCTTCGGTATAACTTGTTTATTTCATTAAATTGATCTTGGAACATTGGCATGTACAAAGCTGAATAACCTGAGAAACCTCTGCCAAAGATTATATGAAATCCGAGAAAATAATAAGCTTTCAAAGCCAAAATCGTAAAATATACGACTAGGTTATATGTGTCTCAAATTTGATAGTAAAGCTACATTTTTCTTGAAACCCAAAAAGTTTCTTGAAAGCCAATTTTAATCGTACGATTGCTATACGATCAAATTTCGGTCGTATGACCTGTCTTGAAAGAGGCACATGGTCAGCTATCACATTCAAAAAACAACAACATAAGGTAGAATGACTAAAATTTGAAAATATTGAGAGAAAGGTTTTAACGTGGTGTATGACAATATATCATTTTTGAGCTTCAATTTTGCAGAAGTTTTTTTTGAAAATAAATAATAACATCCAGCAATTCATCAAATTTTAATGATTGTACAAAGCCTGATTGCAAAAGCGATTCACCCCTACTTCAATATGTCTCACATCAATGGGTTGATAATAAAACCTATTTTGGTAAGCAGCTGGAGGCTCGGAAAGCATATCTTGGTAGTACCGATGAGAGAAATACCAAAAAATACCAATCCATGATTGCACAAACCGTTTACGAAATATGATTTAAAAAATGAACGATTGGTAATTAAAACTAAGTTAAATCGTTGTTTTGGAATCAAAATCATTGTTGGAATTCTCGTAGGAGTACAATTTGGTAAATCGTCGAAGAGCGACTTTAAAACCTCGTTTCTACAGCTTGAATAAACTAAGGAGGCTGTATGAGATCTTTGTCGCTCACAAAAGATATGATTTAAAAAAAAAAACAACAACACTTCCCTGTAACTATATCGGTAGGGGGCAATGCTAATATTTATATCCCCACTAACGATGTTAGAGAGGCGATATACTGGAGTCACCATATCCGTCCGTACGTCTGTCTGTCTTTCCGTCCGATTTCTTTCTAGAATACCTGTAACCTTTATCCAAGGCAAGCTATCAACTTGTAACTTCATACACATTAAGAGAAGTGCAGTATATAAGAACATGAATTCAGCTTCCATGCTTTACAAAGTCGTTACCTCTTGATCTTTTCAACTTCTCTATTTTATTGTTGCTATAACTCAATTTGAAAGAATTTTTTCAACGTGTAATTCCATGCACTTAATACAATATGAATATGGAAAGATACGCATACAAGAACACTGTACCAATATTTTTGCACTTAGTCTTTGTCTTTTTGATTCTGATCATGCTGAATAAAAACCTTTGCAAAATTGCGAATTGAAATCAAAGTGCTGAAACTTCTGAATGCACTAAATGTGGGTCAGTGTTTGTTTAAAAAAAGACATAAAATCTTTTATAGTTGATAAAGAAAATCATAGTGTGTGGACTAAGATCAGACTGCATGTTTGTGCCTTTGCAGGATTGCATTGAAATTATAGAGCTGAAAGCACTGAATGCACTTATTGTAAGTCACTTTTTATTTCAAAAAATGGTGTTTAATTTTTTTCTAGTTTGAAAATACAATGTAGGTTCGTTGGACTAAGATCACACTGCTCATTATATTATTATGTGCTTATGCAAGATTGCATTTAAATGAAAATGCTAAAAGCACTGACTGCACTAGTAAAGATATACTTTTCATTTTAACAAGAGATGTCTGTAAAACGTTTATCCCCCCCCCCCCATTAGAGCAGGTCGATTGCCTGTTCTTTGTCAATTTTCAAAGGGGAATAACTAAAAGAAATATGACTAGTAGAGTTTCGGTTCTTGTACACTGCACTTTATTCGTGATTCTTGCATACTTTTTGAAATATGCTGCGGACCTACCTACCAATCTACCGACCTTCAACTACTTCGAAAGTGGGCCTAATTATACTATCTTTAAACTTATCTGGTTTAAAGATGAAAATACGATGGTTTGGACTAAGATCAGCGTGTGCGTAGGTGAAGGCTGATCTTTGTCTTAAACTCCTACCAAAGCAGGAATACTCCAGATTCAGAATGACAGGGATTTAACTTCTTGATATTTGACGGGAGAATAATTTTCTTGAGATTAATTTAAGGGTTGGATTGTTTAAGCTCAACTGAGCATGTTGTCCAAGAGGAACAATTACGGCCAATCCGAAACCGCCACGCATCAGTTGTCACGTGTGGTCGACGATTTCTGCCCCTTAATCAATAGAATCAATTTGTACCAAAATTAGCATGAATATTTCTTGGGTAACCCCGCACTTGCATTCTCAAATCTTTACCTGGTATCCCTCAGTTGGAAAATTGCTATATATTCTATATAAAAGTAACCGAGTAACCCTAAACCCTGTCTTTATCTCTACTTTGTGACATGTATAAGAACTTGTTCAAATAGAAATATATCTTACATATGACCAGGTTTTAAGATATACAGTTTTTGAGAAGCTGTAACTCCCGTGCGGTAACCAGGACTCTCAAAACTATCTGGTGTGAGTCCTGAGAACCATCTATTTTATGACTGTACTGCGTTGTAATAGTCGACTTAAAACAGTTTTTTCTGCTCTGTTTATTCAAAAAGATAAGCACGTTTATATTGGTAAAAATACCAAGATAACGATTTTTTTAAAAAAGAAAGAATATAAATATCTATCAGTTAATTCTTCTTGCGAGCCAACTTATCATAAAAAATACCAGTAAAAAAAAGTTTGCTTAAAAAAAAAGACTATATGAGCCTCTGCGTGACATCATTCCATTTTTTCACATGTGCGCTACGCTAAGACCAGCATCCGCACATTCTGACCAAAGTCTTCACTTTTCAAATAAGCTACATACTTATAATCAGTATACAAAGTCGGAGCTTATTTTGATGAACTGTGTGGCAGCCCAGAAAAGCTTGATGCATCTACATCACGGACAGATAAAATTGTTTGAAATGTCAAGCACAGGCTTACATATTTCTGGTTTACAATTGTAAATCAATCTACGAAGACAGAGCAATATTCTAAATTATACTAACATCCTAACCAAAATGTAACATCATAGGCGATCGTTTCATAATATCTTTGTCAAAAGGTCCTTAAATAGAACAATTGACATCATATAAGACACAACGAATTGTAAAACAAATCGCCTGTGGGCTGTGTCATGTTGGTTATTTGAACAATTGGTTGTTGGTAAGTCTTGATTTGTCAGAAAGGCAGAAAATCAGACCGTTTAAGATGTTGGCAAAATCTGAACATACCTTCCAATATGCATGGTTTCTATGGAAACCCAGGCATAGGTGACGGATCTTACTAATTTGTGAACTATTAATTACATGTAATGGTCATTAATTAGGGCAGCTGGTATTTGACACTTGATTTGTTTGAATGGGGTTTTACGTCGCTCTCAACAATCTTTCAAGTATATCGCGGCGCTCGGAGCACCTAACATTGGATTCCTACTATTTCTCTCACCGGTACTACCACAACCTTTCCTAGCCTCCAGCTGCTACCTCACATAGGTCTACGAATATCAACCCATTGGCGAGAAACAAATAGTCGGAAACGATGAGTGCCGCCGTCGGGGAGAACTCTAATTTAGAGGGATGCATTTGATAAAACATGTTAAGCTTTCATACCAAAAATTAGTTTATTTGTTTTTTGAAAGAGAATCAATTTGCCAATGTGACCCGGGCCGCTATCATGCGCAGTAGTAATATGTCGGACTATCATCCGATAGGTCTCTTGTAATGGTGACACTCACCCTTTCCGTCTATTTGTCGCCCACCAATGGGTTGATTATCGTATAGCTATGTTGAAAGCAGCTTGAGACTAGGAAAGGCTGTAACGGTAGTACTGGTGTGGGAGAAATCAGTAATCCATTGTAAGGCACTCGAGCAGTCGCGATATGACTGAAAGATTTTTGAAAGCGGCGTAAAAACCCTATTCAAACAAACAAACAAACAAACAAAAACGAATGAGACCCGTTAGGAAAACCCTACAAAAAGGCACAGGCATAGGCAACTTGCTAGACTGACAAGGCTAGGGACAAATTTTGATAGATGGGCCGAGTCTAGAATTGTTTTTAATAAACTTGACCTCTGCTTGGTCACGTTTTCAGTTAGTTGTTATTTTGTATTGGATATATTATGGACCCCTGCTAAATCCAATTTTTTTTTCAAAACACTGCACCATCTTTGCTTAGCTCAGTCGATAACGTAATGGGTTCTCAATCCCTAGGTAGTGATATCGGCCCAAGGCTTAGTCATCTTAACTCCAAAATTTGACTACAGACATTGCGACAGGCGTCATTTTTCTCCCGCCAATGGGCTCTTAACAAATAGTACATATAAGTGGGATAGGCAGCTCATGGCTCGGATAAAAATGCAGTTGAACACGTATGTGGATCAACGGGAAACTATGAATTGATTCACCAACTGCTGCGATATCATAGCTGCATTGTTGAAATTAGCGCTAAACCGCATTCAAACTAATCAAAATCATTAAGTGGAGGTAAGCAAGAAAGTTCAATCTTTTAAAAGTAATCTCATAAAAATTACATGGCTTTTAAGTACATTTACATCTTTTTTTGAAAACATTACAGATAATGATATGCATTTAACTTTCAGAAATAATTGGCCAAAAGCTTTTTGTTTAGTTTTTGTCAAGATAACATCAATTAAAGCGTGTCTTTATTATTATTATTATTATTATTATTATTATTATTATTATTTGAAATCTGAAGTGAAGTCTTATCCTTTCAATCAAAGTTCTCTCCGACACTTGACAAAGTTTTCGCTACCTACCCAGTCGGTAATGCGTCTTTCTCTCAAAAATCAGTTCTGTGTTCGTGAAAGCTTCGTTCCCCCCGGCTTGCCTAACCGACGCTTGTCAATAGTCATTTTGATGTGCCTCATTTGTTTACCCCATTGAGCGAATCATAGAATGATATGCCTAAGTAAAGTGGATAGGTGGTGGCTCCGATGAAACGTTATTGTTTAACTACTATTATTGAACTAGTGTGGCAACCGACAGGAAGTCATGGGTGGGTGCGCGAGTAAATTGAAATACCGTTGAAAATGGCATTAAACCGTATACAAACGAGCAATATGGTACAAGTAGTTCATAAATAGTAGAAATTTTGAAATCGATCCAAGATTCTTGAATAAAGCCCCAAACTGTTCAATATTATAACGACATATCGCACATAGTATTCTTGACAGTATAAGTAATAAGTAGATGTTCAATATGTATGATTTTGTGATATTTGAGCATTATGAAAAAAGAACTTGCGTGTTTGGGGAAATAGAAATAGTATGGTGTCAAACGACGACTCACGAGATCGATCCGATATCAAAATTCCTCCAGCATTAGCGATGATCAATCTTGAATAGATCGTTAACAAAATATTTGCCTTATAAGAATCATTTGAAACTACAAATCAGTGCCCTCTATTTCAACTAATCATTTTAAAGAATTTCAGTTGGTATCATATTGGGTTGCATATATGTATAAAACGTATAAATGCATTTCAGTAGAAAGTATTTTATTCCTAATTCTTTGTAGAAGTGAAACTGAAGTATCAGTGCAGGTCTGAATAACAACTATATCTATAGGTCGGTTTGAATGACCTGGCATTGACGTCTGTCATTTGTAACGTACACAGACAAACTACTAAAAGTATCAGATTTATAAATTGTACATAAATTACAGATGATAAATTTAGGATAAAAGTCAAGCTCAGATAGAATAGATAGGACTCTGTCTAAGCAAACCCAGAAAAAAAGAGATTTTCTCACATTCAATGATTCAAGCTCTTTGTGGATGGAAAACGCCCTTCCAATTAAGGCTAGAATTTTTTACTATGGTTTGGCTAGACGAAAGTGTCATTTAAAATACTCGTAAGTGTTCAATTGTTCATTGACCTGATTACATTTTTTAAAAGAAATTTGAAAAGGGAACATCTAAAGAACAGTCCTGACAAAAAAACAGGAATATTTTGTGGAGGGCTTCATTTGAAGTAACCGTTCATTATTTCTATGTAGACCTGAGTTTTGCTCCCCACCCCCTCTGATGAGCTAGACATTATATACGAGATACAGGATATAAACCTTCTGGTTTAGAAGAAGAAGAAATTTTAAGATTTAAATATGGACCTTAGTCTTTCCTCTAACTCTTGCTCCGCACCTGGTGGTCCGACATAAATAGTTAAGTGATAATCATTAAGCTCTATTAAAGTCAACCTTCTGGTTTATCAGAGGAAGAGTTATATCTACATAGACTTGGAGTCCTACCCCTCCCTCCCTCCCGTGCGCCTCCCCATGCGATCCAACATTAAGGATTTTTGCTTTTATAATAAATGTCTACCATTTGATGATTCATACTAAATATATCAAATGCTGTTGACTTCCTTATTTAGAAAATGAGTAATCTTAAACATTAATCAAGACCCATTGTACCACAACCTACCCCTTGTGATCCGTACTTTGTGGCAAAGCAGTCATTACTATATTTCTTTTTCCAATAAAGACCTCTAAACTGATGATCCATATCAAATACATGGTAAAGGCTATTGAATTCCTAGTTAAGAAGAAGATTTTGAAATATTTTATATAGACCCAGAGTCCCCTCCCCATTTGATTCTGCCCCTGGTAGGTTTAAAGATCCGCATTTACAACCAGAGTTGATCAATTTTGCTATTTTGGGAGGGATCACGCAAGAAACGTTCATGTAGAATGTGCTCAGGTGATAAGGGAGAGTCCGTTGGTGAACGAAAAACATATTAAATTCATCTTAATTATAAATAATGACGACGGTATCGTTCCTTTTCACACGATCTTCTTAAGGCTTTGTGTGAGAAAATATGAAAAAACATTTTCCCCGGTTTTCAACCGTTCTTATGCCTTTTGCACGGTTCAATTAGTCTTATTTTAAGTATCTATATATTATTATTATTATTAATAATTATTTCAAATTTTGAATTACTCTTTGTGCTCTTGCTAATAATTATTTTTTTTTCTTCATAATCCGATTCTGTATTCT
The DNA here is from genome assembly GCA_948146395.1 of Fragum whitleyi. Lineage (NCBI taxonomy): Eukaryota > Metazoa > Mollusca > Bivalvia > Cardiida > Cardiidae > Fragum > Fragum whitleyi. Next base: position 40,793,922 of record OX411546.1, on the reverse strand, counting down.
GTTCTATTATTAAACATATTTATGATCATAATAAATCTCTAAAAATGAGGTTATGAAACAATTGCATGTGGTTTGATCCGGAGCCATGTCAGTGACACATGTATGCTCTCCGATATCGGACAAAACCGGAATCGCCTGTCATCAAATGCGAATTTTTTTTGGACTTAGGTATAGTAATTGGATTTTTCAGTAATAACCTGCATTATTTTGAATACATGAAAAAGAAATTACCGGTATGCATTAAACGAAGATTTACATTGTAATATTCAAATTCGAAAATCAGAATCACTAAACCGAGTGAATCACTTTCATAGCATTTTCCTGCAAATTCCACTAGGAACTCAAATTAGCTATTAAGCTGACCAAGAATAACAATCCAACGGGAGAAAAGCAATTAAATGCTATTAACAAGTAACTAGTCGGATTTATTACCACTGCCTCCATGCTATATGCAGCTAACTGCGTGCGCCAAGGTTAAATCCTAATGGACCGAATTTCTCCACATGAGATAAGACATATCCTACTACATAAGCCGGAATCGAACCATGAATCGCTCTAGCCGCTAAACTGAGTGCTCTACTACGTTGCTATAAAGGCTTGCGTGTACGAAAAGGGAGTACAAAGGCCCATTTTAATATGAATACGCATGCATTACGTACACCAATTGGACCTTTGAGATTCTTCCACGTATTTTTTTCTAATCAACACAACTTAAGCTACTACCGCTCATCCCATGTGGGTTATTTACGGTGCGCGCAACATGTAACCCATAAATTGATACTCGACTCTACGGAGAGTGAAATCAGTGAGTCCTCAATCCCGAATAGAGTGTCTCTAAGCAAGCATGTATGTCAAGGCAGTCACAGTTTTCCCTATATATACTTTGGCTTCATAGATACAACGTTTAGGCTACAATCTTACATCGTCCAACGTTTGATATTTATTGTAGGTTTTCACTGTGCATGGTTTTGATTTAAAGTAAGGTAAGATGGAATTACTCTAACGATATATAGTCATCATCACGACAGCGTGTTCTGATTCTGAAATTACCTATAAGCAGAAAGTGAAATAATCATCATGTGAACGAAAAAACACTCATTATTAAATTCAGTTGTAGTGGGTTTGCTCTTCATTTTTTTTTCACTCATTTTTTTATACTTTTATTATTATTATTATTATTTTCATTTTTTGTAGAATAATTTGATTTTTTTTTTGTAAAAAATCTCTTTGAAATGAAATTGTTATAGATTTACTAGTAAATTCAAAACATGTCTCTGTTGATTTTGCGTTTGGTATCAAGTTGTTCCTAGTCCTTTAAATGACGGGCCTGCATTTGGTTCGAAAGTTATTTGTAAGTCAGGGTGTTCCAAAAGTGGCGATGATTTAAAAGTTCTCTTCGATTCCTGTCCAAGTAGTATTACTTCTTTCTTTAAGCAATTACTTTCTTTTCGTTTTTAAGTTGGAATGCGGAGCAGTTCCAACTTAGATTTAACAAAACCGCAAAATGAACACAAGATAATTTCATTTCGGGTTTTTTGAGAACACATATCACGTGAACAGGATGTGAATACACTTCGGCCTATTTTGTATTTCTCAACTTGACAAAGACATACAGTTTATTTCATCAAAAAGTAATAATGCTGTACAATTACACAACTATCACTTCATTTATATTATTATCACGCTAATCCATGTTTTAAACGATATTTATTGAAAGTTGCGTACGAATATATTAGTATCACATGTTTGCATTACTATATTTGGAAATCATGTGATACGTCAAGTCCAATAAGGTCAGCAATTGACATTATCACTAGCCAATCACGTGATCTTCTTATCTGGTAATGTCGCGATCTGTTTCTCAGTATTGTGGCAATAGCACAGGCTAATCACGTGATCTGCTTATTTGGTAAGGTCGCGACCTGTTTTTCGTAGAATTATGTTATAGCTTCTTTTAAATGTATAGTTTCTCTTTCTGAACGACTTTATTACACATTCAACTTTTGACAAGGTGTTATATTGTAAATTTCTGTCTAAGCTACGAATAAAAATCTTTTCTAAAGTGATGATACACTTTTAAAGTTAATAAATATTTTTGCAACATATTGTCGTTTGTTTTCCGTCATATTGCTGTTATCTTCATAAATGTTTCATTGTAAAAACCCAATACTCATCCAATAAAACCCTTGCCACCACATCTTTAATTGAATTATGAATATCTTTGCCCAATTGCATTCCATCACCAAAACAATTTGCTAATGAAAAAGAACCAACTATTTCAACTTTTTTTCTTCGCATTCTTACACATCAACACGTTTAAGAGCACAATCATACAATTAGTTACATCGTGAAATTGACATTCAGCTCAATAAAAAAGATTCTTAACCGCTCACTCAGCGCTCCATTCATTCATTCCAAACACTCACTCAAACCATTTAAAAAACGCTCAAAGTTTTTAAAAAAATAAGATCAGCATGTACACTCAAAATAAATTAAGCAAGAACCAAATCGCAATTTCACTGACATAACTGAAATTTAAAGCGTCTGATTGGTTCTTGACGAAATAGAAAGCTATTAATTGAACTTTCATGCATATTTCATATAGGCCTTATATATCGCTGATTTTGTTCAACCTGAACATAATAAGCGACATTGGATTCCCTCCATTAAATTTCACTCAAAACTCGCTCCGCTAAATCATTCCAAAATCGTTCACCTTATCAAATTCACGATGTTATTAACTGTACCCCTTACTCAGAAGTAGAGGAGCATATATTGATTTCATCATGTCTGTCTTTCAGTCCATTGACCTTTTGCTTTCCGCTAGATAAACAGAGAAGCAATTGACCTGCAATAACGAAACTTTACACAAATATTGCCCATGGCCGGAAGAAATGCCCTTTTGTTTCGGGGTCATTCATGTCACGGCCATTATTAAATTTTAACTTGACACAAATGTTGTCAAAGACCCGAGAAAGTGCCCAATTCTGGAGTCACAAAGGTCGAAATCACAATTGAATCGTATTGAGATTCAATCTCATGAAGAAAAAGACTTCCATGCGAAAATAGGTTTTCATCATGGACAAATCACTTGTTGAGGTCCACCTTGCGACACTTCTAATTAAAATGTAATTGGAGAAGAAGTCATTCAAAAAATAATATAAAAAAACTGTTTTGAGTGTATAAGTGTTCGTCTGTGCGTCCATTAGTTGGCTGTATGGTCCGTATCATTTTCTTCCTTTTTAGCTCACCTGAGCTTTTAGGATCACCCTGACTGTGTTGTCCGTCATTTGTCCGTCGTGTGTCGTCAATTTTCTTAAAACTTCTTCTTCTCCTAAACCGCTGGGCCAATTTCAATGAAATTTTGCCAGAATGTACCCTGGGTGACCCTCTTCAAAATTGTCGCTATATTCTAATTGGCCGATTAATATGGTATGGCAGGGCGGGGCTTATTTGAGCCCAAAATCTTTGAACGACATCTCCCCCTGAACCACTTGGCAGATTTCATTGAAACTTTACAAAATGTTCCTATGATGACCCTCTTCAAATATTGTTGGAAAAATTTTCATTTGCCCATAAATATGGGCGTGGCAGTGAAGGGCTAATTTGAGTCTCCTCTGTAATGAATAGGTTGGCAAGGTCTATTATGACTGCTTATAATTTGAATAATGTCTCCTCTTCAACAATAAGACAAATTTGAATGAATCTTTGCCAGAAAGTTTCTTGGATCAGATCAACTGGACCAATCGAATTCAGGTGAGCGGTTGAGGGCCTGAATTGTAATCTATTTTCTTTCATCAGATTCAGGCCTGTATATCGATTCTCGTTGTTGAAATACATTGTCAAAAGACGAGTCGTATTATGTGATTATCTGTGGTGGGCGGGAGGCGTCAGCTTCGTTAGTAGCTTGAGGTCACCGTCTCTAGAACGCATTCCAACTTATCAGTACTTTCAGTTCTTTGATTTAATAATATAACTCTTCTTGCTTGTAAGTGATGATAAAGGTTCCGAAATTGGCTTTTTTGTATTTGCTGAGTTGGTTTGATAATCTGCTATTTTTTCGAATGGTCTTTCAATCACGAGTGGCTGTATCAAAGAAATTATAAAAATAATAATCATTAAAAAATGAAGAGGTGTCTTTCGAAAATTCCAGGTCAACTTTCAAATCAATATTACCAAGATTTTTTTAACAAAAACAAAAAAGTTAAAATGTATCTTTGAAGCCCATGTAAATTCCTATATGCAACATTTTGTTGAAATTGGCCTTATACTTACAGAATAAGTAGAAAAGTACACCCTCAATTTGCAAGAACATCACTGAGGTGACAATTTGTCTTTGTTAAGAAGCATTCCAAGTGATATTTTTCAGTTTCATACTATTTCATTGGCTATAAGAAACACCCCTTTATTAATTCATATTGTTTACAGGCCAATCAACCAATCAAATCAGCTCAAACCATTTGCTATGACCCAGTTTTACAACAAAACGATATGGCATATAATAATTAAAGTTGACAATAGTGCTTCTGATTAAAAAGGTTAAAAACATTTTAAAAATTCCCTTTGATCAAAATAAGTAGTTTGATTTACCAGAAAATTGGTTTAGATAACATGTCCTACGGGATAGAACTCAAGGCGCAGCCACGAAAACACGTCGTTTCGCACGGTGTTTTTATGACCGTCACAAACATTACTGAAGATGGCGTTGCGAAAACAAAATCAACGAAAAGTTTAAACTGGGCACTCTATTATTTGATAACAAATAACAACGCGTCAAAAAGATCTAAGACGATTGGAAATCATTTAAGAATTTGTTTTTCTCCAAGCATATTGACTACAGTACCACAAGAAGCCGAATTGAGTATAAAATAATCTAAAATTACTACTTTACCTCCGAGGTACTTTTTCAGTTCACGGAAAAGTTTAAGCGATACCGAATGATTGTCTTAATATTTCCTTCTTTCGATGTTGGTGGCAATTTTTAAACATTGCCATTTTAGGGTGTTTCTATTCACCCTGGATTTATTTCTCTAACCTATTATTTAAAACTCCTAGATTTCAAATGCGGGCATTGGGAATATTTTATTTTTGAGCGTGTCAATCTTTTGAGAAATATTGCTGGTCTTCAAAGAATCTCGTAATAATGTTTAAGTCGTTCAAAAAAATATGAATGTTCGTTTAATCCACTAGGCAATCCCCCAAAAGAAACCGATGCGACTTACGATTACTGCCGAACTAGGCAATGGATAAACAATTATCATTCAGAAAACACGAGAAAAGGATCTAATGGCTTTTCACTCAAAATTTAATCGTTTACGCGATTAAGGCCACAGATGTCATCGGATTGTCTTGAAACTTTCATAGGAGGATAGTAAGGGTCAAAGGAAATGTTCCTGTCTAAATTGGGACTTAAAGGTCGGAAAACATTGAAAGGACCTTTAGGTTTTCGTTAAGATATTCTCGTTTACTCGAGTAAGTCCATATCATCGGATTTTCTTGAATCTTTCACATGATGATTGTTTTGTCTATCGGAATGCTTCTTCCTAAAACAGGGCTGATCAGTCAGAAAACAATGAAAGTGGGCCTTGTAGAAATTTTCTTAAAGGGGCTGATCCGCCAGAAAACAAGGAAAATTGAGCCTTGTGGAATTTTGCTAAAAATTGGCTTACCTATAAAGTCTGCAAATTTTGTAAGATTATCTTGAAACTTTCACAGGATAGTTGTAGGAACAGAAAAAACAAAGAAAAAATAGGAAAAAAATAAACAGATCAGCCCTCGATATTAAAAAAGCAGCGTGAAGTAGGATGAAAAACACAGGAAAGGGGAACACATTGCATGGGACGGAAAGTGCATTCGGTCATTTTCACTTTATACACTCTTCTTAAATCAAAAAAAATTCCTGAAATATCAGAATAAACTGAGGAAAAAAAAATGATAGTCCCTAGTATGTCTAGGGCCTTCTATGTCCTCTTGTTTACTAGGAAATTCTTGAACATCTCGTCGTGAAAGTTTCTTGGTTCACCTTTCTCAAAACTAGTTTATAATCCCTTTTTAAGCAAATCTTATATGGTATACAGACGATTACCTTCCAGGTGGTTTTAAGGGCAAATCGGCCTGTGAAACTCAGCATGCACCATGTAGGAATCAGGAAAAGTATTCTCAAATAATACAGAATGATAAAAGAAATTTATATCCACCGTCATATAGCGGAAATATGTCTACTTCTACTTCTACTTGTTACTGCTTTTCAGTCAATACTGACTGTGACGTGCACCGAGCGGATTTATATTTTTGTTAACACGTCAACACTGGGTTATGCCCAGTCAGTTCTGTACTGAACCAAAGGGTACAGAACCAAGTACAAGACGAACTTGTCTAATACTAAATTCAAGTCTTAAACTGCCTATCAATAACAACACTGGGCTAAGTATAAAACGGGATAGCCTTATACTAGACCAGTATTGTATCAACCAACCCACGTTGTATCAAACCGGTATAAAACGGGGTTAGTACAGGACGGGGACAATACCTTGTATTATACCAACGACCCTGTACAAGGCAATATATAAGCTTGGCTACCGTTCAAACCGGGAGAAATTGTGGACAAGTATGTGACCCAACAACTCTGAGCGTCCGCTGCAACTCTGAGGGTCAGCAAATTATGTCCACCAGCGTATTCCCAAATAAGAACAATCGCTAGCTATTTGAGTTCCAAGTGCTCGATGTGAAGACCAAGCACGAACTGATAAAATCTGGCGATTCGCCTCCTTTTATACCCGAAAATAGTCACGTGCAAGAAATCAATCTGTGGTCCTCGGTGCCGTTCGTTTAACGTAACTTTAACGTACTTTGATGAGCGTCTACACACAAAGAACAATGCAAACGTCTAGATGAAAATTACCCCATAAAAGCCGATTTCTCAATAGATATCGTATGAACAAGGGCAAAACGATAGGTTTAGGTAATTTCATCTAGGACCAATCAAATAAGGGTATAAACAAAGGAGGATAGTCATTAGTCTCTTCACAATCAAGTCTAGAAAATCCCGTTTTTCACAAAACGATGATCATTCAGATTTCTTAGACCGGAGACTTACTAGACTGGAAACTTTTGGCGATCAACCCGGCCTTTCCGTCACATTACCCACGGCTCCGACTATAGCGTCCTCGCGTGGTACACCAGATTTAAAACCCATATGGTTGTTCAAGGACAATCCTGTCTTTTGAGCTCGGTCGCTACCAAGATGTTTTGTCCTCTTCATATGTCTTGTGAGATACTTCTTCTTCACATAAGATTTCCCACAACAGACACAAACGTAACTGTTGCAAGGCTTTACTGACTTGACAAAGTGCCTTGATAACTCAGTTACCGTACGAGAGCTAGATGATTGTACATTGTTTCCCATACAATTAACAACACAATCATCTGAGTTAGTATCGTCTTCTTTTCTATGATACTGACTTCTATCCTCACAAAAGTCAACGGATGGTTTCAAAACATCCCCAGCATTCATTAAGGAAAACCCTGAACGTTTCGGTACGTGTCTTGACTTCTGTGACTTGGTTGGAACCTTTGACATATTTTCTCGTACTTTGACAAGAGCTGTGCCTACAAAACCTGATGAGGCTACATGTTTGCCTAAGGGTTGTTTAGACTGCAAAGGTTTCTTAAGCTTAGGACAAGCTGATCTAAGGTGAGAAGAATCGCCACATTCATAGCAATAACGCTTAAAGGCATTCTTCTTTGCTTCCGGCTTTTTACCTTTCCTAACATATGGTACCCGAGACACTGAGATACAATTTGTTACCTTTTGAGCCAGTGTCGTGAAAGCCTGACACAGTTCAGTCACAGTGTGTTGCAGATTTTCAATCTGCGTCCCGTATGCATTCATCTTGTCCTTTTGGTCCCTATCCACAGTACATACATATGCCGATGAACAACTGGGCTTTGACTCCTGTAATTTAGGACAAGTAGGCCTCAAATGCATTTCAGATCCACACTCGTAACAACGACGCTTTTGCTGACCAGACTGTTGGTTCTTGGGTTTGTTGGTATAACTCTGTTGCTTCCTACCAGTAGGAAAGTTGGACTCAGGCAATTGCAACTTTTCCAATTTCCTGAACTTATTACAAAGTTCTGCAACAGCCTTCTGCAAGTTGCAAATATCTTGCCTACAAGAGTCATCTGACTTTTCACTGCTGTCTAAGTGACGGATGTAACCCTGCCTTTCTTCAAGTTTCAGCTCAGCCCTATTAAAGGCCTCTAACTCGACAGCGTGTCTAGCGGCATCGTTCAAACAGGTTGGTCTAGCCTGTTTTATACGAAGCCTCATGTCAGAACTAACTAAAGAGTCAATGAACTGCTCTTTAGCAAGAGTCTCCTTGACATCCTGTGGAGCACTTGGGTAAGCCATGCCCGTTAAATTGCGGATGTCTTGTGCAAGTTCTGACAAAGACTCAGAAGCTCTCTGTCGCCTTTCTTTGAGTTGCGTTCGATACAGCTCAGTTTGATTGGGCGGTGCAAAACGGTCTTGTAATGCATCTTTCAAGCCGTTGAAATCATGCAGTGGGCCATCAAATGAGACGGCTAAGTTGCGTGCTTGACCTTGCAGGGATGCGGCAAGGTACAAGCCTTTGTCATATTCTGACCACCCATTTATTGTTGCACATACCTCAAAATGGGCTATGTAGTCATGCCATGAGCCAGAACCATCGTACTTATCTGGTTTCATGTGCAGACCAGTTCTAGACAACTTTGTGTCCAAACCATTGTCACCACTAGGGCTATACACGTTCCTACCCTGTGGTTTACGTCTAGTGACATACTCATAGTTTGGTACACTACCTGTTTCCAAAACTGGGCTAGGCCTGTGCCCAAGGTCTACTTGTATTTTACCTTGAGCAGTTTCGGACGGTACAGGCTGAAACGCCGATGGAGGAGGTGTCTCTGGCAGATGGGGGAGTGTTCTTTTCTGTCTAGTGTCTACATTCCCTGGTGTGGACGTATAGAACCTAGAAGAAGCCTGCTTTTGCTCAAACTCCTCCACACGAGTCCTTAGACTTAAGTTCTCACGTTGTAGGTCTTGCATCTGCCTAAGGAGCGCTTGTTCTGAACGGGCAAAACTGCGTTCATTTGACCCTCCAATCTCTGACAATTTGTCATTGAGACCATCCATGCCTTCAGTGCTTTGAAACGACATGGTTTGTTCAAAGTCTGAACAGGTAGTGGGTAAGAGATAGTTTGTCGGCTATCTAAATATCCCACCGCTGCCACCAAATTTTGTGACGTGCACCGAGCGGATTTATATTTTTGTTAACACGTCAACACTGGGTTATGCCCAGTCAGTTCTGTACTGAACCAAAGGGTACAGAACCAAGTACAAGACGAACTTGTCTTATACTAAATTCAAGTCTTAAACTGCCTATCAATAACAACACTGGGCTAAGTATAAAACGGGATAGCCTTATACTAGACCAGTATTGTATCAACCAACCCACGTTGTATCAAACCGGTATAAAACGGGGTTAGTACAGGACGGGGACAATACCTTGTATTATACCAACGACCCTGTACAAGGCAATATATAAGCTTGGCTACCGTTCAAACCGGGAGAAATTGTGGACAAGTATGTGACCCAACAACTCTGAGCGTCCGCTGCAACTCTGAGGGTCAGCAAATTATGTCCACCAGCGTATTCCCAAATAAGAACAATCGCTAGCTATTTGAGTTCCAAGTGCTCGATGTGAAGACCAAGCACGAACTGATAAAATCTGGCGATTCGCCTCCTTTTATACCCGAAAATAGTCACGTGCAAGAAATCAATCTGTGGTCCTCGGTGCCGTTCGTTTAACGTAACTTTAACGTACTTTGATGAGCGTCTACACACAAAGAACAATGCAAACGTCTAGATGAAAATTACCCCATAAAAGCCGATTTCTCAATAGATATCGTATGAACAAGGGCAAAACGATAGGTTTAGGTAATTTCATCTAGGACCAATCAAATAAGGGTATAAACAAAGGAGGATAGTCATTAGTCTCTTCACAATCAAGTCTAGAAAATCCCGTTTTTCACAAAACGATGATCATTCAGATTTCTTAGACCGGAGACTTACTAGACTGGAAACTTTTGGCGATCAACCCGGCCTTTCCGTCACACTGACTATAACTAGCAGGCGCTTTGTCTGGGAGCAGTTGTTAGTAAAAAGGGTGCTGTAATTAAGAAAGATAAAACAGATAAAAAATTAGTAGGGATTTCATAAAAAGTTTAAAAGGGGGGGCTAATATTACATGAGAAGAACAAGGGGAAGGGGGTTAAAAACACGCTCAGTAAATTAATTAAGGTTGGCTAGCCTCACAGTGAATACTTCTAAACTGGGGCTAGATTGAGTATCATACGGGAGACAATTCCACAGCCGAATAGTTCTTGGGAAGTAGGAGTTAGCATGATACTGGGTTCTGGAGTAAGGTAGATGACAATTAAGGTTCCTGGTATAGGCAATATGATGGTGATCCACACAGACTAATTGGTATTGAATTTTGTAGAAAAATATTAGTGAAGAGATGTTACGCCTTTGCTCAAGAGTTTGCCAATTCAGATTTTCAATCATTGCTGAGACACTACTAGTATGAGAATAATCATTATGAATATACCTGGCAGCTGATCTTTGAACTTGTTCAAGTTTATTGATGAGGCATTTTTGCCACGGATGCCAGACAGTAGAGCAGTATTCAAGTTGGGGTCTTACATAGGTTTTATAAGCTGTCTCTTTGATATTCTTATTTGTTGTTTTGATATTTCTCTTGATGAACCGTAGTGAGTTATTTGCTTTTGTTGTGATGTTATTTATGTGGTTTTTCCAGGACAGGTCATGACTTATTGTTACTCCAAGGTATTTTGCGGCATCTGTGGATTTTAACGGGGTACCATGCAAGGTATATTGGAAAATAGTGGGCTGTCCCTTTCGTGTTATTCTTAATATCTCACTCTTATCTGGGTTGAATTCCATTGCCCAGTCATTTTCCCAAGATTCTAGAGAGTGGAGATCTTTTTGTAGTTTGAGGGCATCATCTTGGGAATTGATTGTGAGATAGACAATCGTGTCGTCCGCAAAGAGGCGGACTTTGGCCTTGACCCTTTCTGGCAGATCATTAATATAGCATAGAAAGAGACAGGGGCCTAGCACAGACCCTTGTGGGACACCAGAGAGAACAGGGAGGGTGCTTGACTTGTGACCTTCGACTACAACTTCTTGTGACCTTGATTTCAAAAATGACCCTACCCAGGCTGCGACCTCCTCATTAATACCTAGTCGTTTAAGTTTTAGGACCAGCTTGTGGTGGTCGACCTTGTCAAATGCTTTGCTGAAGTCCATAACTATGATATCTGTTTGTTTACCTTGTTCTAGGTTGTCATGGACTTCTTGACTAAAACTAACTAGCTGTGATTCACAACTGTGCCTAGACCGAAACCCATGTTGGAAATTGCTAAGTAACTGGTGTTCATCAAGAAAGGACATTATATTTGATACAAGGATATGTTCCATCATTTTTGATGCTATGCAGGTGAGGGATATGGGCCTGTAGTTACTGGGTTTGTTCTTAGCTCCCTTCTTAAAGACTGGCGCAATAGAGGCATGTTTCCAATCATCAGGGACTAAACCTGTACTAAGAGATAGTTGGAATATGTATGTAAGGATAGGGGTAATCTCATGATGTAATTCCTTCAGTAATCTAGGTGATATCTGGTCCGGTCCAGAGGCTTTGTCTGGGTTTAGGCCCCGGAGTAGCTTATTCACTCCATTTTCTGTTATTTTGACCTTTGGCATGATAGGTTGGTTTTCAGGTATTAGTTGTTGGACACATGATTGGGCAAGGCTTAAAGGTTGAGGTCTAGAGAAAACTGATTCAAACTGGGTGTTTAGTATATTTGCTTTTGATACTGGATCTACATATGTTTGACCATTACTTTTTAAGGGGGCCACACCACAGTTCTCTGTTTTATTTGACTTAATAAAAGAGTAGAACCTTTTGTTCTTCCCTGAATTAGAGTCTTTTGTGAAAACAACTGACTCTAGATATTGCCAGTATGACTGCCTAATATCACGTTGTACTTTCTGCTTTGTTTCCTTATACTGTTTTAGGATGGTATCAGAGTGGGATCTTTTCATTTTTGAAAAGAGTCTGTCTCTCTTCCTGATAAGGCGAATAATAGATTTGCTTATCCACGGTAGGTCTCTGCGCCCTTTACACTCTTTAGTTGGAATATGCAAGCCAGAGAGGCGATGTATTTCATTCTTAAAATCAAGCCATGCTTCATTTGTGTTAGAGTATTTTCTAGAGGCAAGTGAGTTTGAAAACTTGGCCATATCGATTTTAAACATAGGCCAGTTTGCCTTACTATAGCATTTTATATGTCTTTTCAACTGAACAGGGCGACCTCTGTTTATTCTTATCTCATGGAACACAATATCATGGTCTGAGCTGCCAAGAGGGGGTAATGTATTTGTACAATGAACATGGGATGGCATGTTTGTTAGAAAGAGGTCTAAAATGTTACTACCTCTTGTAGGAATTTTGACCATTTGATGTAGGTTGTGGTTAACCATGTTTTCAAGGAAATATGTATACAAGTTATTAAATTTGCAACTCTCTGTTGGGCATTCCTTAACCCAGTCCATATTTGGAAGATTAAAATCACCTAGCACCCATATGGTGCTGTTCTTAGGGATCTTGTTGATAGATGACCAGAGCTCAGGTAAAGAATATTCATCTTTCTCCATGGGTCTGTAGAAACAGGACACATATATATCTTTTATTCCTGGGATAGACAATTTTACCCAAATGGAGTTACATTTCGACTTCAAGTCAGCCTGTTCCTGGCTAACCAAGGACTTGTTAACAGCAATTAGGGTGCCACCACCTTGGCCTTCAAGTCTGTCATCCCTATACACATGATAATTGAAATTTTCTGGGAAGAGTTCAGCAGAGTTTACTTCTGGTTTTAACCAAGTCTCTGTGCAACATATTATATCAGGCTTGACCTGTGAGATGACTTGTTGCATTTCCGAGATTTTATTCTTAAGTGACCGGCAATTTATATTTAGTATGCTCAGTCTTTCATTTGGTTTCAGTTTTGGCTTTGACTTAGTTTTGTACTTGGCGAGTGGGGTAGATGAGGCAATCGGTGGGTTACATGGGCTGCTCATACTAATTGAGGACAACGGCGAATCCAATCTTTCAGAGTCTATTTCTGGATCAGATGCATTAGGGTTAAGGTTTGAGAAAATTGTAGTCTCACTCAGGGAATCAAGTGACTCACATAAAGAGGAGGAGTAATTTAACTCACCACAGTTGATACAGTGCCATGCATATCTTGAATCTGACAAGTGATTGTATGTTGTGTTGCCAATACTCTGACAGTCTGCGTGGTACCAAATATTGCATGAATCGCAGAGAATTCCTCTTTGATTCCAGGTAACCTCATCTCCACATGATCCACACGGATATTTAGATACATCAGATGATTGGGGGCCTGGATTAAGTTCAATATCTGAAGCTTGGGTAATGAGGAGGCAATGCAAGAATAAGAGTGATGCTTTGCCACATTTATTTACGCTTTTTGTGTACCGTACACTGTGCGGTTTGGCTTTGCAGTTAATTTTAAGACTGCCTAACTTACTCGATTTAACGAGGTAATTTGTCATAAGACTTCTATATGAGATATGTTGATAGTTGTAACATTTTCTGTCATTACTGGAGGGGAAGGATTGATATAGAAGCAACATTCCATAAAGGAATGACAATGTTATATCAACTTTCATTATCTTGGAAGTAAACAGGAAGTGGCCTATTAAATATGGCTGCTTTCATAGGTTTCACCTACGAATTGTTTATGGTTTGATTTTGTGTTCAATACACAAAAATAAGAAAGTTCATGAAAGGGCAGTATTAGTGCAATAACTTACCAACCAAGTAAACCAAGAATTGATTAGTGATAAAACAATGAATGTCTATTGTGTTCAGATGAACCGCACAATCTTTAATACACCGCTTCTTTGTGTTTTTTATCAGTATATATGACTCCACCAGCTCTTGAAAGGGACTCTAGTTGAATTAGCCAAAAACAGACAGGGGTGTAACCAGTAAGTAATGGATTATGAATAGCCTCCCCTTGAATCGGATACTCTCTACAAAAAAGAGCAACCAAGATGGATGCCCAACTGGGATAATCACCAGAGGTGACATTGAATCAAGTCAATATTCATTATCGTCACTAGAAAATCAACTAAATCTGTCTGCAACAAACACTCATTCATTACACTTATATAGATGTAGCACTTACTGAGAAGATACAGCTTGTGTAACTTAAAAAGTTCTGCTAATTTGAAAAGTTACATTGGACTATCATATTCATGTTATGTAACAATTCATTATGTTCGGGTCTTCTGTAACATGCAATTATATTTATCCTTTTGTTTTAATGCTTTTATGATGTTTGCAGATTTGTGATGTTTAATGAGTTAGCTGTTATAAATTTTGCATCTCTAAACAAATTAAATTAGTTTTGATTGCCCTCTGTGATTGATTTTGTTTATTCAAATATATCTTATACAAGTACTCATGGAAATCTACTATTCTGCTGGCAGAAAGCCATCATAGGTAACAGAAATGACTTACCCTTTATGAAGACTGCATGTAACCCTTGTCATGCTGAACCCAGAATATTCCAGCTTTGACAGGAGGTAGAGACAAAGATCAGCTTGCACATATGTGCAGCCTGATCCTAGTTCATACCACCTGAATTTCATTTTTAAACCAGAAAGGTGGGAAAAAAAATGCATTTCTGAAATCAATACTCACTCACATTTTGTTAACTTCCAGTGTTTTTAGCACTTTGATTTTACATTGATTTTGCAAAGATTTTTATTCAGCATGACAAGGGTTAAGTGACATCCTACTTGTACAGGGAATAAATTACCATGCAACTGAACAGGCCTTATTAAACAGTGTTTATTCTAGGATTTCAAAAATGTGGGGGATTTCAGCACGAAAATTGATGCCATTGACAAATGTGGTAATTTATGCTCTTTGGCTATTGTAAAAAAATCCCCCACAAATCAATAAAATATGGGGGATCTTTGAAAAAAGTGGGGGAATCCCCCAATCCCCCTGCCTAGAATAAACACTGATTAAAGTGAACCGAGATAAGCACGTAACAATTCTCATTTAAAGAGAAAAAATGTTCTTGATCTCTTTAATGCTGACCATGTTGATTAAAAATCTTGTTAAAATTACATTGAAATCAAAGTACTTGAAGCTGTTAAAATTACATTGAAATCAAAGTACTAAAAAAACTGAATACACTGTAGATGCACAAATTTGAGTGCGTGATGAAAGGTCGGTTTTGTCTATACAGGTCTTAACACTCATTCAATCTTTTATTTGTTTGAAAATAAAGAATTCTCTTTTGAAAAGGGAACACCAGGAGGGTTAGGCTTAGATCAGACTGCACATAACTATGTTGTGACTTGTCTTTGTCTATACCTCCTGCCACAGCAGAAATACTCTAGGTTCGGCATAACGGTGGTTAAAACTAATCAATTTTCAGATTTACCATTTCTGTAGAAGGATGTTGCCACCAAGATTTAGAAGAATTGTCAAATATGGCACTGCAGGTTTACTGTTGGGAGGGTCTGCATATCTTTTACAGAAAAATGACTGGGAAATGTCTACAGTGGGAGTAATGCGATTTGGTAGAGCTGCATATGCTGTAAGATTTTTGATATCATCCAAATTCCTCACATTCACCTATTGAACAAAACTGAATGTGTCTATACCTTGTGTAGACACAATGTTCAGTTTTTGCTATAAAATGAAAAAATATTCTTTGTTTTATTTCTTTCAGATAAAAGATAGAAAGTTCAAACAACATAGGTTTCAGTAATTATTATTTTAAGAACAAAAATTCACTTCTTTTTTGTTGGTTAATGAAAGTGGTTGCTTTTAGATGTGGTGGCTAGGACAAGTTTGGTAGTATTTTCCTATTTTATTCCAAAATGTTCTCGAAAAATAAATTTCTTGAGTGTATTGAAACATACAATTCTGTGATCTCGCTTTCTAATTGTTTTGAAACACAGAATTCAGTCATACTAGTTAATTCTCATATTGTTCAATTAATGAAAGTGGTTGCTTTAAGAGGTGGTAGCTACGGCAAGTTTGGTAGTATTTTCCTGTTTTATTCCACAATGTTCTTGAAAGCTATATTTCTTTAAAAGTGTTTGAAACAAAGAATTCTGTAATACTAGTAACTAATTGGTGGGTCAGTGTAAAACATATATATTTAAATTGATTGATCGAATGGAGTTTAACGCCGCTTTCAACATTATTTCAGTTATATTGCGGCGGCTAGAGCACCTAACAATGGTTTACTGGTATTTCTGTCACCAGTACAACCACCACATCTTTCCCTAGCCTCAAGCTGCTATCTCACATAGGTCTACGATTATCAACCCATTGGTGAGAGACAAATAGGGGACCTCTAGAATGAATCTATATTTAAAGGCATTTACAATAGATTGCACTGTCCCTTGAAATATAGTTTATCAAAATCATTCAGGCTGTGTACATTGTACTAGACTACAAGCTGACCCTGAGAAAAGTGGACGGTCAAAGTGAGGAATACAAGATATTGAAATCCAAGGTGAGAACTCACTTCTCTCTATCATCCTTGTGTTTGAAATGAAAAAAAATACAGACTGTTAGAGAAATGGTATCCCACTTTGCATATAAACTTGTGTGGAAAGCGGGAAACCACTTTAAACTGTGTGCAAATGTTTTCATTGTAAAGAAAGGCTGATCCCTCTTCTGCTGATAAGATACCTGGGGTTCTATTAGAATTATGGCATTTCCATTGAAAGGGGTGGGCTTTTTTATTAAAGGCTTTGTCACATATCAATGGCTCCGTGCAAAACAGTTGTTACTGCCTATAAAAATACATGTATAGGCAGTTACAACTATTTTGAGCTGAGCCATCCATGTTTGTTTAGACAGTGAAAAAATGGCCAAAAATAATCATAATCTGCACAAAATATCAACAATTGATTAGGGTAAAAGGTACATAAATCCTCTGTTTCTATTGACCTTAATTTTGTGGGTATGGACCTTTATTAGAGGCTTCAAGATTTTGTCAACTCACATCCAAAATGGTAAATTTCAACCTCTATTAGAATTTTAACAGTAAGCTAAATCTATTAATAAATGCCCAATTTTGGACAAATTTGGACTGTGTGGTAAACACTAAATTGAAAAATATTATATACAACCATTTGAAACGCATGAAATGAAAATGCACAGTGCCAAAGAACCTAGAAAATGTTGTTAGAAAGGGATAAATTGCTTGTTAAATCCTTAAATGCCATTGTGCTATTGTCATCATAACATGGCAAAGTGGACATCATGAGTCAGTCTCTGTGTCTGTCCATGAACTTTTTTTTTGATATCGCAAATTACAGTTGTGTGGAATTCCAATGCCCGACTTTTCACACACGAGCTTTTTCCACTCCCTTGAATTACATGATGGATTTCATCTAAACTTCACTGAAATGGTCCCTTCACAGAATTTTTATTGGTTGAAAACCATGACCATGTTGACTGAAATTTTCAAAAAATGTTCGGTGGTTGAATTAGAATTAATATTGAAATGTTTATTTTATGAGTTGCCTCTTGTTTCATTTAAATATTTATCTTTCTCTTCTAAACTTTATTAGTAGATCCAGGCCTGTGAAGTGAATTTAAAGAATAGGAGCTAAAATGCCTCCACTTTTTGGATTGCATAAACAATAGTGAACCCTCTTGGATTAATTATGCAGAAGAGATGGGATTGCTTGTACATGCTATCTTGTCTTTTAAATGCTACTGTTTTAAAATTGGATTAATAGGACAAGGGTTAATTTAGCTTCTATCATTAATGAGCCTGTGTGTAATATTTCCAACAATTTCAAATATGCGCAAAGCAAAGCCTCTGACCAGCCTGTGCATCCCCACAGTCTGACCAGAGTCTTCACTATGTGCTTAGTAACTAGATAAGGTCTCATAGTATTTGTACACCATCAGGTAACTTTATATTTACAGTTTGTGACAGTCTTGGCCTCTCAATATTTGCACCTCAAGCCCATTTCTAATTGTTGGAAATGTCACACACAGGCTAATTTAAAATTATTTTCTAGATATCATATAAATACTATTTTTGTAATTCATAGTTACACACCAGATCTGCGGAGCGTTTACGAGACATGTGTTGTAAGAACGGTGGTGCATTTATCAAGGTGGGACAACACATGGGTACTCTTGAGTATCTACTACCTCAAGAATATGTGGCCACCATGAAGGTGCTACACAGCAAGGCACCACAGTCTTCTATCGAGGAACTTTGTAAGGTGTTTGAGGAAGATATCGGCCAAAAAGTAAATAAATTAGCTGTGTTTAGCTTTATTTAACAAAGAGTTGAAGTATTTTTATAGAAAGTATTGTATGCTTTTGGGTCTTAAAAGTGAAGTGTTATCAGGCAAAAACATGTTTACCTGTTCCCACAACATCCATCTTTTTGATACTTCAGATAATATTTTCTAATTAGCCATACTTTTTCTTGGCCAAAAACCTTAGTTTAATATTTCGATGGCTCAGCGCAAAACAGTTGTAACTTCCTACATTGTATATGTTTATATAGAGTTACAACCATTTTGCCATAAGTCCTCGATTTGTTGTCAGTAGCATCTTTGAATTAGAAAAATGGATTGGTCTAAAAAAATTGTTTGGTATTGGGTTAGATAGAGAATTTGAAGTATTAACATAAATAAAATTCTTTTGGGTCTAAACAATGTTGTCTTAAACTGCCAATTACTAATAAACCATTCAACAAAAATCCTACTTTTTTCATGCCCCTGTCTGATGTAAATTCAATCAGAAAACATGGCAGAAAAAAAAAGAAATTGCTTGTTACAAGCAATTTCTTCATGGTCTACAATGTGTTCTCCCAAAAAGGACAAAGAATCTTAACCCTTGTCATGCTGAACCTGCAATATTCCTGCCTTGACAGGAGCTATAGACAAACATCAGCCTGCACATATGTGCAGGCAGATGTTAGTCTACACCACCTGTTTCTCATTTTCAAATCAGAATTGTCAATAGATTAAGTTTTTCTAATAAAAAATTACCTACATTTGGTACTTTCAGTGCTTTTTGCCCTTTGATTTTGATGGAAATTTTTAGCCAAAATTTATTCAGCATGACAAGGGTTAACAATTCTGTGAATAAAAATTGTCATTTGTTACTTCTTTGAAAGTGGACCAGTTTTCAATTTATTGCATGAAATTCATAAAACAATGACATATATTTTTTACAGGTAGATGATATATTTACATCATTTTCCCCGGAACCTCTGGGAACAGCCTCCCTAGCTCAAGTACATAAAGCCACAACTAAAGATGGGAAAGTTTTAGCTGTAAAGATTCAACACCCAAAAGTGAAAGCTCATTCATTTGTAGATATCAAAACTATGGAGGTTTGTATGTAATTATCCTATTGGCTTGCAATTAGTAGTGCTTAACCCTTTCCTGTTTTCGAAAATTTTGATCTGTCCAAATTCAAAGTGCGAAATTCAAAATTATAAAATTTAAAGTGCATCTAAGTTGAAAAATAATCATTAAGTAGGGTAGAAAATAGTGTGGAAAAAGGAAGAAATTGCTTGTCAGAAGCAATTTCTTCTTCTTTTCACAATGTTTTCTCAATCATAAAGTGACAGGCATGTAAAAAGCAGGGATTAAACAGCAAAGGGTTAAGGGGGTTAAAATGGAATCATACAAAACGACTATTTGAGAAAAAAAAGATCATACACAACAAAGGTCAACTGTATATGGGAATTCAGGCATAATAACAAATAATTTATAATAGGTGATGTATAATGCCAAAATGGAATCATACAAAACAATCAGATCTATTTGAAAAAAAAAAAAGATCATATGAAACTAAAGTCAATAATATAAGGGAATTTTTGCACAAAAACAAATGTTTTAAAATGGGTTGTGAATAGTGCCAGACAAATGACAGGGTGCAGAAGTCTTAATTCATGCATGCAAGTTGTTTTCTTGCGACAAAGTGGCGTTAGTTCAAATTTGATTTCTTATGGCAAATGTGTTTCTGTCAGAAAAAGAAAATACCATGCATTCTGTTTTATTTCAGTTTTTAATACGGCAAGTTTGCTGGGTGTTTCCAGATTTCCAATATGTTTGGTTAGCAGAGGAGACAAGGAAGAATCTACCTCTAGAGTTAGACTTTGTCAGGGAAGGTCACCATTGTGAGAGAGTTGCCAAATTATTTAGTCATTTTAACTTTTTAAAGGCAAGTGTTTGCATGTTAAGGTAGTGAACGTGTAATAATTGCGCAACATTTTAGAGAGAATGAGGTTTCACAATGTTAACCAAGGTTTCCTAATGAAAATTATTAGGAAACCTCAGTTAACACTGTTGAAGTTCATGACCTCCGAAATGTTGCAGGTTATAGGTGACTTGTTTAATAAATTTGGTATTTCAGAACTACTTATTCAATATTTTCTGTTTAAAATGTGATGAATCTTCTTGCCTTCCTGAATTCTTGAATACAGCTAATGTTAAAACAGCCTTTTGGAGTTGAAAAATTCAAAATTGAATTCTAGAATAGACTGTGACTGAGTAATAGATAAAAACTTAATATTCCTTAGGGATGTTTTAATACACTTAAGAATACTGTGAAATTCACTGTAATTTCAATCAAAGTAATTCTAAATCATTCTCACTCAGCCCTCCATTGATTCATTCCATTCACTCACTCAAACATGCTACTAAATCAATGAAAAGTAAGAAGAACAACTACATTCAAAATAAAAATCACCAGAAAATATCTTCAATTTGAACGAATGAATTGAGTCCTGTAAGCATATGATGAGTTCTTGAAGACACAGAAAGGTTATCTTTGAATTATATGCATATTTCATCAAAGGGAGGTAATAAATATCATTCATTTTGTTCATCTAGAACAAAAATAGCAAAATTGGATTACATCCCCTTAATTTCACTCAAAACTTGCTCCCCTCACTCATTTAATGTAATTTCAAAATCATGCATCTTGTCAATTTCAGGATGTTGTTAACTGTATGTTTATATCTATTTCAGGTACCAAAGATATATTGGGAGTACACAAATGAGCGAGTTTTAACGATGGAGTTTTGTGAGGGAGGGCAGGTAGATGATCGAGAATATATGAAGAAACATCATATAGATGTGAATGAGGTACAAGGTTTAGGCTATCTTTATAGCTCACCTTAGCACAACAGTCTGACCCTTCTCAAAACTTATTCATGAAATTTTGTATGACCCCCAAAATGGGCATGGCAGGGTAAAACAGTTTTTGAACCTTTAATCTCTAAACATCTCCTTAGTAACCAATAGGCGTATTTCAACCAAATGTAGTAGAAATATCCTTGATTTACCATCCTAAAAATCTTTTTTTGGAATTTTGGTTGACCCCCAAATATTGGCATGGCAGGGCAGGGGGCTTTTTTTGAGCCTGAAATTTTCAAAATACTTCATCTTATTAACTGATGGAGGGATTTCAACCCCAAATATGGGCGTAGTCGGGAGAAGGGGGGGGGCAGTTATCAGTGTTGCATCCAGACTGCGCTATTACACGATTCCCCTGTTTTCTCTATGCACTCATGCAAGTTTACATTTTCATTTGAGCAATTGCATAAATGGATTCTACTGCCACAGAATTGATAAAGTATGGGGAGGTGGAAGAAAAATGAAAAATGACAAGTATAGAAACATGGTATCACAATCGCTAAAAATAGCTTTGATGGTCTTACTTTTAGCTATTACCACAAAAAGTTATTTGGACTGGTGCAGGTTTTAAGTAGAAGGCTATTTAAAAGACAAGGAACCAAACAACATAGCATGCATAGTAAATGCCTTCCGTTCCTGTTTTGATATTAGATTGGAAATCCCTCTCTAAGTGTCTATGAAAATATAGGAGCTTAAAATTGCACAAGTAATTAGACTGTATTGCTGTATTTACAGGTATCTCGAGACCTAGGAAAGCTGTATAGTGAGATGATCTTTGTCAACGGATATGTTCATTGTGATCCTCACCCAGGCAATGTTTTCGTCAATAAAACTGAATCAGGGACACAAATAGTTCTTCTAGACCATGGTCTTTACCAGGTAATTTGTCCTGACTTTGTAAACCTTAATTTTACACTGGAAGTAATAAACTATTCCAAAAGCTCAATGCTATTTCATTAGCTTTGCATTTTTGGAACATAAATGAAGTCATACTTCATCATCAACCTCTTGGTTTTTGCGCATTTGTTGTCAGTGGCATTGAATTAGGCCTTGGTGTTGTTGGCAAGACCCTACTGTCCTTATTCACTTCTTTGTTATTACTAAAGATATTTACTTGAAACTTGGATAACCTTCCCAAGAGGCTGTGGACTCCATACAATTCAAAAGGATGAGTCGTAAACCTTTTTCGAATAACAATATTTCACTGACCAAGACTTGCTGCCAATTTGAGCCAAGCTTTGGCATCTTCATGTGGTTCTCTTGTGAAAGAGTTACGATGCATTGTTAATATTTTTGTGCTCTAAAATGATTAACCATTTCCCATCAAAAGTTCTATCTTGAACTTGTATATAAGAAAATAACTGTCATAGACAGTCATTCTAGTGGAGCAATTCAAAAGATTACTGACAGTAATTTGTGTAATTTTCAATGAAGCTCTGAAAAGTGATTCTATAATTACATAAATGTGACTCGTCATGCAAATAGGAACCATCTGGGAACTCTGAGTTTGGGTTCAGCATATGTCAACCGAAGGTCATATTTCAAATTATATTTCATTATATTTCATATTTCTTTTACAGGTAGATAGATTGGTCATTCTAGATTCAGAAAATTAACAAATTGCAAAAAGTTTTTACCCTCGTCAGTCTGAACAGTCCGCGCAGTCTGACTGAGGTCTACAATTTTCACATAACCCTGATGGTCCTTTTTTGTGTGACGGGACACAAATGTTAAAAATATCATCCTGTCAGTCAATGAATTATAAAATGGTTCTTACCTCTTTCCGAATTTCCAAAATTTAAGAACCATCAAAATTGAATGAGTTTGCAGATGATATGACCTTGAAAAGTGGGAGCAATTTGAGCAGAAACTGTCTTAATGTGGTTGAAAATATTGTGTGAAAAGGAGAAATTGCTTGTGACAAGCAATTTCTTTCTTTTCTACAATATTTTATCACATGCAAAATTATAGGATTGGAAGGATGTAAATTTCAGGGAAAGTACAGAAAAGTGTGGACCATATTTTACTCCCTGTATTTTCAGTCACTGACAGATGATTTCCGCATAAACTATTGTAAACTGTGGATGTCACTGATACAAGCTGACCTTAAGCGTATCGAGAAGTACGCTAAAAGATTGAATGTGGGAGAATTGTATGCCTTGTTTGCCTGCATGCTGACTGCCAGATCCTGGGAATCAATACAAAAAGGAATTGAGAAAATTCCGCTTACTCAGTCTGAGGTAACGATTTCTTCATATTAAAATTCTTTGCCACACCTTCTTTTTGACACCCCTCAAGAAAGAAAGTTTGAAAAAAAATATTTTGCACAGTTAAGAAATTTCCAGTAATACCAAATAGAAGAAGCTATTCTGAAAGAATATATTGTTGGATAAAGAAGAACTAAATTACATATGGGAAATATGTACATTTTTGATTATGTATAGCTTTTTTCAACACATACATTTATTTGTCCAATTTCTTTGAATTTTTTATTCAGTCTAAAGTTTTATTCTGCAAAAATGGCTTGAGAAGGCAGTATTGTTAAAAAATGATAGACCAAAATATTGCACAGAGCTACAGATAGATGGAGGATTTTGGATCAAAGTATTTCAATAATAATAGCACAAATCCTATGTTGCTGGAACAGTTAACAACATCGTAAAATTGACAAGGTGAATGATTTTTGAATGAAATTGAATGAGTGTATGGAGCGTGTTTTGAGTGAATTTAATGGGAAGTAATCCTATATCGCAAATTTTGTTTGGGATGAACAAAATTAGCGATATTGAAAACCTCCCTTTAATAAAATATGCATAAAAGTTATATAGATAGCTTTCTATATCTTCAAGAATCTACGAGACGCTGACAATTTGAACTATGTCAGTGAAATCGCAATTTTTCTCTATCAAAATTCATTTTGAATGATATTGTTGATTCTATATTAATCAATGGGTTTGAGTGTTTTTGAATGGTTTGAGTGAGTGTTTGGAACGAATGATTGGAGCGTTGAGTGAGCGATTAAGAATGGTTCTGATTGAGATGAATGTCAATTTCACAGTGTTTTTAACTGTACTCATTGGAATCACATTGTCAAGACTATTCAAATGAGTACCCACAACAAAGGGCTTCATTGAGAAATAGTTATTTCTGACGGGCTTTATCCCTCTTACCAGTATATCTATTACAGTTTTGTTATTTGACATTTCACCAAAACATTAATTTTTCAGTCTCAGGAAATCATAGACAATGTGGGCACATATGTGATAGAGATCTCCGAAGTGCTAAACAAGATTCCACGACAGCTACTGTTAATTATGAAGACCAATGATGTATTGAGAGGGATCGAAGCTTCCCTGAATACAAGAGCCAATGCCTCGTATTTTATCAACATGTCCAAATGTTGCATAAGAGCTCTCGGAGACAATAAACTTGACAAAAGCTCTGGATTTATATCTGGTTTTAGGATTAGGCTTTTCACGCAGTTCCAGTTGTTGAAAATAGACCTGTATGAATTCTTTTTATGGTTGAAATCTTCTGTGTTAGTTAAATATTTGTTTGGTAAAACTTCCAAAAGTGTTTCCGCAAGCTAGCCTAAGGTTGGAGATTAGGGTAGTTGTCTCAAGGACCATAACTGTGTTAACTGTGTTGCTTAAAAGTGCAGAGTGATCAGTGCAAAACTATTTTAAGGTAGCGGACCTGTAATAGTTCCACAACATTTCGGAACTCATGATCTTTCACAATGTTAACCGAGCTTTCCTAATGAAAATCATTAGGGAAGATTGGTTAACACTGTTTTAGTTCATGACTTTCAAATGTTGTGGAAGTATGAAGGGTCTACTACCTTAAGTGCCTGTAGATGTATAGGTACTTAAAATAGCTCTGGACTGATCCCTCAAATTCTTATTCCCTATTCAAGTTGAACTTAGATAAAATCCGGCTGTGCAGTCATAGGGCAGTGGTTGTGTGTTGAACTATTATTCAAAATGATCCAGGTTTGATTCCTGATGGCAGCACTTATCCTTACGGCCTATTTGTCTGCCACCAATTGGTTGATAATTGTAGACGTGTGTGATAGCAACTGGAGGCTAGGAAAGGATATGGTGGTAGTATTGGTGTGAGAAATACCAGGTATTCATTACTTGGTGCTCCAGCTTCTGCAAAATTAGTGAAAGATTACTGAAAGTAACATAAACCTCTATTAAAAAAAGCAAAAAGATGAACTCAAAATCTGATAAGAAGCAATGTGCAAGGTCATATGATATTGGTGACCACAATGATCTGGAAAATGAGACCTCAAAAAAAGTAGTTGCCAATGAAAATGGCTCAGCTGTTTTTTGAGGAAAAACTTGATGTATTGCTATACTCTCTGAGTTGTCATAAGGCATAATTTAAGGGACGCAGGTTTTGTGAATATGAGACTCACCAATAAGTAGCTAGGACCCTCAAAAGTATCAAGTGAGTTCTGGGCTCTATGCTATATAACTTTTCTCAGGCTGAACTAAAATTTTCTCAATTTTCAAATTTAAATAAATGTTTGAAAATAAAAGAGGATTTTAATAAGTTGTTATTTATAACAACTTATTAATATCATCATTTATTGTAATACATTAAATTGAGAATTAAAACAGATTTACGGCTTAAATCTCCAATTGAAATTTGAGAAAATTTTGAATTGAGAATGAGAAAAGTTTTATAACCTTGGGCCCTGATCAACCTCTGGGGATCAACTTAAGAATAGAATTGAAGACTGTTTTAAACAGTCTTCAATTCTTTCCTGAAGTTAAGCCCTACTTACATGTATTCATATATATTCAGCACAATCTATACCTTTAATTAGGAAAAAAACACTCGTAATTCGCTCAAAAATAAAACAATTGCTTGAAAGAAATAGTCAACGTCTAAAGCAGGGAATCCCAAGTATTAAGAAAGGATCCCCAAAATCCAAATTGTTGAGTTCTTTTGGCCTCATTTTTTTCAAGTCAGACTTAAACCCCTTATAAAACAACTGTGCCTATTACTAATAAAGGTATGAAGATAATGATTGAAAGGAAATGGAAGACCCCTAGTTTGTAATTATAATTTTAGGGAGAAAAAAACAGCTTCAGAAGAAAATATTCAATAATTTGTCTAGTCTGTTTTATGATATTTTTCATGATTTTCATTGAGTTAAATGTTATAATTTTAATTGTTTTTATTCTCAAGATGTTTTATGATTGAAAAATAAATATTAAAAGAATACACAATTTGTCTTGTCATAGAACTTTGTTCATTCTTATTCGAACCGTACATAACATTTCCATCAATTTGAGAAAATGGGGCTACGCAAAGACTCTGACCAGTCTGTGCATCCACACAGTCTGTCTACAATTTTTACTTTGTACTTTATAGATAAATAATGTCACAAAGTATCAATAGACATATAGACATTATTCCAATATCACTTTGTAACTATCAAGGCTGCTCAATGTTTGCAATGTTTTAAATTGTTTGAAATGTTGGGCGAATATGCCCATTTGGATACATTTATAGTTGATGTCTAGATAGCTATTGTCATAATGCAGTGTCAGTAATTAATAGGTCCCCCATGCGTCGGTGCATCCATTTGTATCATGTGAGTTCTAGGCTCTATGTAATAAAACTTTTATCAGGCTGAACTAAAATTTTCTCAATTTTCAAATTTAAATAAATGTATGAAAATAAAAGATGATATTAATAAGTTGTTATTTATAACAACTTATTAATATCATTATTTATGGTAATACATTAAAATGAGTATTAAAACAGAATTATGGCTTTAATCTCCAATTGAAATTTGAGAAAATTTTGAATTGAGAATGAGAAAAGTTGTAAAACCTCGGGCCCTGATCCACCTCTGGGGATCAACTTAAGAATAGAATTGAAGACTGTTTAAACAGTCTTCAATTCTTTCCTGAAGTTAAGCCCTACATATTCATATATATCCAGCACATTCTATACCTTTAGCAAGGAAAAAACTCTAAATTCACTCAAAAATAAAACAATTGCTTGAAAGAAATAGTCAACGTCTAAAGCAGGGACTCCCAAGTATTAAGAAAGGATCCCCAAAATCCAAATTGTTGAGTTCTTTCGGCCCCATTTTATTTAAGTCAGACTAAAACCCTTATAAAACAACTGTGCCTATTACTAATAAAAGTATGAGCTTAATGATTGAAGGGAAATGGAATAGTCCCTAGTTTGTAATTATAATTTTAGGAAGAATAAACAGCTTCAGAAGAAAATATTTAATAATCTGTCTAGTCTGTTTTATGATATTTCTCACGATTTTCATTGAATTAAATGTTATAATTTGAATTGTTTTTATTCTCAAGATGTTTAATGTTTGAAAAATAAATATGAATAAAATACACAATTTGTCTATAATACACAATTTGTCTTGTCATAGTATTTTGTTCATTCTTATTCGAGCCGTACATAACATTTCCAACAATTTAATAAAAGGGGGCTACGCAAAGACTCTGACCAGTCTGCATCCACACAGTTGGTCTACAATTTTTACTTTGTACTTTATAGATAAATAAGGGCAGTATTAATAGACATATAGACATTTTTCCAATATCACTTTGTAACTATCAAGGCTGCTCAATGTTTGCAACATGTCAATTTGGAAATATCATGCAAATAGGCTCATTTGGGTACATTTATAGTTGATGTCTAGTTTGCTATTGTGTTGATGCATTGGCAGTCATTAATTGGTCTACCATGCGTCCGTGCATCCATGTTATCCCCCCTTTCTCCTCACTCTTCCCCCTCCCCTCCCCACACACATACTTTGATTTTGTTGGTCAGATTTCAAGCATATTCTGCAGGGACAATTCCTATTTGGCCCTCTTTTTGGTATAGATTCATTAATTACACACTCTTTGTCTTATAAAATTACTTTTGTTTTCAAACTTTGAATTATGTTTCAAGTAGTCAGTGGCTCTGATGAAATGTTATGTTTGTACTGGTGTGAGAAACGACAGGAAAGTTCTAGTTAAAGGGTGGAATCGCCAACTGCCTCGATATGCCTGCAATCATCTCGAAAGTTGAGTAAAAACGGAAAAATTTAATTATGTTTCTGTCATAATCTAAATAAAATATATGATAAATATTGAATGGGTGGTCTTTTGACCAACCTTTTAATTAGTCATTTATAAACAAATGAAACCAATAAGATGAATATTTGCCTTTGGTCTCTTAAATTCAGAAGAAAATACATGAATATCGAATATGCATTCTCAAATGTTCATTCATTCGGCATTCCTGTCAAGGCTTTATGATCATTGGCTTAAAAGAAAGTGTTGATTGACGCACGGCACCGACGACGACGAACTCGATCGATCAAACTATATCACATGCAGAACATGCTAAAGTGAGTAATTACAGGTATGTTAACCTATTAAAACATGATGGGGGCTAACTTGACCCATAACAGGATAAAACAATTTTATCTGCTTAATAGAAAAGATGGCAACCCAAATGATATAACTTTTTTATCTTATAACTATACAAATATCTGTGTGATAACAATTCATATCATATTTTTTTATGATATCACATAGTTATTTTTAGAACAATAATATCATGCAGTTAATTTTAGAAACTTGCATTTCAGTTAGAAACATCAACGAAAAGAAGACAAATAGAGGTAATAAGATAAATATAATACATACTTAGTGTATTGTATGAAAAAATATCTAACTCGGTTGTGAGAATTGACAATTGTCTCGGCAGAGCCTCGACAATTTTCAATTCTCCCAACCTCGTTGGATATTTTTTTTTCATATAATACACTAAGTATGTATTATATATTTCCGGTATTCGGCGCGGGGACGGGTGCCGGGTCTGGATTTTTCGGTTTTTACCGCGCATGACAAAACCGTTAATTTGGTTAATTATAGAAATTAGAAGCCACCCTTTCTTTTTCAACAAATTTTAATTATCTATACATTTTGTTTTCCTATCGACAATTTGTAGACCTTATTTTGAAATTTCAAGACAGTGTAATGTGGATACTCCACCGTGAATTGCTATTTATAGTCATTTTGTCGGTGTATTGCAAAAACCTAAAAACTACAGCTTAAATGAAGCCGTAGTTGAAGCCGTAGTTACGAGGTTTTTGAATCACACCGACGATATAATAAAATTCACAACTCCAACAAAAATCGCAAGCGCCCAACCACACCAACTCGGGGAAACTAACACCAGCAAACCATATCTAAATTTTATCGTGATTTTTTTACAGCTAAAACAGTCGAGCATGCTCGTGAATAAATTGTCTTTCAACTATCGTTTGCCTAGTGAACTTTCATATTTCGGAATGTACATTTACAAACATACTCTTTTGAAGTAGCTTGCTTCAGGTACGTTTTTATTATTTTGTAATATTTGAACCTCATTTAAGGTATTTTTAATAGGTGCCGCCCGTGCAATCCGAAAGACTAATGTTAAGACAAATGAGCAAATTTTGCAAAGGTTCTTAAAATAAACACCGAGCTATGTAGAATGACCAGCCTACCTTTTAACGTTAAATAACATCAGGCAACTGACGCTATTTCTTTTAGAAAGTCTGATTTTAGAAAGTCTGATCCGCTCATCACTCCGAAGCTTAAATATTCCGAAATCACATAAAACAATCAAGCACTCAAATATTCCATGATTTCATTCGCTGGCTGAAATTAGGAAGCGAGCCGCCGCCAAAGCACAGCAGGGTCCGAGGTTATAAAACTTTTCTCATTCTGAAATCAGAATTTACTCAAATTTTGATTTAAGTTGAAATTCTGTAAAAATAAGTCAATAGATCTAATTCTATTAATATAAAAGATAATATTTTTAAGTTGTTATCAATTACAAATTATTTATATCATCTTTTATGCTTATACAGGTATTTATATTCTAAGTCTGAGAGAATTCTCAGTTGAGAAAGAGAAAAGTTTTATAACCTCGGGTCCAGCTCTCAATCTTTAATCACTTAATAAAATGGGTTCTTTCCTCGGTATCGGCATATATTCTTTTCAACATTTGTGTTCTACCAAGGGGTTGATAATTGGGATAGCAGCTGGCGTCTAGCAAGGGCGTAACTACCATTACGCACATTGAGCAAGTGCGTAATAGAAATAAATCCTCTTTCGAAAAATGTCGTTGATGAATGATCATAACATCGAAACTTCAGCTTTTTCAAACTGTAGTTACGATGTTATAATTATTCACCAACGCTCAAATTATAGAAAAGGGGAGCGGACGGAGAACATTAACAGTCCATATATCGCCTTTATACTGTATATTCTATGTTGATCGCACCCTGTGTGCGTATAAACTTTAAAATCTTAGTTACGCCTATGGCTAGGATATCTGTAATGTTCGTACTGGTGCGAAAAATACAGTGAGTTCATTGTTTGGTGGTTCAGCCGTGATATGACTGAAAGAAAGTTAAAAGCGCCGTTCAATCCCAGAACAATGAGGTTAATTAAAGAAAGGCAGGTAATAAAATCTCGCTAATTTTGCGATCATAATATTACTCGGTCTTTACGAGGGTTGTTAAAAAATTAACCGGATTTTCCCTAGCAAAATTTTATTTTTGAAGCAATCAAACTGAATTTGGTATCATTCGCTGTCGGAATTCAATCCACATATGGTTATGTAAAATGGATATAGTTTTCGAACATAGCGCCCGCGCATCTGTCATATAAAATGTCATGGAAACGAGTACCAGGCGCAGCAGATAGAATAATTAATATATTTGGTCTTCGTTTGTAAATATTCTTTCTTTTCTAGCTGTTGAAACATTTGAAAATTAATTCAGTTGTAGGAATAAGTACTACAAATGCCTTGTCTTAATTTGAAGTAATTTGACCGTAGAGTTTTTCGATAAGGTTCGTTTAAAATGTGGCGGGGTAGGTGTTTCGGAACGTTCTAGACGACGTCAACTGAATGCTCGGAATTTTGATCTTTGATTATTCTTTTCGTTATCTATCAAAATAACGAAAGACATAGATCAAACATTTGTCACGCTGAAGGGAATGGTTCATTCTTCCAAATGCTTAATTTTGATTGGTGAAGACGCTTTTGTGCCCCGTGAGATAAGAGGAAGAACGGACAGAGAAAATTGTCAAAGCAACTGTAGGGACGTCAAATGCCGAGTCTCTGGAAGATATAGGCAATAAACTAAGGGGTACCTTTCTGAGAACTTTGACGTCGTACCATTCGATTTTACCTTTATACCATCCATAAAAGCACAGCTTAATTACAGGAACATTGAATTAATCCTTCTTCTGTGAATAACGAGTTGTGACAAGCTAAATTACATAACACCAAATGCCTCTGTTCTCGACAACGTCGCTAGCGTCATGTACAGTGCGTCGCTATCTAATACCCATGTACTTTAGTTTGCGTGTGAAATTAATATACAGCGTTCAACTGATTCAGGCTTTAGCAAGTTTGATCATATAAAGTGTCCCGTTAATATGAGTTTATTTTTTTCACATAGCGCTATATCAGTGATGATTAATTGATATAATCCGGATAAAAATTGAACACCCCTCGTATAAGAAATATTTTATCTATATTTCAGATATGCAGCCTAATACTTCATTTTAGTGAGGAGTTTGCAAAGTTATAGGACAAGCAGACATGGTCATAGAAAGCCCGGGCCGATGGTACACAGTAAACAAACGTTTACTTCCTATCAAAGGAGTATACTTTTTATTTCAAGGAGGTAAATTCTGAAACAACTTGGTATAATGTGTAACGTTTAATGTGCAAAACGTTATGGTTTATGTAAAGTATTTGAGATCCAATTTTAAATGCATTTCATTTGTCATAAAAAGCGGTATCCTTAGGTATATTGAATATCAAAATGAATCTTTTTATGAGCACAAGCAGTTAAGCAATATAAGACTGTCCTAGCTTTTGCAGTATAGCCAAAATATTGTGGAAAAGGGTCATTTTATACAGAACAAGCAACTGCATAACGGTTGGATAAAATTGGCTCATATTTTAACAAAGTACAGTCTAAAGTACTACCCAGGTACTACTACAACCGTTGTTATAAAAATCGGGCCCAAAACGTAGTTATGCAAGCATTTTTTTTTGTTTTTACTTATTTTATAAACACATATGTCATATATATCTTTCTAATTTTGAAAACGTTTAGATCTATGATAGGTATGGTGTGTTACAACAACATGAATAGGCATTAATAGTTTATATACCTGAAAGGAATATTTAACAATATTTCACAAAATGATGAACATATATTTCTTTGTTATAGATCATTGACTTCAAAAAGTATTATTTGAAATAAATCTAAAAAATATGTTACAATGCAGTGTATTATGGTCTGATGCACCACATCTCATATCTATTTTAAAAACGCACCAAACCAGGCAGACATATAGGTGGACAAAATAAATAGAAACTGATTGTTTAAGGCTATCAGACACAATTGGAAACCTTAACTCGATTTAGCAAACATATTACCTCCCTTTAATAAAAAAATATCCCTATCGTTATTTTTTGTATCAAAGATTCATTCGATTTGGTAGTTTATTATTATATTGTTTTGAAATTATATTGCAATGAAATGATTTTTTTCTGCTGAGGTCAAAATTATTCGGTTTTAAAATTATAAACCCCTTTGAAAATTGTGTAATATTGATTCAGGGGCAATTTTTCCTCTTCAATTTTACAAGTTCCTTTTCCGACTGGGACATTGGAATAAAATTTGGTAGGTAACAATACCACAGAAGCTTAAATGGCGAACTTTTATTTCTTTCATAGTCGGTGTTTTGAAAAAAAAATGTGATATTTTGTTGGAAAATGGGAAAACTCTTGTTGCAAGCAAAGTTTCTTTTTTTTTTAATGTTATATCCTGACTTTTCTCTGCCACTGCATTATCTTTCAATTGTTTCTGTCATTTGATTCATTTTATTTTCAGAAGATTCAACAAATGGGACTCAGATATTTAGTATAACATGGACGCTTAAAAATTGTTGCCTGAAATGCATCATCTTATGACTGATACACATGATGATTAGGCTGACTATAAATATTTTTTTCTTGCATATGTACATGTAGATTCCTTTGTAAAAGTTTAGAAGAAGTAGAAGCAATCTTTCTTTCTCAGTAATTATTACACGTGTAGAAATCGAAATTTTATTTTGTCTCACGGTAATGATAGAAGAGCCCCAAAGGAACAAGTCTTCATCTAACCCACCCAACCCCCTAAATGGCTTCCTACGTGCCTGTATTAACAGTATTTAAAACTTAGATAGCAGTTATGCAAATATCAATGAGGTACATGTTTTGTTTAACAGCAAATAATATTAAACTTTTGTCTTATGGATGTTTATTTATTGTATAAGAAACTAGATGAGCGTCTGCATTTTGAGGGTTGGTGGTTTCAAGGAAAGCAAAGTGGCCAAAAATGCCTGGATACTACGGAGCTCCGTAGGTGACATGATATACACATTTTTTAATCCGTAATAACGAAATACTATTTCGATAAAGCGAATTAGTATTTCGTTAAAACGAATTAATATTTCGTTTTAACGGATTAATCTTTCGTTTTATCGAAATAATATTTCGTTTCAACGAATTAGTATTTCGTTAAAACGAATTGATATTTCGTTATAACGAAGTAGTATTTCATTAAAACGATTTAATATTTCGTTATAACGAATTAGTATTTCGTTATTACGAATTAATATTTCGTTATAACGAAATATTATTTAGTTTTAACGAAATGCTTTTTCGTTTTAACGAATTACTATTTCGAAATAGTTATCTTCGAAACACTCGGTTGTTATCCTTCGAAATATAAAACCACGTGCGGCATTTTCTTATTTTTACATTTGCGAGAGACAAATACACGTTTTCGGCAAATCGTTAACTTATGCTTAAATTTGAATTAGTGTAAACTCTACCATAGGCGTTACTTGGATTTTGCCCATATGGACGAAGTAAATGCTCAAAGTACAGAATGGTAACCACTGAGCAATGTAGACAAGGGCGTGACAAACATTACGCACATTATTCAAGTGCGAAATAGAAATAAATCCTCTTTCGAAAATGTCGTTGACGAACAATCATAACATCTAAACTACAGCTTATTCAAGCTGTAATTACGACGTTTTGGTTATTCACCAATGCCCAAATCAAAGAAAAGGGGATCTAAGGGAATTCATCTTTTGTCACAGTTCACATATCGCCTAAATCCTTTGTCCTATGTTGGTCATCTTCTGCGTATAAATTTTCAAAATACTAGTTACGCCTGTGGTAGAGTTTACCCTTACTCAAATGTTGGCATTAGTTATCGATCTAAAGCTTTAAGGACGATTGCTAGAATTAATTTTCTGAGATAGAATTTTTTTTATTTTTTCATATTTTGTAGATTCAAGTATGTCGATTGCAAAAATGGAAAGAAAAAAGGGGGTCACCGAATCAGATTTTTCGTAAAACGTCATAGAATGTCATAGGTATCGAGTAAATTTTTGTCCGATTTTTCGCCGATTTTCATTTCTTGGTAATTACATAAAATCGAAACACCTTCAAACCTAATCAAACAACTAATATCAATTTATATTAATTTCATAGATAGGAAGTTATTTGTACTGAACCTAATACACAATTATCGATTGAAAGGAAAAATAATGATTTTTTACGTATTTTTTTCCCAACGCGTAAAAACTGGTATATCGAAAATGAACGAGAATATTTTCAAAATTTATAACTTTTGATCAAATTTCTCAAAAACTCTGAGATAGAAAATTTTATTTTTTTCTATTTTTTGTAGATAATTATATGTTTGTGTGATATTGATATAAAAAGGGTATGGTCACCGTGCTAATTTTTGAGAAAAATGCATAATTCTAGGTCACCCTGTTTTGACGCTAAGGAAACAATCACTCCAGATTCTTTTTCTCGTACCAATTTTTATGTACAAAATTGATTATATTCAATCCCTCTTAAATTAATCGATTATGGAGTTGAATTTCTCAACAATTAGGGTATCATTTTGTTTTGCGTCAACGAATCCCAAGGTCAAATCATATGAAAAGGTCAAGGTCATATGTCAAGGCCAACGTTTCAACAATCACGCAAAAATCTAGTGTTTTCAAAGATCTTCAAATTCCCTGATCGAAGTCATATGATTAGATCAAGGGATAACAACCGAATGTTCCGGAGGCTTATTTCGTTTTAACGAAATAGTAATTCGTTTTAACGAAATAGCATTTCGTTTTAACGAAAGAGTATTTCGATATAACGAAATATTAATTCGTTTAAACGAAATATTAATTCGTTATAACGAAATATTAATTCGTTTTAACGAATTACTAATTCGTTTTAACGAAATAGTAATTCGATATAACGAAATATTTATTGGTTTTAACGAATTACTAATTCGTTCAAACGAATTGCTAATTCGTTTAAACGAATTAGTATTTCGTAAAAACGATATAGTATTTCGTTATAACGAAGTATTAATTCGTTTTAACGAATTACTAATTCTTTTAAACGAAATAGTAATTCGATATAAGAAATATTAATTGGTTTTAACGAATTACTAATTCGTTTAAACGAATTGCTAATTCGTTTCAACGAATTAGTATTTCGTAAAAACGATTTAGTATTTCGATAAAACGAAATATTAATTCGCATACACCTACTTTTTCTTACCTTTTCTAATTCTACTAATGTTAAACTAATTCTATATCTTATTCTTTTAACTATATTTACTGTATGTAACTATATTTAACTATATTTACTGTTGTTTTGTGTTGATTTTAGAATAGAAATTAGATTTTTGCGAATAAACTAGTATTTTTGAGAACTTTTTTTTCCTGCATTTTCGTCTTGAAAGTGTTACTTATCAAATATTTTACAATTCCTTTTATTCAATGAATCACGTGTACCAACTCACTAGCACTGAAGGCTAACATTCAGCTTTTTATCTTCCTTTTCTTGGCATTTTGCAAGAAAAGGGGGTATTTTCAAAAAATCCCATTTTCTCCGAAAAAAAGATAGAAAGCTATGCCGATTTTTTGGTCACACTATCGGAAAGGTACACTCTTAGAAATATGTTTATTTGATAAAGATTGGAACAAGTGCATAACGGTGTCAGATTACCTTAAGAAGAACCTTTTGAGGCTGATTTTATATCTAAGGTCGTAGCAGTACATAGTACGTAGGTACATTTGTGATGAAGTTGTTGGTTTTTAGCTCAACTGAGCACGAAGTGCTCAAGGTGTGCTATTGTGTACAAAAAAGCGTTCCTAATCGCGCTGAGCTCATTTGCATAGTCATTCCACTAGTGTAATAACACCCGTGTAATATCAAAAATATTCAACGGGATTATTTCACTCCGGCGACGTCGGTCATATTATAAAATAAATTATTGAACAGAATGATCTTTTCTGGTCCAATTTGTTGTTTCAGTTAATAACATCGTGAAACTGACAAGGTGAATGTTTTTTCTAATAATGCCAGAATGAAATGGGCGGAAGGAGCGAATTTTGATAGTAATTAAGGGGAGATAATTCACTGTCGGACGAAATTAGCAACATTTATTACCTCCTTTTAAAAAACCGACATACTGTCCAATTCGTGTGTCTTCAAGTACCTATCTGACACTTAAAAACCCACACCACCCAGTAAAATCATGGAAACATAAGATCGATGGGAGTAAAATTTTGATCGTATTGAAAGATTTCGAAATATTTTTGAAAATTTTGGAACGTTTTTGAGTGGTTTGAGTTTATGTATTGAATGAGTGAATGGAGTGCTGATTGGCCGATTTAATATGAATTTGATTGAGATGTTTGTCAATTTCATGATGTAACTGACTGCATTCGGAACATCGCTCGGTCTTTTCCGTAAACTGAAAAGTACCTCGGACGTAAGTGTAGTAATTTTGGGTCATTTTTTAGGTTATTCGGCTCCTAGTTGTTCTTTGGTTAATACGCTTGAAGAAAAGCAAATTCCTTTATTGCTTGCCGATCGTCTGCGGAGATCGTTTTTGGCATGTTATAATTTGAAAGGAAAACGCAGTAAAACACTGCGTTTTGTTTTCAAATTATAATATGCCAAATTTTAACCTTACGTTGAATTCGTTTTTAGCAAAGTCATCCACAGTCATGTTTGTGACGTCATATAAACCCACGTGCGAAATGACGCGTTTTCATGGTTGCGCCCTTATTATTCCCGAGGTCTATTCCGTAGAATCGCCGAGGGTTCCCGAGTGAACTGACTCAGTGACTGTTCTTGTATATTTTCAGCTGCGGGTGATCTACTCCCGTTCATCACAATATATATGAAACAACTAGGATTATCCTCTACAGAAACAGGAGTTATGCATGCCGTTCATATCCTTCTTAGTGCAACCCCTGTTTGGAGCCCTCGCAGACAAGACTAAACAGTACAAGTTGGTTCTTATCATCTGCCTGTTACTGACTGGCCTATTCTTTGGTTTGCTCCTCGTCACCCCACCTACAGAGCATAAACCTAGTAAAAGTGACTGGTTACCAATAATCATACAGTGTGAACAGAATGGCTCCTTTATCAGAGACTGTTGAAATATCCAAAACAGTGATGAAGGTGTAAACAGACATTTAAAGGCCTGTGATATGAGACTACACCAAATGTCTAGCTTGTATAACACCCTAAACGAATCCGTGAAGTGTGAAGCAATGTGTTTAATAAGAAAACCAATGCCGGCTGGTAGTACACAGCTTTGCTTTATACAAAACGTTGAAAATCCAATGAGTAATTCCTGTGTAAACCATTGGAATAATTCTCGAATGATCAGTCATGGTTTGAACCATTCGGAACATCACTCGGACTTTTCCCTGAACTAGAAAGTACCTCGGACGTAAGTGTAGTAATTTTTGGTCATTTTTTTTTTTTTTTTGGTAATTCGGCTCCTGGTGGTACTTTGGTTAATACGCTTGAAGAATAGTTTATTCCTTTAATATTTCTCGATCGTCTGTGGAGATCATTTTAGCATGTTATAATTTGAAAGCAAAACGCACTGCGTTTTGTTTTCAAATTATAATTTGCCAAATTCTAACATTACGTTGATTTCATTTTTCGCAACGTCACCCTTAGTTATGTTTGTGACGTCATATAAACCCACGTGCGATATGACGCGCTTTCATGGCTGCGCCCTTATTATTCCCGAGGTCTATTCCGTAGAATCGCCGAGGGTTCCCGAGTGGGTTTGAACTTCAGTCTCAATAAATTAGTAGACATTCCGGACAACCTGATGAATGAGGACAGTTACATTACTGCTGGTCAGATCTGTTATAATTACAACCTGGAAAATATAAGTTATCACAATCAGAACTACAGCAAGTTGCTGTGCAGTTCTGATGTCTTATTTGACTGTTTGCTGAATCTTGGACTAGACAATCATAGCTCTTATTTCAATACGTCTCTCAGCAAAACATTCTGGATATTTTTGGTTATATTTTTGTTTGGTAACATATTCTTTTCACCGGTTTACAGCCTGATAAACGCAATATCCTATGATATATTGGGAGAGAGTAGGGGTCAATGGGGTCGCCAAAGAAATTGGGGCACCATAGGGTACACCTTGTTTGCTGTGACTTCAACATTAATCATGGATGCTCTCAGTAAAAGTAATCAACACATTGATTTTTCAATCTCATTCTATATTTTTGTTGGGCTCTGTGTGGCTACTTCATCAGTCCTACATTTCGTACAGATCTCAGACACCTTTCAATGTAAAAATATGGCTAAAAATATAAGAGGACTTCTGAAATATCCCGAGGTGGTTATATTCTTAGTTGTTGTTACGTTCTTCGGTATATTTAATTCCGTTATTGAGGCATTCTTATTTTGGTTTCTGAAAGATCTGGGTAGTTCGCAGTTTTTCCTAGGACTTTGTATCTTGTTTAACTGTATCCCAGAAAGTATTATGCTTTTCTACGCTGGTTACATCATGAAGAAAATCGGGGAAGTTCCTTGTTTGTGCCTCAGTACTGCAGCATATGCCTTGCGGTTCCTTGCATACTCTTTCTTAACAAATATATGGTATGTGCTTCCAGTAGAAGTGCTGCATTGTTTCACAATTGGTTTGTTTTTTGCTGCGGCTACCGCGTATGGAAGTAAGATAACTCCACCCGGGATGTCTGGAACTGTACAAGGACTTATCAATGGACTTTACTATGGGTTTGGTAGGTATATTTCAAGGGGTCAGTGCAACACTATTGTAAGTGCCTATATATCTATAGGCACTTACAATAGTGTTGCGCTGGCCCCTCGATTTCTACTATGGTCATTATTTAAAAAAAATATGTGAAATTTTAGTATCTTAACTTTGTCAGTCTAGAATTATTGACACAGAGAATTCTACATTATTCTTTTCATTCATAAAACTTCAGGCAAGTCTTAACATAGTTCTTATATACTTGGATGATGCGTGTAAAGATCTATCGTAATTTAGTTAAGTACAAGGCCACAAAACCAATCATAAGAACACAATCCAGGATTAAATATAAGCCGCGACTAACATTAACTTGATCTATTTCTCACACAAAAATCATTTTTAATGCCAGAGCCGGTTTCAAGAAGATGTTAAACAAAGGTTATCCTAAATTATGTATATTTTTATGAATATCGAAAAGGAGCAATTAAAATCACACTTTCTGTTTACTTTTTATGAACATGTATATCGAGTCAAGACTTTCAAAGTTATTGTCGAGGAAAGACTATCGCTAGTGGCATTTCACAAATATTCATAAGTAACCTATATGGTATGACCACTTACGCCACTGGATTGAAATATTTTTGGTATGACACGTGATATTTGTAATTAGTTATTTCAAAAATGTATTAGAATAGCACTAGTAAGTTTGAGCTTAGGATGTAAAGCAACGAATTTTCGTCAAAGTGAAAATGAAAAAGATAGGGAAACTCATCCTTAACAAAATTAATCATTATTATTATTGCTATAATTATTATCATATTTTCTTTTTTGACTTCAAAATAGATGGTACACCAGAAATCGTTGACTTTTTTTGACAAACATTATACCGAATGCCTAACAGTTTTTGTAAGAAGCTTATTAGTTCTCGATTTCAATTTTCATCATTAAAGACATGGAGATGTATTCGTCTGTATGTTAAAACCTTAAAATGTCAATGATGTAATGCTTATATTTAGAAGGCAGATTTGGTATCTGTCGACATTCTAATGATGAATCTATGACTAATGAACGGTTTTCCACAACGGTTACTTAAATATAGCATGTATGGATTTGCTAAAATATAACAACAAATCCTGCTTGAATGGATTTTCAAAAAAATATGTGTTTAAACTCCAGGATCAACAATAACCGTTTCAAACATTCGGTACCGCACAATTACAGTGCTTGCAAGACTTTGATGCTTATGAATAATTAAAAATAGACAATGCTGAAGTGATGTCTATATAAACCTATATGTTTGTTTTATAGATTGCTGCGTGTATATTTATTTTCAGGTAAAGGTGTAGGAAGTTTAGTTACTGGTAAACTGATAGAGCCCACAACAGGACTCGGTGCCCGGTGGACATTCCGGTTTTACGGGTTTCTAGCCATATTCTTGCTGGTGACATATTCCACTATTCAAATTATTTGCTTGAAGAAAAAATCAGAATCTTCAACAAAGACATGTACTTATAAAGATGGAAAAGGTACATGCCTATGAAAATTTGAGACAAAGAAAATTTAAATAAAGTAGAGCTATATAGGATCTGTAATGAGATTTTATTTGAGACAAGCTGATCTTAACCGAGTCTAGAACTAAAACGTCATTAAGCGAGCCCTTTTGAAAATAGTTTTCGCTGCCACATAGGTCTACGATTATCGACCCATTGGTGTCTCCCACCAATGGGTCGATAGTTGTTGACCTATGTGGGATAGCAGCTGGAGGCTAGGAAAGGATGTAATGGTATTATTGTTGGGACAAATACCAGGAATCAATTGTGAGGTGCCCCAGCTGCCGCGATATAACCGAAAAAAAAGTTGAAAGCGACATTAAACCCCAATAAATAAACACAAAAATTATCTTGGAAATTACTGTAACATCACTTGATATAAACTTATTCCTATCAAAACCTTTCTAACCATATAATCCATTCATAACATACTGTCCGCTCACTCAAATCATTCATAACATTTTATATTTCTATTGGCTAGCGTTGATTTGGTAGCATATGATTGGTCAGCTTAGTCACACAAATCAATAAACAACAATATGTGCATTTTGTGTTCGGAAAGAGTCATGAAACACCGCTAAGTTAAATAATTTTGAACGAAATTAGCGATATTATGCTACCCCCAATTAATATTCAAAATTTGCTCACCCAACTCAAGCCTACTGAATTAATGAAGTAATTAAAGACCACTTGCCTTTTCAATTTCATGATTTTTTTTATCTGCATTATAGCTATGAGGTAATATTGGTATAATATTTAAGTCATCTTTCTCATCACTGTATGTTGTTATTGCAGCTGAGGAGGTTGTCGATGACATCTTACTTGGAGACAAAACAGTCGGCAATTAGACCATTTTGTATTAAAGAATATTACTGGGACTACACAGTCAGTAATAAGACAATTTTGTGATTACAAATATTTCCGAGACAACACTGTCAGCAATTAAACCATACCGTATTAAAAAATATTACTGGGACTACACAATCAGTAATTGGACCATTTTGAATTAGAGAATATTACTGGGAATACACATTCAGTTATAAGACATTTTGTATTTACAAATATTTCCGGGACAACACTGTCAGCAAATAGACCATTTTGTATTTAAGAACATGACTGGGACTAAACATTCAGTGATAAGACCATTTTGTGATTACAAATATTTCCGGGACAACACTGTCAGCAATTAGACCATTTTGTATTAAAGAATATTACTGGGACTACACAATCAGTAATTAGACCATTTTGTATTAAAGAATATTACTGGGACTACACATTCAGTAATAAGGCCATTTTGTGTTTACAAATATTACCGAAACAACACAGACAATAATTACATGTAGATCATTTTGTATTTTACAAATATTAATGGGACGACATAGAAAGTAGTTAGACCATTTCCAAAAAAAAAAGGAAAAAAAACGGAGTGTACTCGGATATCAGTCAGGGATTTTACTGTGGACAACATTGTCAGCGATCAGACTATTCTTAAACAACGGATCTTACTTTTGAAAATACAATCAGCAATCAGAATTGAATAGGTGAATCTTACTAGGGGAAAACTTTCCCACAACGATTGGATTACAAATAGAACTCTATTGAAGACCGGTCATATCTAGGAGCCGGTTCTGATTTTCTGATAAAATCGCGAAAGCCCTGTTCTAAAAACTGCAAAGGGACGAATTGGTTCATCGACAGGCACTTTACGCGGAGTTCTATGTTGAAGTAATGCTTTAACTGGTCAAGGACAACTTTGATAGAGAAAAAAATCTAATTTCGTACGCTCATCGTTCCATTATTCGCATTCCTGCTCTCACTTAAATCGTCTGAAACACCCCTAAAAAACTTTACTAATCGCTTAACCAAACGAACTACTCGAATAAGTGTGCTTGTGACTTTAGCGACAGCGACAGCGACGTCCTGTCTTGTTTTGTGATCTAGAATCTAACTTCTTGTTTAACTATGTTGATTTCCGTTTAAATATATAAGTCTATGTATATGTATGTGAGAAAACAGTCTCATCTTTGTATCTTTTCTAAAATCATTTTCCTTGGAAGGCTTAAGCTAGTGGACCCGTAATAGTTTTGCATTCTCTCGGAAGTAATGAACTTTAACAGTGTTAACCGAGGTTTTCTTACGATTTTCAATGTAAGCGCCTATTGTTATATACATGTATTTCCACATAGGGGCCATTTTTTGCGAACCTACAACCCGTAATATTAACACATTTCTTTCACCCAAAGATGATTAAACAATGACGTAGTAATGCGATTTTTCTCTGAATTTTGCCCAACAGCTTCAGAGGAGTTGTTTTAAGTAAACGTTTCCGGGCGAAAGTAACACGATGGACACCAACCCACGGCAAAGGCTCCACTGGACTTCATCAAGTGGAGCTGACTATGCTTTACTGATTAAAAGCAAATACATGCAGGGCTCGTGTTTAACCCTTAAACCAGGGTTTTGACTCTCAAAAATTAGGTGGTCATTTTGACCCACTGAATTTCTAGTGGCGCAACCTATGCAATATAAAAGATTATACAGATCAACTGTTTTCTTCATACTTTTACAAAGGATCTATATTATTGAAACAACATGGACAATAAAGTGTGTCTACACTTTATTGTTTATATTGTTTTAGTTATATAGATTACTTTAAAGACTGATAAGTTTTCACCTTTTGCTCTTTTTTGACCCCCACAAAAACAGTTTTTGCCCCCCAGAATTTTATGTTCAAGGGATCAATGACTCTAGATATTTAAAAGCTAGCACAAGCCCTGACATGTACAGCCAATCTTGCTGGAGGGACCACGTCTCTTAAGCAAAC
Source organism: Fragum whitleyi (assembly GCA_948146395.1). Lineage (NCBI taxonomy): Eukaryota > Metazoa > Mollusca > Bivalvia > Cardiida > Cardiidae > Fragum > Fragum whitleyi. The sequence continues at coordinate 40,749,991 of OX411546.1, read as the reverse complement.
ATTTTTATAAAGCAGCCGTTTACAAAATCCCATTCTTTAAACAATCAAAACCTAAGGTATTATGGTCACCTTTGTGTTCTTCACATGACAAACTTTAACCTTATTCATATCTCTGTTGATATCGAGGATATCTGCATGAAACTTGGTATGTGTGTTCACCATCACAAGAGCTATCTAGACTACCAAGGGGATAAATTTGGGAGTATTTTTCTAAGAGTTATGCCCCTTTTTTGACTTAGATTTTTTGCATCAACCAGCACCAGCAGCCGAGCGTTGTATGCGTAGGCGGTGCTCTTGTTATGCGACTTTTGTTATTTCAGAGCTCATAATTTGTTTTTACGCTACCAAAATTCTGACTTGAATAGAATCAATATATCAACATTTCAACCGGGTCAATTGCTCATTTCTCTTAGGCGTTTTACTTTTACGCCCAATGATGGGAGATAATTAACTCGTGCTACGATCTTTTTTGTCAAATGTCGGATGATAGTTGGTCGAATTAAGAGTGCTACTTTTTAGCTCACCTGAGTACAACGTACTCGAGGGGAGCCTATTGGATCTTCTCCTCTTGAACCGCTTGGTATTTTTTTTTAAATTTTCCCAGACAGTTCTTTGGGTGACCCTTTTCAATAATTGTTCGTGAAATTCTGATTGGCCCATAAATATGGGCGTGGCATGGCGTGGTATTTTTTCTCTTTGAAATCTTTGAACGACATACAAAAAAAAGAAGGTGTGAAGATCACGAGATCGCATTTTTTAACAAAAATAATTATACAAGGGCAAAATGAGCGAACATGTTTAGCATTTCTTTAGATAAGTGCTAGTTTAAAAGACAATCTTGCTAGGTGTGCCCCAAAACGGGTTTTATAAATATACTATTGGTAATAATTTAAACAGATGTCTCTGTGACCTAAGTTTTCGAAACCAGCAACCTACTACATGTTCAAAAACATATGCAAACTTTTGAAAATCATAGGCATCTTTCCCCTTTTGGCGTATTTGCACGTGCAAAGCGAAAGATAAATAAGGAAGTTAACTTCGCCATATTTACATTAAAGAGTTGGAATACAAAAGTTCTACGTGTATGCCTGCCCCAAGAACAAGACCCGAGATTGAAAAATCTTTTTCGTGTTCTTTTTAGAATTTACCCCAACCAGAGATCAAAGTCATAACTCTGTTGAAATACTATATATCATGAACATAATATACTCGTATAACGTATATATAAGTTGCTAAAATAACATCAGTGTTATCTCATAATTATGTTTATGCATAAATTTAATTACATTGTACGTTTGTGAAAATTCTCTGTCAAGTACGAAATAGTTTTATAGTCTCGGGCTCAGGGGCCCGTTTTACTAAACGTCTGACGAAAAATTATCCTGAGTCAAAATCACAAATCGTATCTTGTGTTTTGATTCATTGTTCGATTCTGCATTGCAATATCTCATTGGAGACATAACGGCAAAAGTTGCCGGTCACGTCAAAATAGGCGACACGTAAACCTTTGAGATAATTTTATTATACTGCAAAGAAAATTCTAGCATTTTCATTGGTTAATGCTGACCTGACAAACATTGATAGCTACGGCCGCTCCGGTATTACCTCTAATGTTTCCTTAAGGCACCTCGACGTGAACATAGACAAAAAATCGAAACGGTTATCGCAGCGATGTTTCTCTCGCTTCGCTGATAACACGACCCGATTATACACACTAGGATACAGTTGAAAAGGATGTTAGTTAATAATGTGCAAAGAGAAAATGATATAGATGTCAATAAATACCTTAAATTTGTACAAATCTGTCCATTTAAAGTGCCAAGTTTCTCGCAGTTTCAGCCAACAAACGCTTTCATATCACAATAGCGCAGAGTGTAGTAGTGTGACGTCACAACTATATATGACGTCACTTTGTACATGTTTACTTTTCATAGGGGCGCATTAAGGGATATTGGTGGTTTAAAAGAAATCGGTTTATACGAACGCCTAAAATAGGCAAAAGACAGATATTTAGCCCTAAAACTTTGTAGTATAATAAATTCGTAATACGGTTTCTTGCCTGGGTATATGACGATTTATTCCCGGCAGTAAAAATGATGTCATCCCTCGCCTACGGCTCGGGTGACATCATTGTTCCAGCCGGGAATAAATCGTCATATACCCCGGCAAGAAACCGTATAACTAATAATATTCGCTTCTAATATGCATTCACACATATAACTTTAGTATCAAATTAAAGATCTTTGAAAGTGGATTATTCTAATTTATCTAAAATTGATTTTATACCAAAGAAAAGTATTATAGTAGTCAAAAGAACCCACAAAATACACCAGAAATGACGCCGTCAGATGTAACAAAAAAGACTAGATCGTTTCATTAAAAGTATTACATCTTCAAGAATAATGGCGCTAGAGGTACGAAAATTTGCCGTGATACGCAAATTACGCCAAATGGAATATTATGTAAGTCTTACGCCTATTGGATGGTCCAAACAAAAGATTACAACCACGAAAGAAAAATGTCAGTAGCGTCAGATTGCTAAAAAAACGTCGTTTTTTCAATAGTCATTTTTTCAAATGTCATTAATTCGGTATTTCTGTTGACTAAATTAATCATAAATAAGATTTGAAATACATCTGAACTGGAATTAATGCCATTATATTTTTGTCAAAATCCGGCTTGATCTAATGAGTTTATTATTGGGTTTTCTCAGTCTTAAAATTGTCCCACTTTGCGCAAAAACGTCATAAAAGCACCGGTGAAATTTTTGATGCATATTTATTTGTAAAAACCATCAAAATATTCTTAATTTAACTTCAAATTCAAAATACATTTAGAATATATTCCGCAAATAAAAAAGCATTTGCTGTTACTGTCGTAGTGAAGTAGCGAAAAACTTATGGTACGAATTATGACGTTATAGTTTAACCCGATTATCTCCCTTGTTGAGAAATCCGCCTTTTACCTTTTTGCGCGTGAAACGAATCATGAAACCTTGCGAAGAGTTTGATTTTGCGATTTAACTGCGTCAAACGGGGCGAAAGAGGTTGGTAAAGCAATTTGCGTATAAAGATGCTTTCATTCTTTGCTTTTGTGCTTCTATTACGCGAGCGTTTTGCGTTTGATCTTGATATTTATGTGCGAATCTAAATCGTAATGCGTTTTCGCGCTTACTTAAAAGTGCCCGGTTTATCTTTTCAGTTTCGACGACAGGGTTGGCGAGAAACGATATGCGGTGGATTTTTCTTCAAGGGACCTCGTTAGATCTTGTCTGTACCACTCTGCCCTAATGCCTTAATAAAGAACTGTGAAACATAAAGGACTTGTTACAGTTAAATTTTGAACGTCCGTTACAGTCGAAACTCTGTGCTGGTATGAAGCTAACAGTAGTATGGATCGATCCAAGGGCATCCAGTCTTGGGTTCAATGAAAACTGATGTCAAATTCCCTAGGATGCTAAAGTACAGAAATATACTTTTCACACAGACAGTTACTAGGCATCAGTGTTCACCTATATGCAGTGTTTAGCAACAGTGTTCACCTATATGCAGTGTTTAGCAACAGTGTTCACATATATGCAGTGATTTTTCCAGATCAAAGTTGTTTTAACTCGAAGAGATATGAGTGCTTATTGTGTCTATTTGATTATGAAAGCAATTTTCGAGGCCAGACTTGATTCTGATTTGTAGTATTATTCGTGTTTATAGTGTCCAGAATATTTTCAGTAACTATGAAAGTAATTGAATTTTTTTGGCTGTGATTGCATCGCCAGTGACAAATGGATGATATGTTCTTAAAAGCGTTTCTAGAACTTTTTCTAGAACATTTCTAGAACTCTTTTAGAAATAATTACATTTGGGTGTTAAATTAACTTGTTAGACTAAACATCTTTTGAGAAATAGCCAGACGATGGTTATGTCAAGAATTTAATGATAAACTTTCATGCAATTTTGAGTTTTAAACTTAAATTTAAGATGGCTCTCTTAAATTAGTTATTTTTTTTGTTTGGCTAAACAGTTTTGAAAATTTAAGATAACTGATTGTTAAAAAATGACTGAAACAGGTGATACTGCTTCTGAGGAAGGTTTCCGTAATCGAACCTTAACTGAAAGGGGTCTTAGCTACAAATTACAAACGTTAAAGGGTAAGTTCAGGTCAGCAGTCTCTTCCTGGACAGGTAAGGCTACACAATTGTCGGTGCTACTGTCTGATAGCGAAGATTGTAATCAGATAAGAGTTATCAGAGATGAGCTTCAGCACTGCTTCAAAACAATAATAGATGTTCAAGGTCAAATTACAGAATTATTTGATGATTCCGATGAGATTGTCTTAGAAATTTTGAACAAGTTTGAGAGGATTCAGACTGAACACATGAATTTTATGTCACAGGTAGGTCAAGAATTAAGATCAATTAAATCAGAGAAATCCTCCAAGACTAGTAAAAAAACTAGATTATCTAACACATCTAAGGAATGTGCTAGATTAAAGGCAAATTTAAAGTACCATGATGTGGAGTCCAAAATGAAGGCGGATTTACAAAAATTGGAAACTTTAAAGCAACTTGAAATTGCTGAAGCACAAGCATGTGTTGAAACTGGTGATCATCAACTTGATTTAGACCAGTTACCCCATATAGACAAGCACACATATGTTAACGAGTATTTGAACAAGAACTCTCCTGAACTTGTTCAAGAACTTGTTAATCAACCACAGACTTTGAATGATCATTCAACTAGTCATATTAAGCCGACACAAACTCCCAATTTCTTAATTTCTAATTTAAATCCATCTTGCAATGAGTTTGTACCTCATGTAGCTACATCTCAGTCAAATCAAGCTTTGACAGACTTAGCCAAGGTATTCACAGATAATGTGTCTTTGAATAGATTGCCTATGCCTGAACCCACTATATTTCAAGGTGACCCCCTTCAATATCAGTCATGGAAGTATGCATTTAAAACTCTGATTGATTCTCGAAATATCCCACCATGTGAGAGAATTCATTACTTGAGACGATACCTAGGTGACTCTGTTAGACAGATAGTTGAGGGTTGTTTTCTTGTACCAAGTGATAAATCTTATGAGGATGCAAGGAATCTTTTAGATGAAAGATTTGGTGATCCGTTTGTTGTTGCTTCTGCCTTTAGAGATAAACTCGAAGCTTGGCCGAGAATACATTCCAGAGATGCTTCAGGCTTGCTTAAGTTTTCTGACTTCTTACGTCAATGCAAAGCAGCTATGTCTGTTATTCCAGAGCTGTCTGTTCTCAATGATTGTCGAGAAAACAGACGATTGCTTGCTAAATTACCAGAATGGTTGGTTTCCAGGTGGAATCGTCTGGTCAGTTCCTATAGAGAATCAAAGGGACATTTTCCTCCCTTTGAACATTTTTCTGAATTTTTGAGCAAGGAAGCCAAACTTAATTCAGACCCCATCACCTCAGTGCAGTCGATGAATTTAAAGGATTCTGATAAGCATACCAAATCTTTACCAAGGTCTCAATCTGTCAAGGGTCGTTCATTTCATTCATCAGTTGAAGGTGAGGATAATACCTATGTCAATGCAAATTCTTCATCAGTTGAAGTAAACACATGTTTAATGTGCAAAAATAGTCACTCTTTGGATGACTGTAAATCCTTTTTACAGAAATCTATTGTTGATCGAAAGAAATTTGTCAGGGAAAACAACCTTTGCTTTGGTTGCTTGTTTCCTGGACATGTTGCAAAGTTTTGCAAAAATAGGAAAACTTGTAAAATCTGCTCAAAGTTGCATCCTACATCATTGCACGGGGACTTGAAGCCCTCTAATTCCAACAATTATGCAAATAAACCCATTGATCGTGAATTTAGATCTGGTGTTACATTTTTAAATGATTCAGGATCTGTCAGTAAATGTTCAGCCATTGTACCAGTGTATATATCTCACTGTGATAACCCAGACGCAGAAAGATTGGTCTATGCGCTGTTAGATTCGCAGTCCGATACTTCATTTATTCTTCACGATACATGCAGAGCACTTGGTGTATCCGGTACCCCTGTGAATTTATGTCTCTCTACTATGTATGCAGAGAATAAAATTATCTGTAGCGAGAAGGTGCGGGGCTTTCACGTGCGTGGGTTTAATAGCCATGAAAAAATTCCCTTACCTTATGTGTATACGAGGGATATTATGCCCGCAAATAGGTCTCACATACCTACACCTAGTGTAGCCAACACTTGGCCACATTTAGAGCGAATAGCATCAAGTTTGATGGATCTTAATTCCTGTGAAATAGGTCTTTTGATTGGTTACAATTGTCCACAAGCTTTACTGCCAAGAGAGATAATTCCACCTCCAGTCCAATATAAAATGGGCCCTTACGGTCAGAAGACTGACTTGGGCTGGAGTATTGTTGGTATTGTCCAGCAAAGTAGTGCTACCGATGACACCATCGGCTTAAGTCACCGAGTCGTTGCATGCGAAGTTCCTGCAGATATTGCGTGTAATGGAAACAGCTGCGCTCCTTCTGTTATGTTTTCATTCAAATCTTCTGTTAAGGAAGTTTTAGGCAATGACATCTTGCGTGTTATGGAGAGAGATTTTTGTGAAAATTCTCGGACTTGCGGCCCGCTTTCACAGGAGGATATGCAATTCCTCAATATATTAGAAAGGGGTATTTGCATTAAAGATGGGCATTATGAAATGCCACTTCCTTTTAGAAAGCCATTTCCCATATTGCCAAATAATCGTATGTTAGCACTGAATCGTCTCAATGGTATTCGGAAACGGCTTATATCTGACAAGAGGTTTCATGACCACTATTTTAAGTTTATGCAAGATCTTTTGAGTAAGGGTCATGCAGAAAGAGTAACAGATTATTCTAGTGATAAAACAGTTTGGTATATACCACACCATGGTGTGTACCACCCGCAAAAACCGGATAAGATTCGGGTAGTTTTTGACTGCAGCTCTACATTTCAAGGTCATAGTTTGAACCAGTACTTATTGCAAGGGCCAGATTTGACCAACAAGTTGTTTGGTGTCCTATGTAGATTTAGAAAGGAACCCGTAGCAATAGTTTGCGATGTGGAACAGATGTTCTATCAGTTCAAAGTTTCTCCAAATTGCAGAGATTATTTGAGATTCCTGTGGTGGGACACTAATGACCTTTCTAAGGACCCAGTGGACTACCGTATGTCTGTTCACTTGTTCGGGGCATCTTCCTCTCCAGGTTGTGCCAATTTTGGTCTTAAACGGGTTGCCACTGACAACCAGGATGAATTTGGTAAACAAGCCAAAGAATTCATTCACAAGGATTTCTATGTTGATGACGGTGTGAAATCACTGCCAACAGTCACTGAAGCTATCGACTTAATAGAAAAGACTAAATCTATGTGTAGTAAAGGTGGTCTTCATCTTCATAAATTTATATCTAACAAAAAAGAAGTTCTTCAGTCATTAAAACCTGAAGAAAGGGCACAAAACTTAGTTGACATTGACCTGGTTAAAGACATTTTACCAATTGAGAGAACATTGGGACTCCTCTGGTGCATAGAATCTGACACCTTCCAATTTAAGATTGTGTTGAAAGACAGACCACTCACAAGGCGTGGGATTCTTTCTACAGTAGGTTGCTTGTACGATCCCCTTGGCTTGATTTCTCCAGTGGTTCTTTTGGGTAGGCAGATTTTACAAGCCATGTGTGCAGAGAAGGCAGATTGGGATGATCCACTAACAGAACATTTATGCATCAAATGGCAGAAATGGAGACAAGACCTTGAATGTCTTTCCTCCTTAAGATTTGATAGGTGTATTAAGCCTGATGGATTCGGAAAGGTAGCAAGGGTTGAATTGCACCATTTTTCAGATGCAAGCACAGTAGGGTATGGGCACTGTAGTTACGTGCGACTTATCAGTGAAGAAAACATTGTTCATTGTGCTTTGCTAATGGGGAAATCTAGAGTCATTCCTCTTAAGCCCATTACAATTCCCCGACTTGAGTTAGTTTCAGCTACTTCAGCAGCAAAACATGGACTTGCTCTTCAGACCGAATTAGACTATGAAACTGTTCGACATGTGTACTGGACTGACAGTAAGGTCGTTCTGGGTTACATAAATAATGATGCCAGACGGTTTCACTCTTTTGTTGCTAATAGAGTTCAGCAAATCAAAGAATTCACAAACACTTTGGATTGGAACCACATTGACTCGAAAAGCAATCCTGCAGATATTGCTTCCCGAGGAATTTCGGCAAAGAATCTTGTCGAGAATTGCCTATGGTTCAATGGCCCAGACTTTTTGTGGAAACAATCTTTACCACAGAATGAGACAACCTACATGTCTGTGAATGAAAATGACCCAGAAATAAAGCAGTCATTTCTTGTAAATGAAGCTTGTATTGATACAACCTTTCCGACAATGCTTGACAGACTAGAACGCTTTTCAGGTTGGCTTAGTGCTAAAAGGTCAATAGCACATGTACTGAGATACATGTCCATATTGCAACAGAGGGTAACCAACAAGAGGGTTGGTATAATCACTCAAACTACAAACCAGCCGTTGAGCGTTGTAGACTTGCAAAGAGCGGAAGCTCTAATCTTGAAATTAGTGCAAAATAATGAGTTTGCAGATGAAATCGAGCAGTTGAATACTCGCAGTAAATCTGATGATTTGTTAGAAAAGCAGACTGCTCACACTAAAGTTGTTCTCAAATCAGGTTCACGTCTTAGGCGTCTTGACCCATTTGTAGACTCAGAGGGCATTTTACGGGTTGGTGGTAGAATTCGCAACTCAGACCAGGCCTTTAATGTTAAACACCCTGCTATATTACCAAGGTATGGTCATATAACAGAGTTACTTGGAAGGTTTTTTCATGAAAGAACCAATCATCAGGGTAGAGGCATGACGACGAATGAGATTCGCCAAAATGGTTATTGGATCCTTGGTAGTAGTCGTTTTGTATCTTCTTTAGTCTCCAAATGTAGAATTTGTAGGAAATTAAGAGCAGGCCTTCAAGGCCAAAAAATGGCAGATTTGCCATCTGATAGATTGACCTCTGCTCCACCATTCACTTATTGCGCTGTGGATTTATTTGGTCCATTCCTTATAAGGGAAGGTCGCAAAGAGTACAAGAAGTACGGAGTCCTCTTCACTTGCATGGGTTGCCGTGCAGTTCATGTAGAATCCATCAACTCACTTGAGTCAGATTCATTTATCAATTGTTTGAGACGTTTCATATCCATTAGAGGTCCAATCCGACAGTTGCGATCTGACAGGGGTTCGAACTTTGTTGGTGCGGAAAGAGAACTGTATCAGTCCTTTGAAAAGTTAAATGACCTCAAGATAAGACAATTCCTATTAGAACAAGATTGTGACTACTTTTCGTTCAAGATGAATGTGCCACATGCTAGTCACATGGGTGGCGTATGGGAGCGCCAAATCAGGTCGATTAGATCTGTTTTAAGTAATCTTTTGACTATGCATGGTCCTCAATTAATGATGAGAGTTTGCGAACTTTCTTTTACGAGGCAGCTGCAATTGTAAATAGCAGACCGCTTACGGTAGAAAATATTAATGACCCACTTTCATGCACTCCACTCACACCAAATCAGTTGCTCACTTTGAAGTCTAAAGTTGTGCTACCTCCACCAGGTAATTTTCAGAGAGAAGATCTTTACTCTCGTAAATTTTGGAGGAGAACTCAATACTTAGTGGATCAGTTTTGGTCACGATGGAAGGTTGAATTTTTGCAAAATATTCAGGTAAGGAATAAATGGCAGTCTAAACGCAGAAATTTTCAGAAGGGTGATGTTGTGATTGTCAAGGATGAGAATCTCCCTAGAAATCTGTGGAAACTAGCACGGATTCAAGAGGTTACGATAGATGATGACGGATTAGTAAGAAAGGTAAGAGTGGCACTCTCTTCGTCCGATTTGGATCTGAGTGGTAAAAGATCCACCTCTGTGGTGTCATTGGATCGACCAATTCACAAGCTAGTTCTGATTCAGGAGACCGAAGACGACCCCATCGAGGAGCCATCTGATCGTAATATCATTTAGCCTGAAGTAGTATGTGTTGATTCATAAAGCACCTAAATCAGTGCACTTTATATGACGTCATAAAGCTTTAAGTTGACACAATTGATGTGTTGATATGTTGTTCATATTGTTTCCTTCTTTTTGTAAAATAGTAAATTAGAAAGCTATTCTAATTTAGGGGAGCCATGTTACTGTCGTAGTGAAGTAGCGAAAAACTTATGGTACGAATTATGACGTTATAGTTTAACCCGATTATCTCCCTTGTTGAGAAATCCGCCTTTTACCTTTTTGCGCGTGAAACGAATCATGAAACCTTGCGAAGAGTTTGATTTTGCGATTTAACTGCGTCAAACGGGGCGAAAGAGGTTGGTAAAGCAATTTGCGTATAAAGATGCTTTCATTCTTTGCTTTTGTGCTTCTATTACGCGAGCGTTTTGCGTTTGATCTTGATATTTATGTGCGAATCTAAATCGTAATGCGTTTTCGCGCTTACTTAAAAGTGCCCGGTTTATCTTTTCAGTTTCGACGACAGGGTTGGCGAGAAACGATATGCGGTGGATTTTTCTTCAAGGGACCTCGTTAGATCTTGTCTGTACCACTCTGCCCTAATGCCTTAATAAAGAACTGTGAAACATAAAGGACTTGTTACAGTTAAATTTTGAACGTCCGTTACATTTGCCGATATCTCTTTAACTAACGGAAATTTAGATCTTAATGTTCGTCTTAAAATTGTCCCATTAACGCGTTTTTTACGACGTTTGAACGTCAGGTCAATCTATAAGTAAAGTCCAAAATATTTTTTCGTTCACAGAACCAGACAAATTCTTGTGTAAAAGTATTATTTCCATCCATTCAGCCTAAATAAGATTTTACACCGTTGTTTGGCCGGAAACTTTAATGGTTTTAATTCGAATCAAATTGAGTTTCGTTTCGGTTCGGATTTCGCTTTCAAAAGTTTTCACTGTACAGCTCTCGCAAAATGATTGTATATTGAGGGTGAAATAAATCATATTTATGTAACATTAATCATTTTTACTTTGACTAAATTGCACATTATTGTATATTTTACAAATGAGTGACTAGATATAAACTATTTTGTCGCTTTTCGTCGTAGTTTCCTTGAAGTTATCCATTTTACGTTATATATAAACCGACGTCATTTGTTACAGTAGAGACCGTCTACTTTTGCCGTTACGTATGGAATCGTCTTAAGAAGACGATTCCAATGAGATGAAACATGGCAGAATTCCATGTTTAGTTACTACTGTAGAAGGAACTTTAATTTATGACTTACGCAAAGAATTAACGTAAGATGCTTAGCAAAACAGGCCCCAGATGATCAAAGAGTAACAGTTAACACACAACAGAATATCTTCGCAAACTATGGACTCTTACTCTACTATGTTCCTATGAAGGAGCATAATGGAGTTACAACCCTTAGACTGCAAAGCTGGCAACAGAAAGAAGGACATACAGAATATTAACCAGAAGTTGAAAGTTCAATGGACTGTGGGTTATCATTTCCATTAACTTGTCGACGAAGGGTGCTATAATGCTGTATGGCATATCGTTTTGATTACAAGATAACGCATTCGATTTCTATTGGACCATAATTTCTTATTTGGTTTGATTAGGTTCTTGACCTCACAAGGATCGGCATCGTTAAACCACGTTAACTCCGAATGAATCCATGCCGCAACATTTTGTACTCGTGAAAAGCAGATGTGATTTTAAGCTCAGGTAAGCCAAAATAATTGAACTTCATACAATTTCAGCCCATCCCTGACTTTTACCGTGGCATGGCGGGACTTAAGTAACGGGTCGTTGAAATTAAAGGTAAGGGTACATCAGCTTTTTTCCTCGTCACTTTAGTTTGAACAAGCTGAATTAACTAGTTTTTTTGGTAACCAAGCGATGATATGCGTTCACTTTTCAAACGACGTTTCGCTATAAGGTTGCCGTTTTAAACACGAGTTGAAGATAATAATTGGCTGACTTTTGAACGAACACATATTGTATTTAAAATACACTCGCCAAATTACTCCGCGGCCTAGTCACGCCCTGTCAGCTGAATGATATAGAGGATAATCGTTTGTTTCAGTGTAAGATCGATTTATATTTCATTGAGTGAACAACAAGAGCTATATTTTCACGAGTGGCGGAGCCACGAGTGAAAATATAGCTTCTGTTGTTCACGAATGAAATATAAATCAATCTTACACGAAAAACAAACGATTATTCTTTTTCTTTCATGCAAAAATGAGACAAAATTTGAAATTTCTATGACATATTTTCATAAAGCGCGTCATTTTGCGCGTGATTGCTATGCAACGTTCATTGTGACGTCACTTATTTCGCCCCGCATAGATGACGTCGGTTAGGATGAAATGCAGAAAAGCAGGGTATAAGTTTTTGATAATTTCACTGCTTTTGCGGTGAGATTATTAAGTGATAATCTACCGTTATTTCTCGATAAACCATCGAAAAGCATTAAAGAAAACACAGTATACTTATCTCACGCTTGATTCGCATGCAAAACACACCCAAAGTCACGGAAATATTTGCGTATTGTGTGACCCTTCTTCTATGACCGTTTGGAAATGCTCTCGGAGTATACGTCCATGAAATTTCATGACCGTATGTGGTATTATTACCGAGACAATCTTCTCTTGTGCGGCTGAGTATATAAAATACTAACTATAGATTATAGAATATGTTATCTCGCTATGTTGATGTTGCCCTATTTTAAAAGGTTTAACATGTACAGATAAGCAATTTCAAGTGAGTGATCAAAGATCAATTCTACATTAAAAATGATAGTAGATAACGGTTTCTCGAACCTCACTCTTACTTGCGGATCTATAATAAAAGTTTCCGTACTAATAATGTCACAGTAGCTAGGAAAGGGTGTGATGGTTGTACTGGTGACAGAAATACCAAGAACCCATTGTATGGTGCTCCAGCCGCCGCAATATAACTGAAGAAAAAATGTTGAAAGCGGCGTAAACCTCCATTCAATCTATCAATTAACTAATAATGCCATATATGTATGTTATCCGGTCATTCACATTTTTTTCTTCTTTTTTTCAGATTTGTGTTTTTCATTTCATACTGAATATTTGAAAGGCTTTCGGACAACCAGACATGGCCGCACAAAGTCCGGTCCGATGGTACACAATAAACAAACGTTTACTTCCAATCAAAGGGGTATACTGTCTGTTTTTCGGAGGTAATTCTAAAACATCATCTGGATTAAATTGCTAGATACCATTGTTTGTGTACTCAACATTCTAGAGGAACATTTTATGAAGTACATACTAAATACCAATAAAGTGTACGTGTATTCTGCTAGAGATCGTTGCTAGAAAATAAAAGTGGTGAATTTTCTTATAAAAAGAGTCCATGGGGGAGGTGATATCATCTGCGTTATAAGAAGTTAAATCAGGCATACTCGGATATTGTCATCACCTAAATTGACTTTACTTTTTAAGTGTACAAGTCGCAAATTGTGTCATAAATTTCTTTTATTTTCGCAATCACACAGTGAGGATAAAAGCGATTGCGGCTAAACTTGATATATTTTGCAACGTGTAATAGGTTGAGCAACAAGTGAAAATCACAGCACAATTATATCTATGTCAATATCGATTTCCAGTTGAAGTCGGTACGAAAACGGATTTTGTAAAAAGATAAATAAGTGTTCAGTCATATAGTCATGTCTAAATGCAAATGAAAGACGTTCTCTATCAATCTTGAACAATAAATGATTGAAAAGCCAATTCCTGTTCTCAAATTTGACAAATTTTGTCTAACCTGCCCTGCGTTCAGGATCACCAAACGGTGCACCGTTTTGTGATCCTGAACGCAGTGCTGTATATTTTCAGGTACGGGGGGTCTTTTCCCGTTCATCACAATATATATGAAACAACTAGGATTATCCTCTACAGAAACAGGAATTATCTACGGGCTCATGCCATTCATATCATTCTTAGTGCAACCCCTGTTTGGCGCCCTCGCAGACAAGACTAAAAAGCACAAGCTGGTTCTTACCATTTGCGTGTTACTAACTGGCCTATTCTATGGTCTGCTTCTCATTACTCCACCAAGAGAACATGATGGACCCAGTAAACTAGACTTTCCGCCAATAGTTATACAGTGCGGCCAGAATGGGTCCTCCATCAGGGACTGTGGACCAATTCAAAACAGTGTTGTAGGCATAGAACGTCAATTCCAGGATTGTGATATAATATTACACCACATATCTAACCTGAATAACACACTAGACGACCACGTGAATTGTGAAGTAATGTGTAAATTAAGAAATCCAAAGCCGTCTGTGAGTGCGCAGGTTTGCTTTATACAAGACTTTGGATTTTCCAATAATAATTCCTGTGTAGTTTATTTGAATCATTCTCAAATAATCAACCATGATTTGAAATTCAAGATAAACAAATTGGAAGGCATTCCGGATAATCAGATGAATGAGGAAAGTGGCAAGGGTGACGGTCAGAACTGCCATGATTATAACTTGAAAGATATTAGTTACTACGATCAGAATTTCAGCAACTTATTGTGCACTTCTAATGTCATGTTTGAGTGTTTGGTGAATTTTAGGCTAGACCATCATGCGACCTCTTGTTTCAATACGACATCCCTGGACAAAACATTTTGGATATTTTTGATAATATTTTTGTTCGCTAATATATTCTTTTCGCCAGTTTACGGCCTTATTAATGCAATATCCTATGATATATTGGGAGAAAAGAGAGGAGAATGGGGTCGCCAAAGGAATTGGGGCACAATAGGATACACCATCTTTGCTGTTGCGTCAACCTCGATAATGGATGCTCTTAGTAAAAGAAAACATCAAATTGATTTTTCAATCTCATTTTATATATTTGTTGGTCTCTGTGTGGCTACTTCAGTAGTCTTATATTTCTTGCAGATATTAGACACGTTTCAGTGTAAAAAGATATCGAAAAATATTAGAGGACTCTTGAAATACTCAGATGTAGTTATATTTTTAATAATTATTACGTTTTTCGGTGTATTCAATTCCGTTATTGATGCATTCTTGTTTTGGTTTTTGAAAGATCTGGGTAGTTCACAGATTACTCTAGGATTTTGTATCGTGTTAAACTGTATTCCAGAAAGCATCACGCTCTTCTATGCTGGTGACATCATGAAGAAAATTGGAGAAGTTCATTGTTTGTATCTCGGTATTGCAGCCTTTGCTGTACGATTCTTTGCATACTCATTCTTGACAAATGTGTGGTATGTCCTACCAGTGGAAGTGCTACATTGTCTGACCAGCGGATTGTTTTTTGCCGCGGCTACCGCGTATGGAAGTAAATTAACTCCTCCGGGAATATCTGGAACTGTGCAGGGACTAATTACTGGACTTTACTGTGGTTTCGGTAGGTATGTTGTTTTGCAAAAGTCATTTTGATATGGTGTGCAATTGAAATATACCTTGTCAGTCGGGAATTATTGACACAAAGATCTCTACAGTATTCTATTTATTTCTCAAACTTCAGACAAGTTTTTATGTAGTTCTTTGGGAAAGTATAATTGTATGACGCATGTAAAAAGTCTATCGTGATTACGTCTAGTAAAAAGCCACAATATCAATTATGAGAACACAAGTAGTGATTAAATATAAGTCACGACGAACTGTAACATGATCCATTTCTTACATACAAAAAAATCGATAAATGCCGAAGTCGTTTCAAGAAGATGTTAAACAAAGGATAGCCTAAATGAGTTCAAAGATATCGTATGTGAGGGGTTAAAATCACACATTCTGTTTACTTTTAATGCACATGTATAACGAGCCAAGACTTTCAAAGTAATTGTCGAGGAAATGCTTTCGCTAATGGCATTCTACAACTAATAATAAATAACCTATATGAAATGACCACCTACGCATTTGGATTGAACTATCACTGTTAAATATTTTTAACACGTGTGTTATTTAGTAATAACTAATTTCAAAAGTGTATTACTTTAACGCTAGTAATTTTGTGAACGAGCTTAAGATGTTAAGCATCTAATTTTCGTTACAGAGAAAATGATAAAGATATGAAATTCATCCTTGAATGATTTTACCATCTTCGATGGTTATTCTGTTCTTCTTCTTTTTATTATTATTGATAAATCATATTATTTTATCTTATTATCTTATTTTACTTCAAGTAGATGTTGCACCAGAAATCATTGATTTACTTTCGATAAACATTATACCGAATGCCTAACAGATTTCGAAAGTAGCGTAGTAGTTCTCGAGACCTCTTTATTTTCAAATTTCCACGCCAAAAGAATTGAGATGTAATCATCTGTAAATTAAAAACCTTAATCTATCAATGATGCAATGCTTCTATTTGCAGGCAGGTTTGGTATTAGTCGACATTTTTATGATAAAGCCATGTCTAATGAACGGTTGTCTACAACGGTAACTTGAAATGTAGCATATATGGATTGGCTAAATCTATAACAACAATTTGTGCCTGAATTGCCGGATTTTTCGATATATATCAACTCGAGGGGCCTGTTTTACTATACTTCTTACGAAAGAAATAAGTTAAATCATACATCGAATCTGGTGCTTTTATTCCTTGTTAGATTCTGCCTTGTTATTATCTCATTGAAATCGTCTTTAGAAGACGATTTCATTGAGATGATGCATAGCAGAATTCCATATTTAGTAACTAATCTAGTAGGAATTTTGATTTTGACTTACGAAAAAGAGATCGGAAGATGTTAAGTGAAGCGGACCCCTGGATTAACAATAACCGTTTAATACATTCGGTATCGCACAATTACAGTGTTTACAATACTTTGATTTTTATGAATGATTGAAAGTAGAAAATGTTGATGTCTATATGAACGTATATCAGAGCATATGCGTTTTAAGGAATTTTTACGATTACTGCACGTGTATTTATTTCCAGGTAAAGGTGTTGGAAGCTTAGTTACTGGTAAATTGATAGAGCCCACGACAGGACTCGGTGCTCGATGGACCTTCCGGTTTTACGGTTTTCTAGCCACATTCTTGCTGGTGACATATTCCACTGTTCAGACTGTTTACTTGAGGAAAAAATCAGAGTCTCCAACAAAGGCTTCTACTTTCAAAGATGGAGAAGGTACATGCTTGTGCAGGTTTCAGTAAAGCAAAAATAAGCAAAAACTGAAATAGATAAATAAAGAAAGAAAATGGGAGTAGATCTTTTGAAACTGAATATCTTAAGTTGTCTCAGAAAACAAATCTTGACAGTCACATCAGGAGATTGAATTTTGATATTTCTTTTTAAATATGGAAAGAGTAATAAATAATCGCTCAGATAGTTGATTTAAACGAAATTAGAGATTCTTTATTACCCTGATTTAATATTCAAAATTTGCTCATCCTTCTCAATCCGTGCCAATATGATTTAGAAGACATTTCAAAAACACTCGCCTTTCAATTTCATGATGCTAAAAATGTATAACACTTATCAGGTAATATTGATATAACATTTTCGCCAATTTTTTCATCACTGTATGTTGTTATTGCAGCTGAAGAGGTTGTCGATGACATCTTACTTGGAGACAAAACAGTCGGCAATTAGACAATTTTGTATTAAAGAATATTACTTGGCCAATACATTCAGCAATAAGACCATTTTGTATTAAAGAATGTTACCGGGACAACACATTCAGCAATTAGACATTTTTGTAATTAATAAAAATATTACTGGGACAACACATTCAGCAATAAGACCATTTGGTATCAAAGAATATTACCGGGACAACGCACTCAGCAATTAGACTATTTTGTATTAGGGAATATTACCGTGACAAGACATTCAGCTATTAGACTATTTTGTATTAGAGAATATTACCGGGACAACACATTCAGCAATAAGACTATTTTGTATTAGAGAACATTACCGGGACAACACATTCATTAATTAGACCGTTTAGTACTTACACATCTTATTGGGACAACACAGGCAGTTTTTAGACCTGTTTGTATTGTTATGTATTATGTATGTATGCCGACGATGAACCTTTGTGTTCAAGTCGCATTTCTTAATAAAATTCTGTTCTGTTCTCTTCCGTTCTTTTCTTTATTAACGAATATTCCTAGGACAACACAGTCAGTAAAGAGACTGTTTTGTATTTACAAATATAACTGGGACAACACAGTAAGTAATGACACCACAGTCAGTAATCAGATCATTTTGTATTTACAAATATCACTGGCATAACACAGTAAGTAGATATACTATTTTGTAAGTACTTTTGTATAGTCAGTAATTAGGCTATTTTGTATCAACGAATATCACTGGAACGACACAGTCAGTTATGTTACCTCAGACAGTATTTCATTCGGTTTGTATCAACGCATACAACTGGGACAACACAGTCGGTAATCAGTTCATTTTGTACTTACAAATACAAAGAGGATAATCGTTTGTTTCAGTGTAAGATCGATTTATATTTCATTGAGTGAACAACAAAAGCTATATTTTCACGAAAATATAGCTTTTGTTGATCACGAAATGAAATATTTATCGATCTTACACGAAAAACAAACGATTATTCCATTTCTTTAATGCAAAAATGAGACAAAATGTGACATTTCTAGGACATATTTTCGTTAAGCGCGTCATTTTTCGCGTGGTTGCTATGCAACGTTCATTGTGACGTCACTTATTTCGCCCCGCATAGATGACGTCAGATTGGATGAAATGCACAAAAGCAGGGTATAAGTTTTGGATAATTTCACTTCTTTTTGCGGTGAGATTATCAAGTGATAATCTACCGTTATTTCTCGATAAACCACCGAAAAGCATTAAAGAATACTGGGAAAACACAGGCAGTAGTTAGACCATTATTATATTTACGCCTTCCACTGGAATGACACAGTCATTACTGAGTCCACAGTCAGTAATTAGACCATTTTGTATCAACGGAAATTACCGGGACAACACAGTCGGTAATTAGACCATGTTTAAATAACGGATATTATTGAGACATCGGTCAGCAAATATACAATTTTAAAATAATGGATCTTACTTTGGACAACATAATCAGCGATCACACTATTCTTAAACAACGGATCTTACTCTTAATCAGCAATCATAATTGAATAGATGAATATTACTAGGGGACAACACAAGGAACCATATACCTTTCCCACAACGATTGGCTTACAATTAGAACTCTATTGAGGACCGATCTGATCGAGAAGCCGGTTTTGATTTTCGGGTATAACTCGAAAGCCCTAATCTGACAATCGGCTTATGGTCGAATTGGTTTTTAACCAGACAAGGAGAATTTCTATAGAAAAAAATGTAATTTCGCTCGCTCGCCGCTCCATTCTTGGCTTTCCTGCTCTCGCTAAACTCGTTCGAAATACTCCTGAATGCCTTTACCGGCCGCCCTAAGTTATCAGCCAATGAAAAACCGCCATTTCATTTGAAATTCAAAAAATATATCGCAGAACCAGACGAGCTGCTCGAATAAGTGTGCTACGTGACTTTAGGTCATTATGGGCGGGGTCTCAAAACAGCCTGACCATAGTTTTCGCTATACGCTTAATACTTATTTCGTTAAGTGTAATTCGGTTTATTACGAAAGACCGGTGATGACTTCTTTAATTCACATTTCAAACTTCACACTTCAAACATTTTATCTTTGAAATGCAAATTGTGAAGCGTAACTGAGGGTGACACTTCTTAAATTCACAGTTCACACTTCAAAGGTATTATCTCGTGAACTTTTGAAGTGTGATAAGAGAACTATAAAGTTTGAAGTATGAAGTTTGAAATCTGAAGTGTGAACTGTGATGTGTGAATTTCAGTTTCAAAATAACATATTTCACTGTTCACTGTTCGCACTTTCTTTTTCACACTTCGCACTTCCTACTTCACGCTTCGAAATTCACACTCGACACTTTAAAGTCACACTGCAAAAATAGTATGTTTGAAATGTGAGGTGTGAACTGTGAATTTAAGAAGTCACCACCGGTCTTTCGTAGTATATATCCTACTCCATTGTTGTCAAGAAAAGGAGGTAATTCGGTGTTTCCTACACTCATAAACTCATAATTCTAACCATGATTTAATAAAAAATCTCCCTAAAATTTATTTTCTGCAATAGATACAACATTATTATCAAGTCTATGCACTTAAATTCGATGAAATTCGACGTAATTCGGTGTAATTCTGATTTCAGGCGTATTCGATTTTCTATTAACAGACTTTAACAGATTTTGCACAATAATGTATGCCTTATCAAAACATTTTAATCTAACGTGACTTCAATTTATGACAATATGGTAGAAATTAGTCGTATCAAGTTGTGGGTACTTGGAACTTGAACCTGCTTAGAGAAAATGAATAAAGAAAAGTATATATACTGGCCAAAAGTCCTAACCGGCCACTTTAAAAATGACGTTAACATTTTTAAAAGTTATAACATTTAATGAAATTTGATGTGTGTATTTTTAAGCGTAATGTACGTGGATATCCATTATGATCTACCAATAGTTATCAAATTTGGATGTGTAATAAAGGAAAAGCTCAAAAAGCTCTAAATCTTAATAGAGCTCGGGATATTACACTTTCAACAAATAAAAGGCCGCAAATCTATAGATACAATCCAGACCAAGAAAAAATTGGAAAACGTTGTTAATTTTGTGTGACCTTTGACTACAGGAGATACAGAAAGAATAGGAGGCATGGTAAAATGGTGTTTAAATTCAACCGGCAAACCATTTTATCTAGCGAATATGCTCAAATATGGTCTGGTATGAAAAAACGATGTATCAAACTGATTTTTTTTTTCACATATCCTACATTTTGTAGCTCAACGGGAATAATCAGTCTATATTTTATGCATTTTTGAAGAAAATCGTGTTTTAGGTGTTGTTTCTAGGAACCGTTTTTCTGCATACATAAGCTCTATCACTTTCTTCTATGGCCATATGCCGCGCACAATTGTCGAACATTTTCAATTTTTTTCCTTTTCTATGTTGCAGCTAACGACCCACGAGACAAAAATTGCTACATTGACAATATTTTGAGCTCTGTGTGAATTTAGAGCTTTTTGAGCTTTCCCCCCTGTTTCGCTTTAAAGTCAATGAAATAATGGAAACTTTTCGCCGAAAGCATCTGGAAAGTTGCTTAAAAATTCACTTCGCAAATTTCACGAAAATCGAAACACCACAGATAAATTATCTTTGTTTTTAAAGTGGCCCGGTCTGTGTGCTCGGTACGTTACAAATGTGACGATTTTATGTAAGATACCCAGTCTATTGCACAACAATCATCTGAGAGTTTGGGTTATGATTTTAAAAGCGTTTTAGAGACCAGGGCCCCGTTTTACTAACGATCTTAAGAAAATCTTAAGTTTTGTCGTACTACTACGATAGTTTAAGAACGCACGACAATCTTAAAGACCGTTTTACTAAACACATCGCAGGTATAAATCTTATCGCAAGCGTACGACCATTCTTCAAGACGCTGGGCATGCGCACCACGCCAAGTTATTTCTAGTCTATTGACAATACACAGCTCTCCGCTTCGCGGGAAGATTTGTCAAATAAATACATGTAGCATTTTTTTGACCACCTGTATATATGTTCAGGTAAGTTTATTTTTACTGCATTATTCAAATATGATTACCTTCAAAATTTTATTGATCGATCATTGATGATTAAGATTTTCGAAACCGTTCGCACCAAATCACGTTCGACCCATTCCACGCTTTTTGCAATTTTTGTTCCTCCGCAGTGACGGAATAAAGAGCGTTCGTATCGCAAACTCTGGGTAGTTAATACAATAATGATTGAATTAATTTAGAATAATTAAAGAAGAGGAGGGATGAGGGTATTTGACCCCTCTGTATCCGCCACTGCTCTATAGTTTAACATTGTTTTGACGTTTCACTACCAAATAGTAGTGAAATGTCCTGGTAGGAAACGTCCAATAGTGAAACGTCTAAATAGTGAAATGACTGCCACCCGGGTTTGTTTACCCCACTTTTATAATTTTCTTCTAAAGTCTGTTTGCCAATTTCTTATTTGTTGCAGTATTGATACCTGAAAGAGGGGGAAGACCTTTCAGTTGCAATGCATTTCATATTGTGCATGCAGGCATATTGGAATCAAGAATATCAGAATGAAAATGATGAAAATAAAAAAAAATGCAGAATATTTCTCAAAGACTTGCAGCTATTTTCTTCATGTTATACAGTGGTGGATCCAGAGAGGGTGGGGATGGGTGTGGGGATTGGATTATTTCAAAAGAATCCTCTTTTAGACTTTTTTTTTTCATTTTCATGCAGAAACTTAGTCAACAGTGTGTCATTCTAGGAAAAGTAACACTCTATTTGTATGTTTTAACCACACACTTTAAAGAAATCCTAGATTTGCTGCTGGTTTTATGACAGCATGAAGTATTAAGCACCCAAGTACAGAAAATACACCAGATTACCTTGCACAGTACATGGTCAACGGCTAATCATAACTGCCAAATAAAACTTTTCCTAGATTTGGAAAGATTTCAAAAATAAAAAGGCATGATTTATTGTGTTCTAAATCTCCAGTAAATATGCTATTTGAAAAAAAAAAATGATTTCAGCACAGCACAAAATCAACACAACTGAGAAATGTCTTGTATTTCATGCTCTTTGTTATGGTGATAAATTCCCGACAATTAAAAAAAAAGATAAGGGGGGTATTTGAAAAAAGTGGGGGGATCCCCCAGTCCCCCTATCTAAAATAAACACTGTCCAGACATTGATAGAAAGTAAACCCACATTTGTAGGTATCTGCTGATAAGAAATCATTGTACAAAACTACATGTATGTAGCAAGGTAAATGTCCAGTTTATATAAGAAATTGGTCATTTCATTAATGCTGTGTTTCAGGAGAACTATATTTTTAATTTCATTTTCATTCTTTTTCAGGAATTTGCTTCCAAGTCAGAAGGCTGCTGCATCATTTAAGCATTTGCTGCTAACAATACATTATTTAAAGAACTTGACCGTCTCTGAAATAGGATGGACACATAAAAAGGCTGATGATTGTATACCAGTTACATTAACCCTCCCATAAGCATAGGAGTACATTATCTGGTAAATCGCTGGCTAAAAATTAAACAAAGACTCTACCTTCTACCATGCTATAAAGACTATACATATAGCTGTACTGATCTGACAGAGATGAATCTATTAATATAGCTGTACACTGTGATGGCGATGCCAACATACCAGAGAATGTTTGCACTCTTAGTTTAGAAAGGAGCTTGAATTCTGGAGTATTATGGAAATAACAGAGATTCAACTTGATTTTCTGATAGTCATCAGTGTCAGATAATTTCATACCGATTGAACACCAAATAACTACATGAAAACTAAACTAAAAGTCACCTGATAGTTTACTAGATAAAGTAACATTGACTATAAGATGGACAATTTTACAGTAGCTTAACAACAGATCATTGACTCTTGAATTTCAAGGGTGATCATAGCATTCAACACAAGAATTCACCTAGCAATTGTTTAATTTCAAAGCAGGATTCCCCTTCACTTTCAAAACTGGGGTCAATTTGCTACATTGTGACTCTCTAAAGTAGATGTAGAAGGTTTCTTCTGCAATTTTTGGGATTGTTTCCAAAAAGTGAGGGTCCAAATTCAAAGAAACAAGGATTCTTTAAACCCAGTGTCAAAGCTAAATTTTTAATACCAAAGATGCAAGTGTAACACATACTGTAGAAACTCTAATAAAGCCCCATTCTCTAAAATAACCCCATCTCCCTTTCCAAAGGATGAAATTGAAGCCTTTTATAAAGGCCACAAAATCAAGGTCACTAGAAAGTCAAAATAGGTTTTAGGCTCTTTTTCCCCAATCAAATGTGTTATTTTTTACACAAATAATGTTTATATTTGGCATTTTTTCACTGTCTTAACAAATATAGATGGCTCAGCTGGAAATGAATGTAACTGCCTATAATTATGTAAACATGCAGTTTCAACTGTTTTGCACTGAACCATTGATATGTAGCATAGCCTCTAATAAAGGCCCATCCCTTTCTAATGGAAATACAGTGATCCCCAAAGGGGGATCATATAGCCGCCACTTTGCCTGTCCATCTGTCCGTAATTCGGTCTGTCCGTCCCCACCTATTTCTCCATAACTCTTGGGCCAAATCAAATGAAACTTACCATGCGAACTTCCTATGATATAGTTTTGATGCATCTGTGACGGTTTTGGGATTGAGGCCTCGTCATGGGAAAAGGGGACTTAGGGTAAAAAACATTTTTCTCAAATTTCTCCTAGACTAACAGTCAGAATTTAGTGAAATCTCATATTTGAGTAGCAAATCAGATGCCCTTTACTATAAACAATTTGAAATTAACGTTAAAAAAAATATATCATGGAAAAAGGGGGCTAAATGTTTGTTACCTTTACATTAGCGTGTAAAATACAGTTATTCTTTCATTTCTCCTAGTCTTATGCTCAGAATTTGATGAAATTTCACATTTGAGTAGCAGATCCAGATGCCCTTTACCATAAACTATTTGAAATTTGTGTCTACAAATATGTCATGCAAAAAGGGGGTTTAATGTTTGTTACCTTTTTGTTAGCTATATAAGATAACACCTTATTTGAGTCCTTGCAATCTGACCACAGAGTATATCTCCTAAAGTATAATAGCTATCAACTTGAATTTATGGGTGGATAGATCTTTTGGAGGACAAGTGCAGTACAAGAACTACAACTCTTGCTTGCATAAATTTGGAGTTATTGCCCTTTTTTATTTTTGATACCGAGATATTGTTCGGAGCTCATCTCCTAGAGTATCATAGCTATCAACTTGAAACTTTATGTATGGGTAGATCTCATGGAGGAGAAGTGCAGTGCACAAGAACTACAACTCTTACTTGCATAATTTTGGAGTTATTGCCCTTTGTTATTTTTTTCTACTTAGAATTTGTCTGGAGCATATCTCCTAAAGTATAATAAATATCAACTTGAATCATTATGGGTGGATAGATCTCATGGAGGAGAAGTGCAATACACAAGAACTACAACTCTTGCTTGCATAATATTAGAGTTATTGTCCTTTGTTATTTTTAATACTTAGATTTTATAGGAGGTAGATCTGACAGTACAAAAGAATCTTTAATCTATTAGGGTTCAGTTTACTATCAAGCTTTCGTGGCAGGGGATGTCCATGTCCAACATGGCTCTTGTTTTTGTGACAATGCCTTATTCGGGGAGCATAATCCGTCTCTGACGGCTTTTGTTTTTTATAAAGTTGTTGAATAATGATTTTCAGTAATAATGCAACTGTTTTAAATTTATTACATCAACAGCAGCTGGTTATAGCTCAGTTTGTAAAGTATTGAACTCCAAATAACCTAACATTTGGTCTCAGGTCAGATACCTGACTGCACATACCAATTTCAATTGATTCCTACAATTGGATGGATGATCCTAAACCCTAGAGAGAAAGTAAACAGGGATGAATTTTAAGGTAGTACTGGAGGGAGAAATATCAGGTACTCCGGCCTCAGCAAAAATGTCAAAAGGTTTATTTAATCCCCATTATACAAACACTTAATTGATCAATGCTTATAGCTTTCTCATGCTGTTCACTGCATTTTCATGCTGTACACAAAATATTGGTAGACAGTATAAACCTAAGATTAGCCTGAACAGATGTACAGTCTGATCTTAACCTAGACTGTTTGGTTTCCTACTAATTTCATTGATAAAAACTAGTGAAAAATTGTTTTAAACATCCCAAAAGTTGGCAAATTGGCAAAAGTTTAAATTAATTGAATACAGCAAAAAAAAGAAGATTAATTTAATAAAATGATTAAATAATCATTTAAGTATTAGATTTATCATGATGGCATTCATTGTGTGTTTCATTACCCTGTACTACTACATATTCATGAACAGAATAAATTAAATCTTCCATAGATAAATAATTTAATTTTAGTTGATTCCATTAATTTTCATGCATTCTGAATGGCTGAAAATTAGTTTTATTAGCTCCACTGGCAGAAGGCCACTGGGGCTATTGTCATGGTGCTGTGTCTGTCATGCATCTGTGCATCTGGTTGTAAACTTTTTCTTTAAAAATCTTCTCCACAGAAACTACTGGATGAATTTCAACCAAACTTCACAGAAATGATCCTTGGTGACCCTCTTTCAAAGTTGAACAAGAAATATTGATCCAAAGAAAAACATGGATTTAATGGGCGTGGCTAATTTCCAAATATGGTAAAAAGTGACTTTTTTCAGAACTTAATTGATACCAATTGAATATAACATGAATGATCCTTCGGTGCCCTTTATCAGACTACAAAAAATTATTGTGATCAGATGAATAACATTTATTGTATGGGTGGAGGTCATTTCCCTAATTATATATAGTGGAAACTTTGAAAATCATTTTCTCAGAAAAATTGGAATAATCCTTGAGTAACTCTTTACAGGGCTCATGTTAGTGTTTGATATTGGGGAGTCATTGACTCCTCATCTATGAAATTCCAGGGGTCAAATCTGAATTTAAAGGGGTCAAAATGACAGAAAAGGCAAAGCATAAGTAGATTTTGCCTATTTAAGAGCTACTTTAACTGTGTCTTGAAACGGTATGAAACAAGTAACTAATTTGTAGAACTTAAGATAGTAATGTATGAAAAACTTAGGTATAAAACCATGTTTTGACCCTTAGTAATTTCTTTCAAGGGGGTCAAAGTGATGCCCCTGGGAGAAATTTCTAGGTGTCAAATTCGGATAGTTTCAGATTTGTTGGGGTCAAAAACCTGGTTTAAGGGTCAAACACAAGCCCTGGTTTATCAGTCTACACAATTGATTGTGATCAAATTAAAAATATGGATCATATGGATGGAGGACATTTCTCTATTTGTTATAATTTGTAAACATTGAATATCATTTTCTCAGAATTAAACTGATGAATATCAACCAAATTTCACTGGAATGTTCCTTTTGGTGACGCATTATCAGGCTGCACAAAATTACTATGATAGAATGAAGAATCATAAATTCATTCATTCATTCATGCACTGAAATTCTCATCATATCAGTAGATCAAAGCACATGGAGCAAATCAGTTGCTCAAGCAGCTCTGGTTTCTCAATGTAACAATTTTTCAGTATGCATCTATTTTGTAGGCTTCTGCAAAAAGTGGTCCCATAAGATGTCTATTATTTAATGACAAATCTTTACATTTTTGCTACATAATTTTAAATTATGATATGAAGAGAGTATTT
The DNA here is from genome assembly GCA_948146395.1 of Fragum whitleyi. NCBI lineage: Eukaryota > Metazoa > Mollusca > Bivalvia > Cardiida > Cardiidae > Fragum > Fragum whitleyi. The sequence goes on along the minus strand of OX411546.1, from coordinate 40,722,677 downwards.
GTTAATTTCATGGAGGAATGAAACTAAAACCCTAATCACACCAGCATATGAGTCCAGTTCGTGTGTTCATACAGTTTGATTATGTTTTGAGTTTCATATCTCAACAAAAACTCTCTTCATATCTTTAATGCAAATAAAACACTGTATTTGTTTACTTATCCTAGACTAAAAAAGAAGAAATATGTTTTGCTGGTAATCCGGCTATGGATAATTCTGAAATGCAGTTACACTGCCGAAGGTTTCAATTACTTCTTGAAAGCATATCACAACTGGGTATACAAACTTTTTTAACTACAGCTTAGTTTAGCCGTAGTTAAACGCTTTGGTAACCATATGGTGACATAGTTGATAAAAGAAAACTATGATTATAAACAAGGTCTCTTCAAAGTCCTTTTTGTTAACACCGCTTCTTATGAGCAAGACATGCTTGTCGCAACAACGTCTTTGTGTGGGTGCGTTAGTGTGTCTGTCTGGCCATCCGTTCATCCACCTGATCTTGTACAGACACTTATTCCTACATTTATGAATGAATTTCAAAATGACTTCAAGCAATTGTTCTAAATCATGAGTAGATATGCTAATTGAAAGCAATTTTAAGATTGTCTGAAGCTCAATGTAAACTTAAAATTAGACTTATCCTGAGTTTTGGTAAAAAATGCGGGCTCGACGGTAGTGGTCCTGTGACAATCTCCTTGCTGTATTAAGAATCTTATGTATGCCATTGGGTCCCTTTGTCCATCAATAAGCTTGCAGACTTCACAGCTCATCTGAGCATGAAGTGATCAAGGTGAGCTTTTGCGATCATGCTGTGTCACTGTCGTTCATCTGTCATGCGTTTTGTGTCTCCAACATTCAGTGTGTAAACTACAGGCTATATTTATAGCTTAACTATATAGAAATTTGGTCAGATTTTTGTCTCTGTAAGATTTTTTGGTCTCTTTTAAGACCTTAGAGTAAGTCAAAATTGGATCATGTTTGGTCAGAAACTCAGACACACGGTCGTATTTTGGACAAACATTATTTTACACCAGATGCCACATTTTTTGTTACATGTTCTGAAACTCTTGTCAGAAAGACTACCCTTATTGTGCTATTTGAATCAAGTCCAAAATTTGTTAAAAACTAATTCACAGGATCGAAACTTACGCAACTCTTGTGTACATACGAGGTCACATTAACGACTCAAACGGCTTGAAACTTGGTCCGAATGTTGCAAGTTGCAACTTTTGAAACAATACTCTGAGCGCTTAAGGACCAATCGGCAGCTTACATACCCATAGCAGCATGTCTTGAAACTTTGTAAAAACACTTGTATGTCTACATGATATCCTGGACGAGTTCAAATATCGGGTTGAGTAATGAACTAGGTCATGAAGGCAAAATAGGAAATTTGAGTCGTTAAGATTGCGTGCTACAAGTAGGTTTGTTATTCACCGTTGAAAATTGGGAAAAGCCCAACCGCAAGTGCGGTAAATGCATTGTTACTATGGAGACGTTACGATTTGTAAACCTATTCGAGTATAGAAGTACAAACGCCGTATGGTCTGGGTACGATGGCTGTCGATAGACGACCTTGGAATGATACGAGCTTATCATCGTGCGGTGTTACGACTACCGCATATTTACGGCCTAGAGGTTTTGAAGTCTTTCAAACCATTCAATAAAAAGTATCTATAGTGTCCTCGAAACCATAAATTGATCGGAATTCGAGTGGCGCCACTGAGGACTTTAGAGCTAAGGGCACCGTTGATTGATTTGCAAACTAATCTTTCGTGAAACGATTGCTGAATACACGTCTTTACCTCCGACACGCCAGAAAAATCGTTGGTTGGCGATTTATACGTAACTAAAGCTTGAATAACATCTAGTAGTTACGTTTAAGTCTCCCACCTACGAAAATAGACAAAATAGTACAAAATGATGGAGTCCAACAATGTACCTCCTGTGTTATGAATGATTTGATTGGCCTTTCAATTTTTTATTGACAGCAGCGATCTGTCAATTTCAGCGTTAAGATGTACGAAAAAACCAGTTAATCGAGCATCGTATTCAACTTCCGTTGTATGGAAACGGTGGAGCGAGATATATCGAGTTTATAGCCGTCGAAATGTGAACAAGGCTTAACTAAGAAAGAGGAAATAAACTGCTCATTCATGCGTGTTTCCATTCATGTTCAAATAGGCCCGAATACCCAAGTCAGCAAAGCGTTTGGCTTGAAATTTGTGTTTCTTATGTCCTTACCTAGAACTACTATGCTAATATCCATCCGACATTAGACAAAAGTCATTGTTACACACGTCGTAAGTTCTTTCCCACAAGTTGCAAATAATATGTGCGATTGGCAGATGGTTGCTCGGATGAAATGAGCACAGCGTTCAGGATAACTATGCACAATTGAGCGCCATAAAATTGAAACATGCAAAAGATACCATCTACTTGCCCATGAACGATACCATCTCCGAGGCGCTCAAATGTAATTTGTTAACCTGAGCGAAGAAGTAGTTTTTTTCTGGTGTTCGAAACGACAGAAACTGTAGGTAGGCGAACCAGACGACGCGAGATAAATAACGAGGGGCAAATAATCTTGAAAAAATCTTAATCACTTACCCATTTTCTTACCAGAAAAACAATTATTCTTTTTCTTCATTTGTGAAAATGGGACGAACTGTAATTTTGTGATAAATTTACTTAAAGCGCGCCATTTTGCACTTGATTAACTTAGCATCATGATAATCATGACGTCATAAAAATTTGCTGGACTCCGCCGCTCAGATATCGATAAATTGAGTGAAATTGATTAAACAAGGAATTTTTTTTAAATAATTTCACTGGTTTTGTGGCGAGATTATCAAGTGATTATCTACAGTTGATTCCCTTTTTAACTATCAAAAAGTATTTTAAAACAAAAAACGTTCAGCAATTTCCAAAGTAAAATGAAAATGTTTTATCAAATAAAAACTCTAGTCGTTGTAAGACAGATTAGAATTATTTGATAAAATCTAACCGCGATAAAATACTTGAAATTTTCTTCACAAGTTCTCGGTAAATTTTTAAATGTCCGATCAACCTATTCTAAACATAGAATATATCATTTATCTAAGAATTTATATTGCTAGATTTATTCTTCTTTAGTGCTAAAATAATTTTTAGAGCGTTCATTGACTTTACGTAGGTTAAATAACTTGTTTTATAAGTTGCGTTTGTCGCTTTTCGCCATTTGCGATTGAGGTACGACTGCCCTGACCCAGTCGTACATTTTAACCCGATTTCTGCGATAATCGCGAGAGATCGCAAGAGAAAAAAAATCTGCGATTTTTAGTAAAACGCAAAAAATATCGTAAGTCGGTATCACGTTGATTCTGCGACAAATCTTGTCGTACGACGTTTAGTAAAACGGGGCCCAGGTCCATACCATATATGCCTAGAGCACGGAGGGACCTAAATCCTACAAATACACACACGATTCGGTTAGTCTGTTTCTTGTCGCGAGAGAGACAGGCTGGAAAATGCAGTGGGGTAGATACTGTTATAGATTGGAATTGCTGCCTAATTGTCATCTTAGTAAAGCAACAAGGTGCTGAACAGTGGATTCTATCCATCCTAGTAAGACCTCTGATTGCTCGAACAGTGACAAACGACACGCTATTTCCGTTTCGATAGTATTGCTCGACACTGTGGTTGATCTATCTTGTTGAGAGATAGGAGATATACCGGTATTGGTATATTGAAGATAGACTCAAAGTGCACTGGGTCTGGCTGAGCAGGTTTGCTCAGAGGATAGATAGACAATCGGTCTATATAATTAATTCAATTTTGTGCAGATTTTGATCATAGCTGTTGACGATTCATTGATTTAACCCGGACAAAGCAGTCCATCTAATCACATTGAGTATTTGATTATTTTTCATATCATTAATTGTTTTAATCTGATTTGCTCTACCGAAAGTACGTTACAGAAGTTTTGACTAGTATTTATATAAAAAAAATTCAGTGAATCTTGATTCGATTAGAATCTTATATGTGTTTGGTTATTTGCAGAATAAATTTTGAATTTTGAATTTGAAACTTGAATCTTTTAAACTGGTATCCCGCGGTTTGAGAAACTTATAAGTAAACCCAAACAAACCAATTTGCAGCGAATTTTTTGCTGAATAGTTGTTGTGAATAACGCGTTTTCCGCTTTTTTGCCTGATATTTCAATCCATAGAAATTATTTGATATCCGTGCATATTTTTCGAAAATGATATTGTACACGTTCCTTCCGGAATGGACGGTTTTAGCAAAAGTTGCGAGAACTTAACCCACTTGCTTATATGTCAGTACATATAAAAAAAAGAATATAGTGAAGATTTATTATAAGATAGAAATAAAATATGTTTCAAATGGAAATATGTGGTGCAATTAGTTGCCGATTTGTAAAGAAATCTACATTGATAAAACATCACACTTTTTACGAGAACTGAGGCACCTCGAGGCTTACAATAGTTTTGCACTCAAAACGTGCTACGTTTATTTGTATATAGGTAGTGCCTGGGCTTGACTGACGTGTTTATCCGTAATCTATCGATCAGACTAGAATCGGAGGGCAGCTTCTAAAGATTGCACCGGTTTGCCAGGCGGTATAGGCCTAGGCATATCATGTAGGGGTCTTCAGTAGTAGTCGGACCGTGATGATAGCCTAGTACAGCCTTCAACTGTTAAGTGTGACCGTAACGTTAGGTCCATCACTGATCATATGATGGTACTATTCCTTCATTATTATTATTATTATAATTGTTATTATTACTATTAAAATTATTATCATTATTATTTCTTTTTTATTACATTTTGTACTGTTATGATGGGGTGCCAGTCAACTCGTTCCTCAGTCAACTCGTTCCTCAGTCAACTCGTGGCGATTTTGGTCAACTCGTTCCCCTGAAATAGTCAACTCGTTCTCCAATCGATTTTCCCTCGGTCAACTCGTTCCCCCTAAATCACAGTAAATTTTATAAGGATTTCTATCCCCCCTTTTTGTTTGAAGATGTTATTAATATTCTAAAATAATTATCTTTATACTATTTATGAAACAAATAAATAAAATAGAAAAAATACAGTAATACTAACCCTTTAACCTAAAACGAGGAAACCGATTTTCCCGAAAAATTGAATAGAAATCAAAACAATGTACATTTTACAAAAAAGGGATAATACAAACAATAATCATAAAGAACAAGAAACAATATTGTGGAATTGAAGAAAAAAAACGCATTCTTCATGTTTTATTTTTATTTTTCAGAACTTTTGAATGACCGCCAGGAACTAAGAAATATGCCTATATCTAAGATGAGAAAAACATTGATTTGAAATTCAATCGTAATCTATCAAGAGATAAAGACAAAATCCAAATGTATTTTATTTTAGTTTTCATTCAATTAATAAAAAAGAGGAGTGCGTTTCTGGTTTGGCAAAACGCAGCCAACATCGTGATAACAGCTTGTCATACAAATTGTCGCTACATTATTTTGGACGTGCATCCCACAATTCACATGCTCAAAATTACCTATTCTCGCTCTGTGTCATAATGTTGCCTTAATATAGATTTTAAGTAATGTTTGAACTATCAAATAAATGTAAATAAAAGAAGTTATTCCTATAATTGATACCCTGCGTTTTCTCTTTTAAAAATGTCTTTGCCCATTAAATGAGTCACTACATTTCATGACGATAACTGGGTGAAATAATGGGGGAAAAGGAGAAATGTGTTTCAAACATGTTGCTCCTTCATAAAAAAGAGAGAACCAAAACACTACGTTTATAAAATCAAAAAGATCATTATACATTAAAAACCAAAGTGCATTTAAGATATATCTGCGACATTTTTAGCTACGTTGAGTATACATTTCTACCAGTCATCTTTATAAATCATCCACAAATAGCAAATAAGGAGGAAATGGGAAGATACGGTTTGTCTATTTCCCATATTTTAATCATTGGCAACCTCAGATGTCTGCTTGTATATTGACGGCTCTCTCAAGAAATATCTGCATGGTTGATTAGTTGACTGCATATGACAGTTGTCGTTTGAGTATACAAGATAATCGATAGAAGTGTGAAATAAATTAAAGATGTTGAACACACTTTTTCACCTCATTTAAAGAGCGTCGTAGTAATCTTGGTAAGTCCAAGACTTAGGCATACTAATTTTCAGTCTAATTAGAGCTATGGCTTAATCATTACAAGAATTTATATACACAATGGTATTTCAATCCCTATCAGCGGATACGCCAAACTACGAGAACGTGTCTTAAACATATTTTTAAATCGGAGATTTATACCGTTTTCCAGAAATCCAGTCTGTTTGACCCACTACATTTTTACCTTTATCTTCTGAGCAATGTGTTCAAACCAAATTATGTGTTTTCAAACACCGAAGAAACGGCATTTTCAGTCACAATCTAAAAACTTTGTTTTTATCTTATTTACTTTTCGACAAATAGAGAAGAGGCTAATACAAAATTTGATGTAATTTTCGCTTTTAGTAATTATCAGTTAGTATTTTCAGTGTTCATAACAAGATTTTCGGTTGAGTAAAGGAGTTGAAACGTACAATAGGTTAACTGTAAAATAAATTTGTAGCACTTACAATATTACTGCTCTGATTTTTTTCTCGAACGGTCATTTACCAGTTGTAGGGCTGACAACCAATCAAATTCTGTTATGATTATCACTTGGTCAAAACCCACGCGTAAATTCAGACCACGTGGTAGATGCAAATGGACATCGTCTGCTCGAAATGTGTCAATTAAGTTGTTTGTCATTGGTCAATGGTCGTCTGCACTCTGACAGGGAGCGTGGGAAGTCTACTGGTGGAATGAGTACTGTTGACTATGTGTTAACAAATAGAAATAATTTTGTAATTTTGAAATATTTGATTTCAATGAGCACTCTTATCACGCTCCAATCCTATTTTCAATAAATTCAAATTTGAGTATGAAGAAAAATTATTCAACAACAAATAAACCGACAAAAACATACGATAAACTGATATAGGATAGCAGTAAGAGCGATCTATTTTTAGAATAACTCATGAATAATCATAGAGTGCTGCTAGATTTAATGGATTGGTCAGAAACCAAAGATATAAATAGCATAGCTGCCGATTTCACGTGTTTCTTGAGGGAAAATGCATTTATAGTATTTGGGAAAACCCAATGCTTGAAAAACAAACATGTTGGTAATCAAAAATAGTTTAATGAAAAATGTTTCGTTGCTAAACAGGCTTTTAAACTCTAGAGAGAGGAACAATATTAACAGACAAGCTTTTAGCTTGGCGTGTGCTCATTATAACAACGTAAAAAAATCTGCTAAGAAATAATTTAGACTAGCAGAGGGCTATCGAATCAACAAACTTTCAAAATCGGACCCACGAGGTTGGATGAGCTGGCGATGTCCTCGAAAAGATGGAGTGTTAAGACAAAAAACTCACAAATTGGGCAAATATTTTACCAACTTTTATTGTCCAAATTTGAGCCCTTTTGATTGGCGAACTATTGCACTATCCCAGCCTCTCAATGATGTCCGATTTACAGTGCTGACAGCACTTTGATTTTAACTGTGAGTCAACATTTTTCCTTTATCTTTTTATCTCATTAATACCCTCTACCAGAAAGAACCTCTTGATTTGCAACAGGTCTAATTCGTGGGTATCTTTACCATAATGATCGATTTTCCCTTTGCCTGATGTTTTCATTTATCCATGTGGGACATCACAGCCCGTGCATAAGTTGTAGAATATTTCCCATTATTCAAAATTAATACAACAGAAAACAGAAATATTCTTGAAATAACGTTGAAATTATGATTAACTTGGAAATGGACTTAGCCGGAAAACAGATATTCTAGTAGTTTTTAAAGGGGTCAATAAATCGCAGAATAACGATCTTCAAAATTGATAAGATAAAGTTTGCATTAACATAACATTCCAATCAATATTATAAGAACTGATCCGTTGAAATATCGCTAAAAAATACGATGATTTTTTTAGGAACGAGTTGACCTTCAAAAGTTAGATTGTTTGCTGATGATACGGCCATCTACTTGGCAGTTTCCAATCTCCAAGATGCTCAGATATTGCAGCAGGATCTGGACCGACTCCATGAATGGGAACTACAATGGGACATGGAGTTTAACCCAAGTAATTGCATTGTTATACACGTGACACGAGCAATAAATCCAGTCCCTAGTAAATACCTCCTACATGGTCAGATCCTTGAATCGGTTGGAGGCTCCAAGTATTTGGGCGTGGAAATCAGTGGCAATCTAACATTTAAGAAACACATTCAAAACATCTGCACTTCTGCGAATCGATCCCTTGGGTTCATCAAGCGCAACATAAGGACGAAATCCCAAGCCATACGTGAAATGGCCTATAAGACCTTGGTGCGCCCATTATTGGAATATTCTTCTCCTGTATGGAGCCCACATACTGATGATGACATCAGAAAAATCGAGATGGTCCAACGCAGGGCGGCTCGATGGACACTTGACAGCTATCAAAGACAGGCAAGTGTTACAGACATGACTACCCAACTTGGTTGGCGTTCTCTGGAACAGAGAAGAAACGATTCCCGGCTTTGCCTGTTCTATAAAATTATTCACGGCTATGTTGCCATAGATTTACCAACATATGTCCAGCACCCAACCAGGATTTCCCGAAATTCTCATCCCCTGATCTTTAGACAACTACATGCAGGGAAAGACTATTATAAATACTCGTTCTATCCCCTCGCAATTGTGCAATGGAATCGGCTGCCTTCCAAAGTTGCATTACTGCCCACCTTTGAGTCATTCAAGAGGGCAGTATGCATGATCAGTCACCCAATGCCATAAATGCCAGTGCGCTGTTTTTATCTTTTAGCTATCACTGTCAGCTTGTTTCTGGCTTTTTTTTTTAACATTTTAACCCTATCATCTTTAATTCACTCTCACTAATAATTTTCTTTTATGAAAACTTTTTATCTTTTACCATTTCCACTAACATCGCACAGACGCGCACCTGCACGTAATCCCTGCGAGGGGGTGTTGCAGTATAAATAGATAGATAGATAGATAGACCGAGGGAAAATCGATTGGGGAACGAGTTGACTTTTTGAGGGGAACGAGTTGACCAAAATCGCCACGAGTTGACCGAGGAACGAGTTGACTGAGGAACGAGTTGACTGTAAGCCTTATGATGAATGAATGATGAATGAATGAATGAATGAATGAATGAATGAATGAATGAATGAATGAATGAATGAGCCCGTTTTTTGGCGACTGTATCGTACCAAAATTTTCCTTGCAGACATATATTTTCCATTGGCTTGAATCAATCCCATAATTCACATTACTACTTCCGGGGTGTATTCCAATTCGGCAAAATCGGTAATTTTATGCAAATATTTAAGTTTTAAGCCCATTTTTGCTATAACTGACTGTATTAATACGTAGGAAGACATACCTCTGATCACAAATGCACGAAATAAGAAGGACAAAAGCGCGATCTTTACGCAATTGCATAGATTTGACTCAAAGAATTGTGCGGTTCGATTTTTATTGACAGAAATTAAGCCTGCAGCCATTTCTCCTTGTGCAGTTCACGATTGTATTTCGTACTCGTTAATTTTGGGATTAGTATTTTTCATTTAATCATTTAATACTTGAAAGTTATTGATTTTGAACTATAACTTTCTGTAGCTAGTTGTAACAATCATCTTTCAAATTCACTTGTTAATAGTATTAACAGCCTCATTACTCAGAAAATTATGGATACAATTTGTAAAGAAGTCATTAAAGATTCATCTAAGAGCTTATCTACAAGTTCACCTATTTGATAGGGATCCTTGCTTGAAATTTTGGGAGTCCCTGCTTTAATATGTGTCAGTGTTCCCAGTGCTTTTTTGGATAAGGGGTTTTTGTCACCCCCTGAAAGGTGGGATTTTGAAAAACTGGGGGTTTTCCGAAAAAGCAAGGGGTTTCATTTTTTTTACGTTTTTTTTAAGGAAAAAGTTATTTCATCAAGACAATGTACAGTTTATTGATTCAAAACTGCTATATTAACCCTTGTCATGCTGAATTAGTTTTGGCTAAAAATTTGCATCAAAATCAAAGGGCAAAAAGCACTGAAAGTTACCAACTGGAGGTCAATTTTCATTTGAAAAACAAAATCTATTGACAATTCTGGTTTGAAAGTGAGAAACAGGTGGTGTAGACTAACATCAGACTGCAGATAAGTGCAGGCTGATGTTTGTCTATAGCTCCTGTCAAAACAGGAATATTCCGGGTTCAGCATGACAAGGGTTAAGATTCGATGGAGGATTTTATGTTCACTTTGAGGTTACTTTAGTACTGAATGAATTTTGGCAAATCTGTTTTTATGTTACGTTTATATTAAGAACCCTAGATATGTAAAGATAACTGGCAATGTCAAGCAGTATAAACTCACTATGTGGAATTTAAAGCTTTGTTTTTGATTTGAATAGACTCACCTAGGGAATGTCAGTTTCCCTTTTATATACCGGGGTACTTAAAAAATAGTGATAATATAACAAATGATGTTAAGAGCTGTATTTTAAATCTTTATGGGCAGTGTTCCCACTGCTTCTTCAAAATGGGAGTAAAAATAGTTACTTTGCAGCATGTGTGTACCCCCTCTATATGAGACAAAGAAGGCTGCCTGCAATAATAAGGGGATACAGAATTCCATTTGAGGATAAATCACCCCATATGGGGAATACATGTATTTGAGAACCCATCTGGGGTTTAATGTCTCAAGTTAAGGTGAAAAAAAAACTTTTGACAGCCTTGGCAATTTTATCATTAGAAATCAAGGACTTCTAACCCCCTTTAAAAATGCTAAATCAAGTAAGTATCTCAACAAATACTCTGGTCTATGGCTGTCTTTTTTAATTTAATTTGTGTGTTGGTTTGTTATAATTGGTGTTTTCAAAGTCTGATGTTTGCACAAAGAACTGATCATGGAAACTCGAAAGTGGCAGTTAATAAACAAAATACGATTCTTCTGTTTCAGGGAAAACTGTCTCAGAAATTTCAAAATCACAATTTATTCAAACAAGCACAGAAAAAAAAGAACTTTTAATACTTTCTATGTTCCAAATGCATGTAAATCTCGACTGAATGTGCGAATAATTAATCTCTTGTACTACTGACAATGTGTTTATAATTTATTGATCAAGCCTGTGTTTGAATACATGGCCAAAGTATCAAGGGGAAAACCATTGTTATCTGATTTTAGCTAGTTACAAATCCAACGATCTTGCTATTTTGATTCGAGTTTAGGTCTAAGTAATGAAGACAGAAACTTATGCAAGACGATCGCATTTTCAAAAGCCGATTTTTCTACTGATATTTATTCTTCTTCAGACTTTGGAACTTAGATTTCGAGCAAAGAAGATTGAAAATACTCGATTCATAATTGTCAAGTGTTTGATAAATGATTTGCGAGTCTCAGAAGTTTTTTTTCTGTTTTGAATTATAATCAAATCCCGCATATCGCAGCTAAAAGATCATATCTACTGCCAATCCAAGTTGTTGTTACCACTTTATGGCAATCAATCGACGACATCGTAAATTTTTTGATGGTAGAATTTAGGAAAGCATTTTTTTAGATAAAGCCATACCTGCTATTAAAAAAGATGATTAAATGAAAAGTAATCCTGTTGTGGTTTTTTTTTCGAACATAAATCCATCAAATAGTTGACCAACCAATCATATCGTTTTATTCTCATGTTGGAAAAGGTCTCCATTTCACGAGATTTACAAGCCTGCGTCGCGTGCCAAGTCCCGAAACTGTCCAAAAATAACCGAACACCTGGTGTCGGCGCCGATTGATCACCCGTTCACCCTCTTCGAAAAATAAACTGTTCCGGGCCCACGCTTCATTACGAGAATAAGATGTTTATTTCACGAATTTGTCATGTCGCTACTGGGACTTAATTTCGGATGGATCATTGGAATAAATAATTGAAATACCGGTAAATTATTTTCTTGGTTATTCATAGCGCAAGTCCTTCGTATTTTTGGATAACAAGAATAAATCGGTAATCTATTGTCATATTTCAGTCAAAACAATCAAATCTTTATTTTGTCGATGTTAAATGTAAACCCCATAGTTAAAACCGACTGTTATTTAATCTTGGGCCGAATCCGCGGGATATAATTTAGGCTCTAGCGAACATTATCCGATATCCAGCGTAAACAAACAAAATAAAACTCAGTTTTATTCTTACGGATTCGGCCGCGATGAAGATCGAATGACTACCCGGTTCATTGATTTCTAATTATGGAAGCTGTTAAATTTGGATTTCCCAATTTTTGGATAGAGATTCACGTATTTCTAGTGATAAAAAGGAGAATCTTTTACGTGTCCATTCTACTTTTTCTGCGCGTGAAACGAGCGTATTAGGCAGGGTTAGTTTTTAATTCTGTACGTGAATTTTTGTTTTGATGCGTGATTCACGTACATATGTACGTGAATGGGAACACTGTGTGTGAACTATTCCTTATTTCTGAGATGGTAAAACAAGTTTAACAACAAATTGCAATGACTCTGACAACTCTATTCACCATCAACAACAACTAACCAATATCTTTTGTCACTATAAGTAACATAGATTGTGCTGTATAACATATTCTGTTCCCCATCGCCCTTGGATTATTACAGCATTAACTAATTTCAATTATTGGTAAAAGATAATTTACCACTTTCATTAATGCCAATCAGAAATCCTCGATCCACAGACTGTACTTAATTGTTTCTGCTTTGTATTGTGTTTCTCTTTGGTTTTTATAGCTCTCTGGTGAATAACACATGTGAGGTCCCACATGTTCTCTAATGCATAAAATTCGACAGATAACTTTGTAGTAGAAATAGCTAATTTACATCAATTGAAAGTCACACTCATGCCAGCAATGTCTTTGGCAGCTTCTTCCGTAAACAATACTGTCTTAGTAAACTGTGTCATGCAAGATGAACATATGGCTGTCTAGCACATGTCACAATGTTATACTAGTCACATTATTAAAGTTTTTCACAGTTTAAAGGACACACTATTGTTGGGGGTCAAAAGGGGGGTATTTCAGAAAATCTGTGCATTGTGACCTGGTTCAGGGTTCCCACTGACTTTTAAATTTGGGGGTGAACACATTCATTTTACAGCATACTTGTACCCCCTTTACTTTAAACTAAGAAGGCTACTCGCAAAAATTGGGGGTACAAGATTAAAATTGGGGATGAAAAACCCATTTGAGGGTTTTTTGGAACCCTGTGGATCAAACACAAACCCTATTCTTGTTAACTGAAACATCAAAAAAAAGTCCCTGTGGTATAAAGTTGTGAAAGGTCCATAAATGATAAAAGCATTGGTCTGTCTTGGAGGATTACCTATTAAAAAAGTGTTGTCTGTCTGGAAGAGTGACCTGGTTTAGTTGTCACTTAATATATCATGTTAAATCAGACAAATTTATTTCCCCTTTATTATGGAAAACGGAAAGAAATGAGGGTTTATACACTCCACCCTCACTCTACAACTATATTTTGGAGGAATATAGGAGTAAGTCTATCTGTCTATGGCTTTTTTATGTCCGTTGAATTTCTCAGCAAATTATGGACAGATTTCATTCGAATTTAACAGATATGATAAGTATCAAGCAGAGATTTGCATGTCCTAATTTGGTTATAGTCCATTGACTTTTGACAGGGTTGTGTCACTTAATATATCATGTTAAATCAGACAAATTTATTTCCCCTTTATTATGGAAAACGGAAAGAAATGAGGGTTTATACACTCCACCCTCACTCTACAACTATATTTTGGAGGAATATAGGAGTAAGTCTATCTGTCTATGGCTTTTTTATGTCCGTTGAATTTCTCAGCAAATTATGGACAGATTTCATTCGAATTTAACAGATATGATAAGTATCAAGCAGAGATTTGCATGTCCTAATTTGGTTATAGTCCATTGACTTTTGACAGGGTTGTGTCACTTAGATGTAAATGTCAGTTGTTCCATCTGTAGAGTTGTCATATCAGGGCTTTTTTCCAAGTTCTGTAGGAAATACTGAAAAGATTAATTTTGTGAAAATATATAAATCCCTAAGGCTTTAAGCCTTTTTCCTTGTGATAGTAAAAAGAGGGTATTTATATTTCAAGGTGTTAATTATATTATCTTTTTTTTCAGAGAGCAACAAAATAGGAAGATAGATGTGTGTACTATGACTGCAGCAGGTACAGTAAAACCCCTCCTTCCAACCACCCCGGAAATACGAGCACCCCACTAATACGAATAATTTTGACAGAACGGAATTAATTGTTCTTTATTTCAATGGTCGCAAACCTCTCTAATGTGAGCACCCCACTATTCCGAATTACGACCACTAATTTCAGTACAAATGTCATGAAATGCACTATTTCAAACCTAGCTAAAAAGACCAGTAACTTCACACCTTGGAATCGACCATCTGAATTTAACTGAATAAGTAAGTGCAGCACTAATTGGGTACAGTTGCATCAGCAATATATTATTAGTTTTTTTGATATCGTGATTAAGTCTCTATTGTGTTTTGGTGTTCTTTTTGATAAAACAACTTTAAGTGGTCAATTGTTTTGATACACTACAGTCGTTTATCAATAAAAGATATTTGTTACATGTTAAATTATAGTAAAGCAACTGAAAGTAATGCAAATCCTGGCAACTTACAGAAATTCGTTTTCGGCGACCTGCAGACAGGTATTTATTAGTAATTTAACATGATTGTAAATTAGCTTATGATCGATAGGTTTCATATTTAGGAAAATGATTTTACTGAATATAATCACTACATTTACAGTTCGACAATAAATGTCCTTTATTTTGATACAATTATTCCGATGTAGGATTTCAAATCAGATCAAATAAACAAACGTAATGGAGAAAAGAACGTGTAAATGCAATTTTTTTATTAAATCATTTAATGTAAAAATACATGATTAAGTTTGAATTATGATAAAAATAACTAAATTACATAGTCTTCTCTATAAGCATTAATTTGTGTTGAAAGTTTCACATCCAACCAAACCTCAGAATTAAGACCACCCCGCTATTAAGACCACTTTCAAAAAGTACCCCAAGTGGTCTTAATAGAAGGGTTTTACTGTACTTATAAATGATCTAAGATTTTTAAATGTCATCTGAAGACAGGTTGTATCATGATATCACCTGTGGCATCCGGCGGGCTATTTCTCTACTAAGCTTAAATTTGAGTTATTTCCCTTTGTTATTTTTCATGCTTGGACATCCAGAAGTGTAGCTTATGTATCTTGTGACAATTTGCAACCTTTTTTTCTTTATCACATTAACCAATTATCAAACAACATTTTCGATTGATCCAAATTCTGGAACATTTCTACCAGTTTTTCGTAACTTTTTCTTACAATAATAAAGGAGAAAGCAAACTGTGTATGCTAGGAGTGCAGGCTGATCTTAGTCTATACAGTCTACCAAAGCTTTGTGTACTGTAGGAATGTCGTGAACAGTATGACAAGGGTTAAGCTATTCCCTTATAATCCCATCTGTATAAAAAAAATGAAAAAGATAAGAAAATGCTGGAAATATCGCAAACAGAGATCCCCAAAATATTTCTTACCTATAATGAAGTAAGAAAAAAAACTTTCAATGAAGACTGGTCACCCTAACTTTAAGGATTTATGTAGACAAGTAATGTATAAACCCTTTACCAGTTTTAGCTTGGTTTTTTTTTGCAGAGAAGAAGCTGGGTATTGCTATGACCTTGGCTTCATATTGTGGAGCTCTTGTTAGACTGGCAAAAGACGATGAAAGACGGGTGCAATTTGAAATTAAACCCTCTTATGATATAACAAATATTGTGGGGAGAGAAGAAAGTGCTAATTAAGTATTAATTCTAATCCAACAAGTTGTAATTTCTCCTCTTTCCACAATATGTTCAAAAGTATAGAATACCGGTAATACTTTCTGAAATTTCCATAGGCTCTACGGAAAAGGGTTAAAATGAGACTTACTGGTAACAAAACAGTGGTTTGAGTCATTTCCGAAAAAGGATTTCATTTTAATGATGATCATATACATAAAGGTCAATGCATCTTAATATCTGCTAGTATATCTGTTTATGGAGATGCAGCCATAAAAGTCAAGTGGGGTATCTTTGTTTTGTGATAAAGTTCAAACCAAGTGAGATAGACTACATGCCTATCATAGAATACTGAGTTTATTGGGTCCGTGCATAATCATTGTAAGGGCATGTTTATTTAAAGTCACTCAGAATACTTAACCCTTGTCATGCTGAATAAATTTTGGCTAAAAGTTTTCATCAAAATCAAAGGACAAAAAGCACTGAAAGTACCAACTATAGGTCAATTTTTATTTGAAAAACTAAATCTATTTACAATTTTGATTTGAAAGTGAGAAACAGGTGGTGTAGACCAACATCAGGCTGCACACATGTGCAGGCTGATGTTTGTCTATAGCTCCTGCCAAAGCAGGAATATTCCCGGTTCAGCATGACAAGGGTTTAGCAGGAATAATCCCGGTTCAGCATGACAAGGGTTTAGCAGGAATATTCCCGGTTCAGCATGACAAGGGTTAAGCAGGAATATTCCCGGTTCAGCATGACAAGGGTTTAGCAGGAATAATCCCGGTTCAGCATGACAAGGGTTAAGCAGGAATATTCCCGGTTCAGCATGACAAGGGTTAAGCAGGAATATTCCCGGTTCAGCATGACAAGGGTTAAGCAGGAATATTCCCGGTTCAGCATGACAAGGGTTAAGCAGGAATATTCCCGGTTCAGCATGACAAGGGTTTAGCAGGAATAATCCCGGTTCAGCATGACAAGGGTTAAGCAGGAATATTCCCGGTTCAGCATGACAAGGGTTTAGCAGGAATATTCCCGGTTCAGCATGACAAGGGTTAAGCACTGACTCTGACATCTCATTTTGTACAGCAGGTTGTGAGAAAAAAAGATAACTTACCGTATTTCTCTTAATTAACACTCCTGGGGTCTATACATAACATGGTCCTGGAACTTTTATTAGTACATTGTATGCATTTTATGATTTATAAAATCATTAAATTGATGTTTTTCAGGCATATCTCCTCTTAATTTTAGGTGAATTTCCTCTAAACAATCATATTATATGATTGTTTATAGGAAATCATCTCAAATTGGAGAAGAAGTCTCAAATTGGAGAATAAGGGTTTCTTAGTAAAAAAATATAGGGTTGCTATTATTAGGGAGGGCGCTATCATTTGAGGAAATTTCTATTTCTAAATACTTTTTACAGTCTTAGCTAAGCTTTGTCTTTGATTTGATTTTCCAAAGAACCCAACATATTGCCATGATAAAGAAAAGCTGTTTTATGGAAAAAATGTAGGGAAAGGAAATATTGCTTTTTTAGCAAAAAATATTTTCTTCAACATTGTCCTACAGTGCAGCACTCATCCTTTCTGACTATTTGTCTCCCTACAATGGGTCTACAATCTAAGACATATTAGCAGTAGCAGCTAAAGGCTATAGGAAAGGATGCAATGGTAGAACTGAGGTGAAAAATAAAAGGAATCCATTGTTAGGTGCTTCAGGTACTGCAATATACATGTAACTGAAAGCTTGTTGAAAGTGGTGTTAAACCCCATTCAAACAAACAAAAGTAACATTTACCACTTGTGTTTGTCCTCATACTTTATCCAGAGCTTCAGATAGATAGATTGATTTCAATTTAAAAATGTAAAATTTTGTTATTTGTCTGCCAAATTTAATATTGTGGGTGCTCATTAGAATTTTCCTATAAACCCTTGTCATGCTGAACCCCGAATATTCCTGTTTTGACAGGAGGTATGGACAAAGATCAGCCTGCACTAATGTGCAGCCTGATCTTAGTCAACACCACCTGTCTGTCCCCTTTCAAGGTAGAGTTGTTAATGAATTTAATCTTCAAAAGAAAGATTATCATTGACCTTGGATTTAAGGGCTTTCAGTACTTTGATACGAGTGCAACTCTGAAAGAGGATTTCAATTCAGCATGACAAGGGTTAACATGTTTCCAATGAGTACCCAACAATTGGTTTGGATGAGAAATGACAGATTTAGATGGGAACCACTCCCTCTTATCTGGGGCTGTGTTATCTCTGTATGTTTCTGTCGTACATTTCAGCAAGTGGTGATGCCTGGAGGGTGACGGGAGAGGATCGCGCCAAGCATGACAGCCAGTTCTTCTCCCTCAAACCTGTCAATGGATTCATTACTGGGGATCAGGCCAGAGGCTTCTTTATGCAGTCTGGCTTACCTACACCAGTTCTGGGACAAATATGGTAAGTTGACAATATAACCATTTATAAAATTGTAGTATGTGTGTACAGATGGTAAATCAAAGTGGTTGTTACAAATATTTCTAAGATGAATACATCTTTTTTTGGTCATGAACTTTTAACTAGAGTTTTGACCCTATAAAATCTGAGTAAATCCTATTTTGAGCTCTTAAATCTTCTGGTAGTGCTTAATTTCGTCATTTTAAATTTCCAACATTGCATTTTGATATTTGCTTCAAATTTTCAATCTATTACAGTTAATCTTCTCCTTCATATCTTTATTAGAAATTCATATTTCATATGAATCACTCGAAAAAAAATATGAAGAGAGTTAGACATTAAATGAAGTCAACCAGCATGACCTAGAATCATTTAAATTCATTATTGATTTTATAAAATTGACCTCCAAAACAGAAGTTTGACCCCTAAAATTTCACAGTCAAGGGTCGATGACTTCTGAATTTGATAGCAAGCACAAGCCCTGGATTAACCCTTTCCTGTTTTACAAAATTTTGGACCTGTCCAAATTCAAAGGTTTTGCAGATGAAAATTAAAAGTGGATTTAATTTGAAAAAAAACCAAACCATTCAGTAGGGTAGAAAATAGTGTGGAAAATGAAGAAATTGCTTGTCAGGAGCAATTTCTTCTTTTTTCACAATGTTTTCTCAATCATAAAATCACAGGCACGTAAAAAGCAGAGATTAAATTAAAAATTTTGTCTAACATTAAAATTTTGTCTTTTATTAAAATTTTGTTTGGTTTAAACCTATTTATTTTACATCGATCGGGAAACAAGTTCTTACAACTTAGATTAATCCCTCTCGATTCTGCTTCCTGGAAAATTCACCAGTACTCACGCCAAACATGTGGGCCAAAGAAAGAACCAAGATCGAAAGCCGCTCCCGGGAATCGAACTTAGGGGCTTTGGGTCAAGAGACTGACGCTCTACCTCTAGACCACGGACACCACACAAAATTTTGTCTAACATTCCTTTTTCTGATTGTATTTCAGGGGCCTGGCTGACATGAACAATGATGGTAAAATGGACAAGAAGGAGTTCTCTATAGCCATGCATCTGATAAAGAAGAGGCTCCAGGGATATGAGATTCCCAAATCTTTACCCCCCTCACTCAGAGCAGACCCCTCCCCTGTCATGGGCTCCTTTGGTACCATGGGATCACAGCCACCTGTTATGGGTAAGAAATAATCAAAGAACAGGTTTTTTTGTGTCTTTATGCCTCCAATCAGAATATCAGAGGCATGTTGTTTTACCATTGTCTGTCTGTTGGTCTGTAAAACTTGACTGTAAAAAACTTGATATTGATAATGACTTCAAACCTAATAAAGATACCATGTTTATATTTGGCATGAAGAAAGATCTCAAGGATACCCATCTGAGTTATCAATGATTCACATATGTTGATACCAAGCCTAAGGTCAATAAGGACAAGGTCATATGTGAAGGTCAAATATGTGTAAAATCTTACCAAAAACATTACCAATCACTTCAACAATTTTCAATATAAAATGTTAATATAACCCATAAATATTAAATTAAAAAGAATGTTATAAAAGTAAAAAAGGAAGTAATTAAATGTAAGAGATAAAAGATCATTGTCTTTCCAATTTCATTTACATATAACAGAGTAACACTATTTGAAAGAATTTTCTTGATAAGGATTTTAATCATGGCAGACAATTTGATTTTTTTATAATTGGATAGTTTAGAAGTCTATATTTAAAATGCTTCTGTATCTGAAGCTTAAAGTTTCGACCAGAATGTTGTATTAAGAGAAGCATGCTTCAGCAGGGTTGTAAAGTTTACTAAACCATTGAATTTGTATTGAGCCTGTGCATGACATCTCCAACTATTTCATATGTGTGCAAGGCAAATACTCTGGTAAGCCTGTGCATCCACATAGTCTGACCAGAGTATTCACTATGTGCTCTGTAGATAGATAAGGTCTTAATCCTTCTTCAGACAATTTAGGAATATGTTTGAAATGATTTCTTTTTCTTGTTGATGTGTCAAGAATAGAGTCTGATGGAGGAGTTATATGCAAATTGTAAAATCCTAGGACGGAGCCTATGGATTTTGCTTTGCATTTAAGTCCCCCTGCCATCAGACTTTGTTCATGAACACATCAACCTGAAAGTGAAATTATATCTACTATAACACTATGACAATTCTGAAATAAGTTGTATCACCCATTTCTGGGTGTAAAAAAAGTTTTAAAACATTTTTCTGAATTTAAATTAATGAACAAGTAATGATGTTGATGTTGAGAGAATTTCACATAAGCAAAGTGTGTCATTTAGTATGTTGGTAATATGATGTCAAAAGCATCAATGTTTCTGTTAAAGATAAAATTGAGTATAATGATTTGGCATAGCTATTTGTGTACATAGTAAAAGCACACGGCAAATGAATTATATTTCAAATAAAGTTCTATGTTATTTCTTATTTCATAAACATGTTTTAAGCCATCACGTTTTAAGCTTATTTCATGGTGGGGTTACCAATTGCTCAGTGTTTGTGCCCTGGGCCCTGGTCAGATGCGTAATAGTTGGAAATGTCAAGGCTTGATTAATTTTCCTGTTGAATTTCACATCTTCCCATTTTTAGTCACCATATTAACCTCACCCTCTCCCTGTCTTTTCCACACCCACATACAGGTATGGCACCCATGGGCATGCCTGCGTCTATGGGTATGGGCCCAAGAATGCCCATGATGGCTAATGGTATGGCGCCCATGGTCCCTGCACCAGGATACACACCAGGTATGTACACAGTGTATGAAACCATAAAACTGCACATCACACCTTGCTTTAACCCTTTCCTGTTTTACAAAATTTTGGACCTGTCCAAATTCAAAGGTTTTGCAGATGAAAATTAAAAGTGGATTTAATTTGAAAAAAAAACAAACCATTCAGTAGGGTAGAAAATAGTGTGGAAAATGAAGAAATTGCTTGTCAGGAGCAATTTCTTCTTTTTTCACAATGTTTTCTCAATCATAAAATCACAGACACGTAAAAAGCAGAGATTAAACAGCAAAGGGTTAAAATGTTAGAAAAAACAGATTACAACTTCGTATCCCAACAATTAAAGTTATTAAAGTGCTTATTGAACACATCATCCTGAAATAAAAGAAAACATGATTGTTTGCCGTATGATTTAAAAAAATTGCAAAAAGAAATTGCAAGTTTGGTAACACATTAAGCTGTCATTCCTTGGGTTGCAACTTTCATCTGACATTTGATGAAAGTCATTGCTACACCAATTATCAGGTCAGTCCTTTGCCAATTTGTTCACAAAAATACAATGAGGAGCAGGAGGCTTGTATGAAAGAAACAGTAGCTTAAACAAATTCAAACTGGAATTTATATTGCTTTGATGTATCTGAATGAAATATGTCATGAATCGAGTTGTCAAAGTTTCCCCCATATTATTCAGTACCAAAGATGAATATGCAATGATGTCTGAACATTTTAAAACAAGTATTTTTTGCTTGTACATTAAATCTTGCTCGAGTGATCATGTCTATTTAATGCCCACTTTTATTAGGTGGCCGTTTTCAAATTCCCCTTCTTTAAATCAAAATATCTTAAAAAGATGATATTATTCATACCAAAAGTATTGTTAATGAATCATATAAGAATCATTAGATTCGTCTCAATGAGTCAAAACACAATTATTGAGAAATTCACATAAAATATATATTCAATCAAAGTATTTTTCTAATCTGTAAAAGAAAATGTGTAATAAGCAACCATTTTCTGTAACGACCACCTTTGGTGGTCCTGTAAGTGGTCATTTAATGCAAGTTTTTCTGTATATTTTTCAGTGCAAGGAGCTGTGCCGGTTTCGACAGGATTTACTGGTCCACCAAGACCTCCTGGTGCACCCAATATAGGGTAAGAAATCTTGTTGTTTCTTTGTATAATCATACAATGGACCATATTTACTGAGTTTTATTTACCCAGAGCTACATATATAGAGGGGGTATTTGGGATTTCAAATTAGAATATTTCATCAATACTTAAACAAACTCTGTGTTGCTGTTACTCATTTGAATTGTCTCACTGAGACAATTCAAATGAGTACCCACAACATAGGGTTTGTTGACAAATAATGGGTTTAGACCGTCGTTACCCCCTCTTCTCTGTACCTCTGTTTACCAGTACAATATAATCCTATTCTGTATAGTTCCTGGGTTTAACTTCTCTTTTTAGTTTATACATGTACTTGAGATTACATTTTTTGAAAAAAAAAAAACAAAAAAACCATAAAGATTTAAGAATATTGCTAAAATTTTAGTTCAACAGAAAAATGAAGAATAAAATGAATACATTTCCCAAAAAATATAAATATGCAAAGTTTTATGTTGCCTCGAAACTTCAAAAATTGAATGTAGCAAATTATTTATTATTTACAAAATTGTTTGCAAAATGATATCTCATAAAATACTCTTAAATAATTAAATTTTAGTTGAGTCCCTCAAGTTTCATGCTTTCTAATTGGCTGAAAAAATGGTTATATTCCTTAATGAAAACAATTTTGATAACACAACTATTGTTATGCTTGCATGAAAAGTAGTCTCACAAGAAATTTGTCTTATCATGGAGAAATTATTTCAGTTTGGCTTTATGGTATTACATTGTAAGATATGAAGAGAGTTTTTTTAATTTCACAGAGGTATTAAACTAAAAACCCTAATCACACTTATGTATGAATCTTCTTCGCATAATTATACAGTGTGGTTAGGTTTCTAGTTTCATACTTCAATGAAATAAAAAAATTCTCTCTTTATCTCTGAAATTAAATACTTAACCTATTACAGGGGTACTGGTATGGCCATGCCACATGGAAGCAAACTGAAATATACACAGATGTTTAATACAAATGACCACAGTAAGAGAGGGACCCTCACAGGTACTTATATTAATTTCATTTTATTGTTTTTTTTATTTGATTTGAAGAGTTGTTTTGGCATGAATATTTAATGAATATGTCAATTTTCAATCAGAATAATTATATTTGTCTTATTTTGGAAATTTTAATATAAGAAACTTAAGCCTTCATCTTTTCATTAACATTAAATATAATCATCTGAATCTTGATTTGTGTATTCATTATCACAAGAGATATGATATCTTTTGCAGAATATTTTTTTAGAATAATACTCCTTTTTGACCAACACTAAGGCCTTACAATTTAGAGTGGTTTGTGTTTATAGTGATCTTGTTGGGGTTAAAGAGCTACCAAACCTTGTACAATTTATGTAAAAGACTAATCATGTAAATTTCAGGTGTAGAAGCAAGGTCTATATTAATGCAGACAGGAGTACCACAACAAATGTTAGCCCAGATTTGGTAAGTATGTTTCAGGTGTTTTTCTCCATCTAGAAATCACTTAACAAAATCAGTGATGCAATTTTTCAGAAAAAATAGAAATCTACTCGTCTATTTTCACTGGCAACAACATATTTTTGTTCTTTATGGGAAGTGTTATCACAGAGTTTCTAATAGAATGAAAGTACTAGTTCAATCTCTACCTAGAAATGATTTAATTGCTGAAACAAAAGAACAAACACTTTTTGCAGACAGTTAGAGAACTTTAAAATGAGCCTGTGTGTGAGATTTCCAACAATTTCGAATATGCCAAAGACTCTTATCAGCCTGTGCATCCGCACAGTCTCACAATTCTTTACTATGTGTTTAGTTAATAGATAAGGATTCAAAGTGTCTCTAGACCATCAGGTAATTTTATATTTACAGTATGGCTATCATTATATAATTCAAGCAAAAGATGCTGATTTGAAGGTCCTGCGTATTTCATGATACAAAATTCATCCCACAAAGTCTATGAATAGCCTTAGGGAGTGAAGGTTATCTCTTAAGGATTTCTATAATGCAAAATTTTGAGGAAGTGCCAAAATTTTAGGAACAATCCATCATTTTGCAATGATGTCATATAGACATTTATAAACAAATGATATCATGACATTGCCTTGTAATAAACAGAGGCAGGATATAAATTTTTGGTAATTTCACTGATTTGGCTGCTGTGTGATTATAAAGCGGCTCATTCATTGGTACTGTGTAAGATTGATTTATATTTCATTGAGTGAACAACAAGAGATACATTTTTATGAGTAGCGTGGCAATAAGTGAAAATACAGTTTTTGTTGTTCAGGAAATTAAATATCCATTTGCTTCTACTCGAAAAACAAATGATTTTCCTATTTCTTTAAAGCAAAAATGGGACAAAATGAAAAATTTTGGACACATTTTGTTAAAAACATTTTGCATGTGATTGCTATGCAATGTTCTTTATGACAACGCTTATTCGGATCTGCTTTGATAACATCAGATAGGTTGAAAGATATTGATAATTTCACTGGTCAGGCTGTGAGTCTATTAAATGATAATCTACTGTTATTTCTCATACATCCACCAAAAGGCATTCAAGAAGATTTGATCATCAATGTGAGCTATGGTATACAGTTACAATAAAACTATGACTTGAAACAAGTATCAATCAAATACAATAAGAAATCATCTGTCTTGTAGGAACCTATCTGATGTTGACAAAGATGGAAAGTTAGACTGTGAAGAGTTCTGTATAGCCATGCATCTTATAGACCTGGTGAAAATGGGACAGATGTTACCTGCCAAACTACCACCCGACCTCATGCCTAACAAAGTGAGGTCAAGCAGTTTTGGGACACCTGCTGCACCGCCCATCAATAAACCTCCACCTCCAGGTAAGTGTTATTTACATATTTACTGCCAAACTACCACCTGACCTCATACCTAACAAAGTGAGGTCAAGCAGTTATGGGACTCCTCCTGCACCAGTTGTTAATAAACCTCCACCTTCACACCTGCTGCACTGCCTATCAATAAGCCTCCACCTCCTGGTAGGTGTCTTTAAAATGTTTTCTTCCCAATGATTGAGGTGTAAATTTAATTCAAGATTTGTTCACTCATCCTTTGCGGTAATGGACCAAGTCATTGTAACATGTGGCACTATCTAATCAAAGCTCATGGCCTAAGGTTATAAAACTTTTCTCATTCTCAACTGAGAATATTCTAAAACTTAGAATTTAGATAAATGTATGAAGATATAAGATAACATTGATAAGTTTTTATTTATAACAACTGATTTACATTATCTTGTATATCCATGCATTTGTTACATTGTTTTAACAGAATTACAGCTTTAATCTCAATTTGAACATTTGTAAATTCTGATTTGAGAATTAGAAAAGTTTTATAACCTTGGGCCCAGATATGATAGGTGTACCTTATTGAGATCAGCAGCTTGTGGTCAAATGTTGTCAATTGACTAAAAGTAGGAAGTCATGTAAGGGTGTCAGTGCTATCAATAAGCAGACGTTGACATAATATACGTCCAGAATTTCAAAAATTACGTCCGGAAAAACAAACCGGGGCATAAAAAAACGTCCGAGACTTGAGGAAAACGTCCTGTAATTTGACCCTGGACGTTTTAGGAATTTACCTAATTAAGGATTTAACGTAAGTCTACATGTGCAAAAAAATTGATAATCAACGGGAGCATACGCATTAAAGCTGACTAAACCAAGTCATGTGTAACGTGCAGGGTATTAGATTGTCGCTATAACAACCAGTCTTTGATTACGCAATCTTATCAGGTTAGTGACGCGTCATTACCGCTTCTGTCATTACCTTTCTTCGTCAGATACAGATCGCGTGGGTCCTTTGATAGGATTATTATATCAAAGAAAATTCAAGTCAGGGGAATATTGGTTATATCAAACGAAGTTCATGCGGCTCAAACCGATAAAATTTCAAAATATCGCTTCCTAAAAGTCTTAGAATAGATCTACGGGTAAATTATCTGAAGTGAAAAAGATGCTACCGGAAAACATTTACAAAAGGTCATTTGACTGTCCTTGTTTAAATACGTTTAGAATCCGCATATTCAGAGAATGCGGGGAAATCCCAATGACGTCATTTAATTTGTCTGCAACATGTCTGACGAGAGATATGAAATGACGAATTTACTATTTGGATTATTCTGCGTAAGTTTAAAAAGGTTTAGAACTTTTATTGGCATACTACCTAGAACTTTCGCCACCTTTGGGACGACTGGCGGAGGAAAATTAAAGCTGCATTAATTTCGGTAATATCGCCAGATACCAAAACATTGTTACTAAAATTTGAGTAAGCTACTTTCCTAGGCCCACCGCGCAAGATACATCTAAGGCCCGATTCCAAATTCCATATTTTCTCTTATTAGTTTACATAATTTATGCAATGAAAATAATAAAAGGTGATTGTGAAACCAAAGCTCGTACCTACAGCTATAAGTCAAAGCAACAAGTTTTAAGGCTTGGAAGTCGTTTATCCTTAGAGAACCAACTAGAATCATGGTCTTTAAGTAAAAATTTAAATTATATTTAACGTGGAAACAAGCATTTACAAAGTGTGAAAAAAATGATGGTGGGGGTAGGGGGGGGGGGGGAAATTCCTTACTTCGGAAAAAAAATCCTGAAATTCCAACATGGAATTACAAAAATTTCCGATTTTGGCCCTTATTGAGAGCACTGGGATGTACCAGCCTTTCTTTACAGGACTGACATGTTTGTAACTTTCAAGTAAATGAAAAAATAAAACCTAGCATAATAACTGAAAATTTGAGAAAAAAAATATTATATAAAGATATTCTTTTGTCATTGCTCTTTAACGTTTTCATTACTGTAGTTTTGTAATGTACAATTGTTAAATCTGGAAATGAAATAATATCTCAATTTTATTTGGAATAAAAAAGAACTTGAATAAAAAAAAAATAGAATAGAAATGTTATTAATTGAGCCTTGGAAAGCTTAATAACATTACTTTTCTAATCTTGGTGAAGATGAGCTCATCTTAAACAAAATTGAGAAACAGTACCTATATGTCTTTTCAACGAATAATGGTTAGTAAACTTCAGGGTGAACTTTTACTTTCAGGGCCCCAACAAGACAGTTTTGGTGATCTACTAGGCACAATGGGTATGCCTCCCCCTGTCCAGCCCGCTCCTGTCACTAACGGTGATGCTGCCAAAATTGATGAACAAGGTGGGTGGTGTAACACCAGTATACTGTTTTGACACTTTACAAAAAATCAAAATATTGGACTGGTCCAATTTCATTGATTTTGGCTTAACCGGGAAGACGTCATGACACTTATGAATCACAGAATATTACCTGTTTAGGATTAATTATGACATTTTGATTATTACATCATTTGTTATCGCTGGTCAATTCCCATGAGTTTGGAAGGCTTCCAAGGTTATCTTCAATTTCAAAATTTTGTGTAGCAAAGTTGGTAGCAGGTCAGACTGTCAATCTAGAGGTCCAGGGTTCCATCCCCAATGGCGGCACTCATGCTTTCCAACTATTTGTCTTCCATCAATTGATTGATAATTTTAGACCTATGTGGGATAGCTGCTGGAGGCTAGGAAAGGATGTGATGGATGTACTGGTGAAAGAAATACCAGGAATCCATTGTTAGGTGATTCGGGAGCTGAAGCAATCAAACTGGAAGATTGAAGAAAGTGATAGTAAACACTATTCAAACAAATCAAAATGGTGCATTGCATTTCCACTGCCTTGAGTGAAAAATCCCACAGAAAGGTTTGAACCGTGTCTCTTTTTGCAGTGACATTTGAGGATAGAAGAAAAGAGAATTTTGACAAGGGTCAGGCAGAGTTAGAAAGAAGACGTCAGATGTTGCAAGAACAGATGAAGAAGGAGGAAGAGGCAAGGTTACAGAAAGAAAGAGAAGAACAGGAAAAACGTGACAAAATAAGGTCTGTTATGGAGATCCTGATAAAAGAGGGGTATACTGCTTTGCATTTGTCGGTTGTTCCGTCTGTAGACTGCTTTTTTGGCCGGAGCATATCTCAAAAAGAATGCAAGCTAGAATCATAAAAACTTAACAGGTGGATAGCTCTCATTGAGGAGAAGTGCAGTGCACAAGAACCATAACTCTACCCATCATATTTTGTGATTAATTGCCCTTTGTTGTTCACAAAGAAAAGGCTATTGAACTGCTTTTATAGAAGAGGGGGGGGGGGCAGAAATGTTTCATGGTCTCTAACAACAGAGCTCAAGATATTGGAGAGATTTCACTTTCCAAATAGAAAATTGTATTATCTTTTGTTCTAATCTGATAATGTTGGTTTTCCATTGAATCCTCTCATTAAGATGATTACAATGAATACCCACTACATGGGGATTGAAGGAAAAAAGAGGTAGAATCGTGATTACAGAAAGAAAAAAAGAACAGAAAAAAACTAGACAAAATAAGGTCTGAACAGAAAGAAGGAGTGATTTAACTTTCAAAATGAAAATTCATATTATTTGTTGTTCAAATCCAATACTATCGATATCTCATGAAGATGGTTTCAGTGAGTACCCACAATATAAGGTTTTAACCCTTTGCTGTTTAATCCCTACTTTTTACATGCCTGTGATTTTATGATTGAGAAAACATTTGAAAAAGAAGAAATTGCTTCTGACAAGCAATTTCTTCTTTTTCCACATTATTTTCTACCCTACTGAATAGTTATTTTTCAGGTTAAATCCACTTTAAATTTTCGTCTGCAAAACCTTTGAATTTGGACAGGTCCGAAATTTTGTAAAAGGGAAAGGGTTTATGAGCTTCTAAGGCTTTATTTATAATCTGTTTGTTGAAATATAAATTTTTGGCTATTTGATAGGAGAGAACAAGAGATGAAGAAACAACAAGCTTTAGAACGGCAGCTTGAAAAACAGAGGGAGATAGAGAGACAGAAAGAAGAACAAAGACAAAAAATGATGGAACAAAGAGAGGTATGGACTAGTTGCAATGAGACTTATCACATGAATAGTTAGGGGATCTGGTGGCTAATTGTCACATTCTTTTGTAATGATAATAAGTCATATTGAATGATTATTAAAGCAAAGATCCAACTGATGACTTTAAAAAACATTAACTTTCCAGTCTTGTTAAAGACATTGATATGCAATTCCATGATACAGTGCCAATAAAAATTTGGCATTGCATCTTGCTATCACGTTTGTATCAAAGCTTAACATGGTTTTAAATGTGGTTGCAATTTTCAAAAATTTATAACTTTTGAAGGTGAAACGTCACAAATCTGTTAAAGTTTCTGAGAGAGTGACAGATTGTCTTTCACTCTCTACGGCTATTTACATATTTGCGCTTCAACCCTTGTTTTGCTAAACAAAAACCTGGGCAAAATTGTGTTAAAATCGAAGTGCCAAAGCACTGGATGTTCTAATTGTAAGTGAATAATTATTTTGAAAATACACTATTTAGCCTATCAGGTTGAAACATGAAAACCAGGTGGTAATGACTAAGATCAGAGTGCACATATGTGCAGGCTGATGTTGGTATTTACCTCCTGCCAAGGCAGGAATATTCTGGGTTCAGCATGACAAGGATTAATATAAACCTACCCTATGACGGTCAAAAAAACTCTTGTAACAAGTCTCCATCATAATGAATTTTGAGGTTTGGCCATCAGATTACAGACTGATGAAAAGAGACCATGTTGGAAATGCAAAACGTATCAACCTTACACAGGTTGCCTGTACGCAAGAATCCATGAGCTTATAATTGTTATTATGCCCTTTTTCATGCATATTTTTGAGATACTATGTCAGATTTTCTATTGATTGATCAGATTTCCTCTTTGAATATTTGTTTCATACACAAGTCCAAAACATTTGTAATCATTGTGCTTGATGGTAATAAAATGCATTGAAGGATACATGAAATGAAATAATTAAGGATTAGAGAATTTTTTTTATTAATTATTGTCTTCATTTTGGTATGATTATTTAGGCTGCAAGACGAGAGCTTGAACGTCAGCGCCAGATGGAATGGGAAAGACAGAGAAAAGAACAATTAATAGCAGAGAAGACACGGGAATATGAACAGTTGACAGCACTAAAAGCACAGTCCAGTAATTTGAAATGTGAGCTAGAATCACTGGTGAGTTTAAGTCACAACATTACCCAGAACCGTACCATCTTGGGGGTGGGGAAAGTTCTTTTTGATTATAACATAGTTTCATTTTCGCGTTGATGTGTCCAGGAATAAAGTCTGATGGAGGAGTTTTATGCAAAGGGTAAAATCTGAGGGTGCTGCTCCTTTTCTTTTCTCCCCTAAAGATGATGTATGACATAAATTGGCGGAGCTATCTGTGTACACAGTAAAACACAACATATGAATTTTATTGCAATAAAGTTCTTTTCAATTCTCTTATTTCATAATTGTGATTTTCGCCATCGTGTCATAAAACAACGTAATTTGCTGCTAACAAGGACTAATAAATACGATACTCCTTTAAATATTCCAGCAAGGGAAGAAGACAGAAACCAGCACTAAAATAAGCCAAGTGAAGAATGGTTTAAATGATCTGACAGCACATATAGAGGCCATGAAGAGTACTAGGGACCTGAAGAATAAAGATATTGATAGATTACAAACAGAAATACAGGTATTTAAAGAAAATAAGGTTGGAGCCACTTCATGCATTAATACTCCCCAATACTCTCAATTTATAAATTATATACACAATGAAAAGACGAGTTCCAACTAGATCTCATCTTTGAAAACCTTTTAAGGGTCTTTTACTATTTATTTGATGTTGGCATCATGAAAATGAAGTAGATAATACCTAAAGGTGGTGCTATGAAGGTTTGTGGTTTGATATGAATCTCTCATGATAAAGGTGTCTATGTTTTCAATTTCAGGAGTTCAACCAAAAGTTCCAGAATTTACAATCAGAAAAAAGTTCTTTAGATTTAAAAGTTCAGACTTCCATACAAAGCAATCCAATGTGTAAGTTAAACTTGTACTATTTGAGTCTGAGCGTGACATTTCCAACAATTTGAAATGTTTGTGAGGTGCAAAAATTAAGACTGCAGATGCACAGGCTGGTCAGAGTCCTAGCTTTGCAAGTAATTGAAATTGTAGGAATCTCACACACAGGCTCATTATGGATTTTAAGATTCTTGTACCCCCTTTGACTTGGGAGATCGGGGTATATTTGTTTTATAACATCTCTCTGTCCACCCATCTATTCATCCTTCAGTCCATAGACCTTAGCATTTTTGTGCTCGGAAACAATTACGATACTTTATTCAATTGTTGCTAATGACTCAAGAGTGCCCTATTATTTTAGAGTCACAAAGTTTAAGGTCACAGTTGAACTTTCTTTGACAACTCTGGGCCTTCTCTGGCAATCGCCATTGTCGCCAAATGCAAAAATAAAAAATTGATTTGGGGATTAGTTGAACTCTTGCCATATTCAAACTCTACAACCAAGAGACAAACAATCATTAACATTTATACTATTGCTCAATGTTTTGTTTTTTTGTTTCTCCAAATTTCTCGATTTATGTATGTATATTATTCCTTTACCTTATTAGCTGAGACTCATAGAACAATGATGCATAGTGTAGAATTAAAGAAGACATCTGTACAGAGATTAAAGAAGGATATAGAGAGTATGGAAAGAGAGACGGAAACCAAACTAGCAGATATAGATACTCTTAATACACAGATAGCTGTAAGTCATATAACAAGGTTCTTTCAGATAACCATGCTTAATAGATTTAAGAGTTCTATTAGATAGTTGACAAAAAGTTCACAGCTCTTTATGATTGTTTATGTTTCATATTCGGGGTTTTGAGCGACAGAAGTTTTTCGAGTCTGTGTTTCATAAATAGGCATCCAGGACCCTCAACCTTATCTGATGTGTGTCTCATAGATCCTCTATTGATCAACTTCTGAAAAGAGTTGAAGACTGTATAAAACAGTCTACAACTCTTTCCTTAAGTTGAGCCCCTAAATGTTCATGCAACTCAAATACTTTCTTTAAGCTTAAAAAATGTATAGCCCCAAAATTCACATAAAACAAGATTATTGCTTACAAGAAATAGTCTACATCTAAAACAAGGACTCCCAAACCTTTCCAAAGGACCCCTAAAATCTCATGCTACAGCACAATTATACCTCCCCCCCCCCAATCCATAAATTCAAAGTTCCTGTCCTTGATAATCCTTTAAAACCCTCAATTATACCTCCTCCGAAACTATATTTGTGGGTATATAGGAGTAA
This sequence comes from Fragum whitleyi, assembly GCA_948146395.1. NCBI lineage: Eukaryota > Metazoa > Mollusca > Bivalvia > Cardiida > Cardiidae > Fragum > Fragum whitleyi. The sequence continues at coordinate 40,690,154 of OX411546.1, read as the reverse complement.
GCTTGTGGGTTGGTCTGTCTTGTGCGCTCAATTTCTCAGCAACTAATGGTAGAATTCCATTGAAACTTTACAGATGTGATCAGTATCAAGCAATGAATGATTGCTAGTGATATTTTGGTATTGATCCATAGACTGTTGACAGAGTTGAGGCCCTTTGATAGAAATTGGCTTTTTTATATTGACAAGCACTTGTAGGTGGGGGGGGGGGGGGTTATAGTGCGCTTTGCAACAGTCTAGTTTTCATTTCTCTATATTGCATGAACCTTGGATAAGGAAATTGCTATCTTACATTGATAAGGCTTAAGAGTACCAAAAAGTTTGGGTTGGAATTATAAATTTGAATTATCACCACTTCACTTTATCAATAGCTATTAGTATGACTTTATAAAAAGTTAAAATGATAAATTCATATACTGTAGGATCTCCAGAAAACCATTGGTAAACTCCAAACTGATATAAGTGATGCAGAAAGGAAGAAAAAAGACAGTGCCAAAACAACAGAACAAACACAGAGAGACAAGGATAAACATGAAAAGTTACGGAAAGAATTGGAATCACAGAGATTAAGGTAAAACAAGTATTATATATGAAGTTAATTAGTTAGACAAAGATAATTCGAAAATTATGGGAAGTGCTAAAATCTCAGAGATTAAGGTAGAATGAGTATCACATTTGAATTTTAGACTTTGAATAACTTTATATAGAAAATTTGATATAAACTTCTAGGATTTTTAAGTAAATATGTAAATATTAGATGTCATATTACACTTCACATTATTTCCTTATGTTGTAGTGGTATACCAAGATAAATACAATATTTTTCTCTCTCACCGAAAGACTAATAACCCTGCATTTATTTGATATGGAGCTCTTGTGGGTATCCATCTTGTAGTAATATTGCTGTCATAGCGCAGTGGTAGTGTGTCAGACTATCATTCAAAAGATCCCTGGTTTGATCCCCGAAGGTGGCACTTGTCCTTTCGGACTGATTGTCTCCCACCTATGAGTTGATAATTATAAACCTATGTGGGATATCACCTGGAGGCTAGGAAAGGATGTAATGGTAGTTATGCTGTGAGATATAATAGGAAACAGTTGTTATGTGTTTCAGCCCCAGAGATATAACTGAAAGAATGTTGAAAGTTGCGTTAAACCCCATACAAATTATCCATTTGATAATATGTTCAAGGTTATCTTTCTAGATCAAAGCTATTCGTCAAAGTCAAGCTTCAAAAACTTGACGAGATAACATTGTTTTGTTACCTTAAAAACTATTGAAGCTACAGCTGTCATATTTGATATGTAGACTGCTAACATTCAATACACATCCGCAAAGGTCAAGGTTATTTATCAGGTGTGTGGAAATATTACTTTTCTCCATTTGTCCATGGACAAGTAAGAGTCTATTTCCTGCTTGTCCAGGATCAAAATGGACTCACCCAAGAAAAAAAATGAATTGAAAGATATTGAGAAAACATTGTTTTTGATGAAGAAAATGCTGGGTTACAGCATTTTCTTCATAAAAGACAATATTTTCTCCCCTTTGATAAAAACAATTGGATGACATTTCCCCTATATCTTTTTATGCCCCCGATAGGGAGGCATCATAAATTTGACTTGTCCGTCAGTCCGTCCGTCCGTCTGTCCGTCTGTCCATCCATCCGTCATTCCGTCCAAAAACTTTAACATTGGCCATAACTTCTAAATCAAAGCGGTGTCGGGGGCATTGTCATCTTACAGTGACAGCTCTTGTTAGTTCTATATCAAGATTTGCTTTGGTATTCATGGACAAGCGGCCTAGAAAAGTGTACTTGCCCACAAGTGATAATGCCTGTGTCAGACAAGTCGGGCATGGGAATTCCACACCCCTATTTATTATTTAAATGTCAAAGTAATTTTCGATTTTTGGAAGTATGAGTGTTCCATGAACACATATTCAAGTATAGTTTTTCAACCATTATTTACAGGGAAGAAACTCAGAAGAAGGAGGTAGAAGCCAGTAAGGATGTAGACAATAAATGGTTTGCCTTTGGTGGGGATACCAAGACAACTACAACAACAACTAGTGATAATTGGGCGTCGGTATTTGATACGCAGGCAGTATCGCAGGCTTCCAGTGTGGCATGGGACTCTGCTTTCTCTAGTCAATCTACAGGCATGAAAACAAGTGCAAGTGAGTTATATTTAGGGAATGATTATCCAACTGTTTGCCCCATCTCTTGAATCCTGATAAGGCAGACAAGCTCAATTATCAAGACTACCATTAGACTTTAGCCTTACTTTAATAACGATTTTAATTTAGACAAGCCCTGATTAATTCATCTGAGCGATTACAGAGGTCTGGGTAAGAGCAGTCTAAGGTTTCTATATTTCATTGAAACCTTATTTTGTGGGTCGTAACCAGCCGATTCAAATGTATACCTTCCACATAGGGTTAGACAAAGTTTTGATGAAATAGTTAGATCTAATCTATAATACCTCCATATGTAAAGCCCTGGTTAGCTTGTCTGTTTTGGAACAAAATGTCGAGGTATTGTCATAACCTGGGCATAATTGTTGGTGTTGGCATACCAAAATTTTAGCCTTGATCAAAACTGTGTTACTATGATATGAGCCTGTGTGTAACATTACCAACAATTTGAAATGTTTGTGAGGTAAAAACATTAAAAAGCGTAGACAGACACAAACTGTAAATAGATTAGAAAGTCAACTGGTGGTCCACATATACTTTGAGACCTTTTCTATCTACTAAGAGCATGGTGAAGACTCTGGTCAGATGGTGCAAATGCACAGGCTGGTCAGAGTCTTTGCTTTGCCCATATTGTTGGAAATCTCATGCACAGGCTCATATATGATTTACATTATTATAAACTTGCAGGTTCCTTCAAATTGTCTGGGTCACAAAAGAAGTATAAAGCTCTGTACCAGTTTGATGCCAGAAATCCAGATGAGTTATCTATGATGCCAGGAGATATTATTATGGTAGAGAAACTTAATCTTAATTTCAAATATATAGGGGGAAGTGCAAAACTATTGTAATAAACACATATTTTTATTCCCCACACCTCCCCAAATAGCAACAAATAATGCTTAGGGGTATATAGGAGTCAGCTTGAAGCGTTTTTATACGCCCGAAGGGTCATATTATGTTATCGTCTGTCTGTCCATTAGCAAATTCATGTCCGGTCCATAACTTTGAAACTATAAGGCCTATAGTCTTGAAACTTCACAGGTGTATAGATCTCATAGCTAGGGTGTGCAGAGCGTAAGAACCACAACTCTACCATTTGTAATTTTTGAGTTATTGCCCTTTGTTTGATTCAGTTTGCAAATTCTTGGCTGGTCCATAACTTTGAAACTATAAGGCCTATGGTCTTGAAACTTCACATGTATATAGATCTCATAGCTAGGATGTGCAGAGCGCAATAACCCTAACACTACCATTTATAATTTTTGAGTAATTGCCCTTTGTTTGATGCAGTTTGCAAATTTGTGTCCGGTCCATAACTTTCAAAATGCAAGGACTACGATGTTGAAACTTCACATGTATGTAGAACTCATAGATAGGGTGTTTGATTACATTATCTCAACAAAATAAAACAAACACTACCATCATATTAAATACAATATACTTTAGTGTTTGCTAGAAAATACATCCTAAGGATCAATAAAAAGTTCAAAACATCACCCATTTATTTCTGAGCTTTGGGCATATAATGCCACGCCCAGCGTTGCTCTTGTTTCTCAGGTTTTGGGAACTGGTCCAAAACCAGGCATTTTGGGGAAAATGGGTTATTTCACAAAAAATGGAAAAAATCTTATTAAAGTGGTTTTGGACAAAAACTTTAGTATTGTGTACACTTTACTTCCAGAATAAAGTTCTCTTTGTTTCTTAATACATTCAAATTAAAATTAAACTGAGAAACAACATGTTTGATTCTTAATTTTCACAATAAGAGTTTGGAAAGGTCGTCGACCTAGGTAAATTGGGAATTTTTTCATGATTTTTGGAAAATATGTCACTTTTTGGCATTCGAAACGGGTCCTTTTAAGGGTACCAGTCAAATAAGGAGAAAAAACTCTGGCTTGTCAGTCGGTCTGTCAGTCCATCTGTCTGTAGCTTCTTCTTGTCTGTTCAATTTCTCAGTAAGTAATGGATGGATTTCATTTGAACTTCCCAGATATGATCAGTATCAAGCAAAGATGTACAAGTGCTATTTTGGTTATTGTCAATTCACTTTTGACAGATTTATGGCCCTTCGATGAAAAATGGCATTTTATTATGGGGAAATGCTTGTAGTGGGATATTAGTCTGCTTTAAGACAGTCTAGTTTCAAAGCACTCATTATAATCACATACAGGTGTAGTATTTGTAAATCTTAAATGGAAGTATTTCAAGTTTTATTTTCAAAACATAATAAATGACTCTTATACCATAAAATACATATCCCCTGAAAGAGAGGAATTTTCACTATCTTCTTTTCAACTCTTTCCTTTTTTTCCAAATTTTAGAAAATCCAAATTTAAAGAGGTTGCAAGTGACGGTGCAAATTGCAGTGTAATTTAACAACTTACCATCATTTTTGTCACAAGTAATTTCTTTTTCCACAAAATTCTTCATGCATACATGAATTTTATCAAAGGGATAAAATCCTTTGGGCTATACAGGGATGCACACTTTGTTTTAAATATTCATAAAAATATACTGTCTACCACAAACATATACAACATCCTTTTGCAATCAAATTTTGAATAAAGCTTAAAGACCTGGTTTAAGGAATGTTGTATATTCAGGACCCCTACTGATAAGCTAATTGTTTATCTCTCTGAATCACCCTAGGGGATCAATCACCCTTTATATTCTAGACATTACATTGGCTATAAATTGGTCATCATTTTCTCATAAATTGATTTGAAAAAGTGAAATAATAGAATATTTATATTTCATTTAAACAGAAATGTCATGATTTTTTAAATTCATTAAAGCTTTTTTTATTTCCGACTTATTAACATTGTGATTAATTAAAATCTGCAAATTAGGAAATAACAAAGTGTGATAAAACGTTCTAGATCAATCGAAGGTAGGAATTATAGGTGTACATAAAAAGATTGAACTTGCAGCAATGTTAAGAAAGAATTTCTTTCAAAGAAAAGATTTTGGTAAAAATACTTTTATCTACTTCCAAATATGTTATAACCCATAAAATCTTGCTACAGAATTGCAACATTGCAGTAAAAGGAGGATATTAATTATCCCTTTTCCATTATTCCAAGCAATTTTATTTACGAGTTTTCTTAATATCATAGCTACAGCTATTTTGTTATTGAATAATTATCTTTATAAAACAAAATTGTTTCATCTTTTATCAGTGTGTTTTGGGGGTTTTTTTTGACAAAGATTGAAAGTTTTAGATGCATCACAAACACTTTTCTTTTAAATGCAGAGATAAAAATTGAAAAAAAAAAAAAAATAATAATCATTTATAAATGATAGAACCATTTATAAATGATAAACAAATGAGATATTTAGTTCTTTAAAATGTTTTAACCAATAATTAAGAAAATGCTTTTCTCAATAAGTAAAAATCAATATATGCCTGACAGCCTCTGTATGTGTATCTCTACATAGAGTATACAAGGTGATTACATGATTAAGATAAGGGTCATAAAACCATTAAGATAACAATGGGTGGTTAATTGCATATCTCGTTTGGGGGGGGGGGTCAAATAAAGAAGGATTAAACCAGGTCTTTAACTTATGAGGTTTTGCCTACTGACTATAAGATTTTATTAAGCATATGAAAGGACCTGTATAATCATTATGAATCTATCTCCTGAAGGTGTTTGATGATCAGACAGGCGCTGAGCCTGAGTGGATAGGTGGAGAGCTGAATGGAAAACGAGGATGGTTTCCTGAAGCATATGTGGAGAAACTTCCAGAAGAATCTAGTCAATCTTTATTCGGGTCAACTGACATACAGACAAGCGCTCTGTCCTCATCAGAAGACTCGTCGTTTATGGCCGTACCTGGTAAAGTTCCGACAGTGTCTCCCACACCAGGACAGGTAAGTTATTACTAATTAACTCTTGTCATGCTGAATGAATTAAGGCTTTAAAATTTCATCAAAATCAAGGGCACAAAGCACTGAAAGTTCCAATTGTTGGTCAATTTTTATTGATCTATTGACAATTCTGGTTTGAAAGTGAGAGACAGGTGGTGTAGACTAACAGCAGACTGCACATATGTGCAGGCTGATGTTTGTCTATAGCTCCTGCCAAAGCAGGAATATTCCGAGTTAAGCATGACAAGGGTTAAAACAAATGGTATGACAAGACTGCTATAAATTTAAACTATTGTAAATTACGTAGTAAAATTATTAAGTTTCATTTCTTGGAAAATATTTATAAATTTTTTTCCTGAAAGTTCAAGACAAAATTTAATTATAAATTTCATCAATAACTAGCCATATATCCATTTGAAAAACCCTTTTTAATCAACCGTGAAAGAATGTTGGTTGGAAATAGAAGAATTTTCTCAAAAGGTGGTCACATATTTTTTCCCTGCTTAAATCCTTATTTATTACTGGTATTTATCAAGAAAATTCAAGTGACATAATCTTGAGGATATGAATTTCAAGAGAAAAAACATACAGATCTAGGTCAACCGTATTCATATTCTTTGACAAGGAACATATCAACCAACCATTTCTTTAAATGACTTCTTTTCTGTTATCACAAAGTCTTCAGATGTATATTTTAACCATACACTTTTCTAGGGTCAAACGGCTCCAGAGGGCTTGCAGGCCCAGGCCCTTTATCCCTGGAAAGCCAAGAAAGATAACCACCTTACTTTCAACAAAGGGGACATAATAAATGTGAAGGAACAACAAGACATGTGGTGGTCTGGGGACTTTGGTGGCAAGGTAGGTGTAAGCATGAAATCTATTGTCAAGAAACATTCAAAGATGGGTATTTTATCTCTATATGCATGACTGCTTGTATTTGTATAGTCAAACCTGTCTTTGTGACCACCTGTACTCATTAAACAGTATTAAGCAAGCATCCAATGAGTTCCCAAATGAAACATTTGAATTTATATTTACCTATTTTTAGCAAGCGCTTTTTGAGCGTCCCTTAGGTGCTTGTTTCAATACAGGTTTTACTATAATATATCCAATTCTAACTTGCAATGATTTTAAAGTATTGAATATAAAAAAAAATGTGGTAAAATCCATTCTTGGTAAAACAATTACACCATATGTTTCCATTTATAAACTGGCTGGTTCCCAAAGTTATAATTGTGAGCAGTCCTACTGTATCAAAACCACCTATCGATAGTACAACACCACCCATCACTGTGTTTGCTAGAATTTCAAACCATGTCAAGTGGTGACCAAAACCTTTTAACCCTTTGCTGTTTAATCCCTGCTTTTTACGTGCCTGTGATTTTATGATTGAGAAAACATTGAGAATAAAGAAGAAATTGCTTCTGACAAGCAATTTCTTCTTTTTCCACACTATTTTCTACCCTACTAAATGGTTATTTTTCAAATTAAATCCACTTTGAATTTTCGTCTGCAAAACCTTTGAATTTGGACCAGTCCAAAATTTTGTAAAACAGGAAAGGGTTAAATAAAGCTGTAGATACAATATTTCCATGCCCACTGATGACTTGTTGCAATATTTATTAATGGGCTGGTTACCAGAGGCCTGTTTTACTAAACAACTTATGAAAAAAATGATAGTAAGTCAAAATCACAAATCGTACCTAGCGTTTGCATTCATTGTTAGATTCTACCTTGCCATATCTCATTGGTATCGTCTTTAGAAGACGATTCCAATGAAATATTGCATGGCAGGATACCATATTTAGTTAATTATGTACAAGCAACGTTAATTTTTCGACTTGTGCAAAAATGATCTTAAGATGTTTAGTAAAACAGTCCCAAGAGTCCTATATGTAAAGATGGTGAGTGGTCCTACAGTATCAACATGACCAATCAGTATTTCAACAACACCCATCTCTGTGTCTGCCAGTATTTAAGATTTTGTCAATGGGCAACCAAAATGTTGTAATTACAGCTTCAAAAAAGCTGAAATTACAACATTTTGATCGCGCACGGGTTGAAAATTGTTAACTTGGTATGACAAGATTTATTATTTATTATTTATAGACTGGTTGGTTCCCAAAGTCCTATACAAAGATGGTGAGTGGTTCCAGTGTGTCAACACCATCAGTCCGTTTTTCGATTCCATCCATCAATGTGTCAGCCCACAATTGTCATATCCAGCTTGAATAAAGTTGTGCAATATTTTGTTCAACCACTTAATATTTGTTTCTATATTTATAGACTGGTTGGTTCCCAAAGTCCTATGTAAAGATGGTGAGCGGACCTAGTGTATCCACACCACCAATCAGTATTTCAACTCCACCCATCACTGTGTCAGCCTGCTTGTCAAATTTCTTAAGAGGCAACCAAAACTGTCATATCTACAGCTTGAATAAAGTTGTGCAATATTTTGTTCGCCCACTGAATATTAATTTTGTTCTTATATTTTTAGACTGGTTGGTTCCCAAAGTCCTATGTAAAGATGGTGAGCGGTCCTAGTGTATCTACACCACCAATCAGTATTTCAACTCAACCCATCACTGGGTCAGTCTGTATTATAGATTTTGTCAATGGGCTACCAAAATATTGTTATAACAGCTTGAATTAAGCTGTTATAACAACATTTTGATCGCGCATTGGTTGACATTTGATACCTTGTTTCTATATTCATAGACTGGTTGGTTCCCAAAGTCCTATGTAAAGATGGTGAGCGGACCTAGTGTATCAACACCACCAATCAGTATTTCAACTCCACCCATCACTGTGTCAACCAGTACTTCACCCATGCCGACATTGGAGAAAGCTGACAGTGCAAGGCAGTCTCCAGCTGTTGACAAAAGTCAGTCAGGTATTGAACTTCATTGTTTTATGCCTTTTTAAGGGTTGATATATTGCTTGAATGAGAGTTAAGCATTACTTTTACACTTCTCAATTTTTCATCAATCAATTGTAGTCTCAAAATACATTAAAGTGTTGTGCACAAGATTATGAAACTATTCAGATTTTTTATACGCCTGTCAAAGACAGGTAGTATTATGTGATCACCTGTGTGGGTGGGCACCGTCCACATCTTTGTCTAGAGCTTAACAGTGCCACCTTAAGTCTAATTGATTTGAAAGTATAGCTTTTTATTGATTTTACATTAAAAAACCAGCTATTCTATTTCTTCTTAATGAAACATATGGACAGAATATGAAAGTTTAAGAAATTATCTTTATTTCACTGGTTTAGCACTGAAATTACTTAGTGAAATTATTAATTTACTATGATTTCTTCATATTAATTTCAATAAGCAACAAGAAAACATTAAAGAGTTAATGATATCATTCCAGACAATTCATATGTAGCCCTGTACACATACCAGTCAGCAGAACCTGGGGATTTGACTTTTAATCTAGGGGATGTAATCTCCGTGTCACAAGCAGAGGGTGACTGGTGGACGGGAACATTGGGCTCTGTGACAGGAATCTTCCCAGCTAACTACGTCAAAAAACAGGAGGTGCAAGTAGGTATCAGACCATTATGAATACAGTCATCTCTTTACTTTTAGCTCGGCTGTTTTCAGAGAAAACCCGAGGTATTGTTAAAGCCTTCATGTCGTCGTCCTTGTTAACGTTGTCGTCATCGTCGTCGTGCTAAAACTTTGACATTTTGATATATCTCTTATTCTACTGAAGGCATTCACTTGAAACTTGGCACACATGTTCACAACCAAAAGAGCAGCGTGTACTATCAAGGAGGATAACTCTAGAATCGTCTTTTTCGACTTAGATTTTTTCCCACCATCCAGCACTCAACAGCTGAGCGTAGGCACCGGTAGGCGGTGCTCTTGTTATAATTAACACTAAGTTTCAATGTTTTAATTCAAGCCTTTGTCATGCTTGACCCAGAATATTCTTGAATGTCAAGAGGTATAGACAAAGATAAGCCTGCACATATTATGCAGTTTTGATTTTAGTCTTTACCACCTGGTCTTTTTAACCAGGGAAAAAAATAAATAGATAAATAAAGAATAAATACTGACTTGCAATTTGTGCATCTAGTGATTTCAGCACTATGAATTTAATGCCCTGGTTTTTATTGAAGACAGGTTTACCTGTCTTTCAATATAGGGATTGTCGCCATCGGAATTTGATAACAAACCTACATGTGTCATTACGCTCAAAAAAGTAAACCCATTCATAAAAATAAACGTGGCAAAAATAATCAATAGTGTTGCAATATACCGAAAAATTTTGGTGCTGACCTAAATTCTGGCCGGGACCTCAGGGGAGTGAACACGTGATCTATGCAGAAGTTGCCTGCAGAAACGTGTTTTACATTCGTAAGTGGTGCTGTTTTAGGACGTTTTTGGCTGCAATCTTTTGCATTTGCTCCAAATTTTCAATTGCATCCTACAACTGTTTTTATGCATAGCATTGGCAAGCTATTTTCAGTTCCCCATTTTAGACTCCCTATTTCTCGTAAAATTGTGTGTTTGTGTGTCCTTAAGGTTGCTTCACAGTAGTACCACGCATGCGCGACCCCGGTTTTGAGTTTCCGCTTTTGTTTTTGACAATTTTCTGACAATAACAAAAGCTGTTTTGGAAACTGGAATGGATTTATTTGTAACATTCTGGAGTGGACTTTGAAAGAATTCTACTCAAGGTGATAAATACTGTAGCTCGGGATTTCATTTTACGATCTGTCATTTTGGCAGTTTTGTCAAAAATTGATAGTTCACCAGATAGTTCAATCCGAATCTTGATCTAGAAAAGCAGTCCTGTGGGAAAGGCCTGAAAGGTTGGTTGTCTTAACAGGTTTATATATTATTTTGTAGTAAAAATAATTTTCTACTAAGTAAGACCATATGCAACAAGAATAACCTGAAATGGAGATCGAAATATCTCAATGGAGAATTAGAAATAGAATGTTTCACTCCTGGAAGAAACTTAAATGGTATTCATAAAAAAAGCTACAGCTATTGTACGGGAAAATACTTCTTCTTGGTATTGACTTTGACTAGTAAAAGTATAAGAATATTGGTATTACTTTCATTGCTATATGGAGATAATTAGTCAAATCCTGGATCAGATAATAAATGTAAAAGAAATTTGAACAAATTTCCAATTCAGGGCAATATTCACCATGGCAATGAAATGTTCAGCTCTTCATCAAGGGGTAAGCAATGTGTGTCATGTGGATTAACATTTTATTTAAGATTTTTACACATCCACTTAATAAGTTTGACTGGAAAAAAATCGGATTTGGATCATATTGGATTGCTGGGGATAATCTATACAATTTTATAAAACAGGGTTGCAATAATTCATATGAGTTTTTAGAATACAGGAATTGCCACCATATTTCTGTTGGTTAAATGAATATTTTTCATTTAGGATATTGAAAACTTACACTTGGGGATGAATAGCGATTATGAAGGCAGTTACCCTCTTGTTAAGCTTGAATTGGCTAGAGGGATAGGTTTATCTGGAAGTGATGAGTCTTCAAAGTAAAGCATATTCATTTGTTAGGAAGGTGCAGTTTCCATATGTAACCATCAATGATTGTTTTAAATTTTTGATTCCCACTCAAGAGATCTTCTCAAAACGCCACAATTTTCATTCCAATTGTTAATATTCAGTCCTGTCTTCAAATCAGGCCTTTGATAATTCAGCATGATGAGGGTAAATCAAACTAACCAAAAATAAATGAGCCTGTGCATTACATTTCAAAAAATTAACTATGAGGTGCAAACATTGAGCAGCCTAGACAGCAATAAAGTGCAACCAGATAATTGTCTGACTGTCTAAAGATATTTTAATAACTTATCTACATTCTAAATGCATAGTGCGGATGCACAGGCTGATCAGAGTCTTGCCTATCGCATATTAGAAATAGTTGGAAATGTTATTCCCAGGCGTAAATGGTTTAGGGAAGAAATTTGGCTGTAAAGACTTACGCTGCAAAACACTTTTTTCTTTTCTAGACAAATGATTTTTTTTATCATTATTTCTTAAAACTTGGAACAAAGATTCGCTGCATGGCTTTGATTAGAGCTGATACTCATTAACCATTACTCTTTGATTTGTATCAAGGGAACTTATTAGATGTAACATTTCCTCGTTGTTATTCTAGAACCCTGTAACTACAGCTTTGGTCAAGCTGCAGTTACAAGGTTTTAGAATAACCTTGAAGATTTTACTTTTTAAACTGGTGTATGAATAGCAGCCAAGGTGTGTCAATGTTGTTATGTAGAGTGGTAAATGGTTAATATCTGCACATTATTGTACAGCATTTTACTTTAATAGATAAGGTACAGAGGGAAATTGTTTGTGTCAGTGTAAGATTGATTAATCCTTCATTGCATGAGCAACAAAAGCTATATTTTCCCAAATGATCAAGCCAAAAGTGAAATATTGCTTTTGTTGTTCACTAAATGAAAGATTATTAGATATATCATTCTGACACAAAAAGTAATTTCATCTTTTCCCTCATCTTGACTCTTAAGTTTAATTTCTCTAGTTTGTCATTTGAATACACATTATTATATTGCTTTTAATGTCAATGACAGGTAGCTAGAAAAAGAAAATCTTTGGTAAGGACCATACAAAGATAAAATGCTTGTCTTCTTATACATATCAGCTGTTCTATATCTACAAAAAATGTACACTTCATATCAAAGACTGTTATTTTTGTGATATACATAGAGGATAATTGTTTGTTTCAGTGTGAGATGGGTTTGTATTTCATTGAGTGAACAACAAAAGCTATATTTTCATGAATGGCTATGCCATTAGTAAAAATATAGCTTTTGATGTTCATGAACTGAAATATCAATCGATCTTTCTCAAAAAGCAAACAATTGTTCTAATTCTTAAATGCATGAATGAGACAAAATGTTAAAATTTTAGGACAAAATTTCTTAAAATGCCATTACTATGCAACTTTCATGATGACAATAAATTTTGGGCTCTGCTTAGATGATGTCACATAGGGTGATATGAACGAAAGCGGGATAAAGGTTTTTGATAATTTCACTGATAAGACTGTGAGTTTTATCAAAATGATAATCAAATGTTATTCCTCAATAAACCACCCAAAACATTAAAGTTACAATCTTTGTTTATGTATTCTTCGAGATTTGAGCCTTTGTGTGACATTTCCAACATGTTCATGTTGCATGTCTTACAAACTGTCTGCAACTTAAGCATAGCTGAAAATAACTGACGAATTCCTGTGCAGAACCCATGGGGACAAGAAAGATTTAGATGCTTGGTTTTCAAGTCAGATGCGCTAACCACTGAGCCAAAGAAGATCTTCACTGACAGGGGTGAGAGTGGTCTTCCATTGCACATGAAGGACAAAGGCTCTGCAGCCTAGATAACCACACATTACAACACTCTAAAACACAAGGGGTGATGCACAGGCTGGTCAGAGGCTTTGGTTTTTGTCATGGGAAACCACTCTAACCCCTGTCCTGCATAGCTTCTATGGTTTTATAATAATGTCTGACACCTGCGTCAGGGAAGATCTTCTTTGGCTCAGTAGTTAGCGCATTGGACTTGTAAGCCATTAATTTAAATATTACTTGTCTGTGTGGGTTCGACAATGGCTTTCGTCAATAATTTTCAGCTATGCTTAAGTTGCGGACAGTTTGTTTGTAAGACCTTTTGCACACATGAAATTTGTGAAAATGTCACACTCATGCTCACACTGTAAAAACATTCAGGTCAATTTAGTAGACCTTTTGTAAATTTGTCTTTGTAAACAGACTTCTAAATACTTTTATCATTATTTAATGTATTAGTATGTTTGCAGTCAAACTCTGTTAGTTGTGTGTATGTTTTTCTTATGTATTGGTGTTTTTTTTTTATTCTGTCAAATATGAACCTTTGTGTTTATACTTATCCAATCATTTCTTATGTGCTCCAATGTGCTCCAAATAAGGACTTTGGTCGGACTTTGTGTCCCCCTGGGCCTACTAGTCTGATCATAGTCTTCACTTTGTCTCTGCAGAATGCTACTCCTTTGAAGTTTCTGAAAAATATTCAGAGGTTTTCTATCCTGACTTCAATTTTTTTTGTTAAAGAAGAGGCATTTTTTATGTTGCATTATACAAGTGTATTATTGAATGTATCTTCTATAATAATCAGACATGAAGTATTACTGTATAAGAATGCTAGTTTAGTTTCTGCTAAACCCTTTGCTGTTTAATCCCTGCTTTTTGCGTGCCTGTAATTTTATGATTGAGAAAATATTGTGAAAAAAAAAAGAAATTGCTTCTGACAAGCAATTTCTTCTTTTTCCACACTATTTTCCACCCTACAGAATGGTTATTTTTCAAATGAAATCCACTTTAAATTTTTGTCTGCAAAACCGTTGAATTTGGACAGGTCCAAAATTTTGTAAAACAGAAAAGGGTTAATGAGAGTTTGGTGTCAGAAGTAAAGACATTCTATTGCTATTTTCTTTGGGTTGTATTAGAGATGAATATTTTTACATCAAATGAATAACAGTTTGATTTGTGTAGAGATCATAAGGTATCAGCAAAAGAGATCAGAAGATATTAGCAAAATATCTATAAAATTCGACTTTTCTTTAACCCATAACATGATGACATGAAGTAAGACTGTTCAAAATTCCAAGAAAACAAGTTTTAGTTGACGAGATTTTGGATCTTTCTTTTAGATTAAATCACATTATGAATAATGAGGAAATTGTTGATGCAGGAATTCCTGTGCTAGACAACAAGGGCAAGGAAAAACATACATATGAACAAAGTGACCAAGTTAACCCTTGTCATGCTGAATGAATTTTGGCTAAAAAATTTTCATCAAAATTAAAGGGCAAAAAGCACTGAAAGTTCCAACTGTAGGTCAATTTTTATTTGAAAAACTAAATCTACAATTCTGGTCTGAAAGTGAGAAACAGGTGGTGTAGACTAACATCAGACTGCACATATGTGCAGGCTAATGTTTGTCTATACTTCCTGCCAAAGCAGGAATATTTTGGGTTCAGCATGACAAGGGTTAATTTCGTTATTCAAGAAAATCTAATTACAAGTGTAGTATGTTGGTGTGCATATATTCAAAATATTTTAGTAGGCTTTATATGAAATTTGCAAGGATGGAGACAAACTTTTTTACCCAAAGTTGTCTTTGAATTCAAAACTTAAACTCTAATATTGCTTTGTTATTGTGTTTTCAAACCAAATTAATAAATAAAGAACACATCTAACAGATTTAGACTTCAGGCCTATTGAATTTTAAATTCATATGCATGCTTGCAGCATGACTGCATAGAAAGAGAGACAAATTATTGACCAAGATATTTTGATTATTAAACATTAGAATTTTTCAAGATATCTTGTTTGTAAGGTTGGAAGAAAACAACTCTTTAATTGAGTTAAAACATAACATCTGTTTTCTATTTGAAATATGAAATGTAAAAAACCCTAACTTGTAGGGCCATAAAATATGATTTAGTTACACTATTTGTATCATTCTATTTTCTCTATAGTCAAATGTTGAAGTGGCAGACCCTTTCCAGGCTAGTGATCCAAGTGCACAGACTCAGAAAGATGACCCTTTTGTTGATGCATTTTCAGCCCCAGTTTCAGCCCCTTCTGTAAGCACTGCTGTTGTAGACAATGTTGTGGGATGGGAGTCTGACCCATTTAGTGGGCAGAACACTGTTTTAACATCTAGTCTAGAAGGGCATAGTTTAAACTTAGAATGCAATACTAACACACAGGTTGCTAAAGTTGAAAATATGGAAACAATTGATAATATTGGTCAAGGTCTGAATCAGGATTCTTTATTTGAATCTAATAAAGTTGAAAGTAATATTGATCTTGTTATGCAAAAAAATAAGCCATTAGAAAACACATCAACTGGTCCAGCGGGTCAAACTGTAGGTAATTCTAATATTACACCTTTTACTAATGATACAAAAGGTAGTGACCCTTTTCATGGAGGAGAAGTTGTGGGTTTTGATCCCTTTCCTTCAAGTCCATTTACATCTGATGACCCATTTAAAGGTTCTGAATCTATAACCAGTTTTGAAGATCCCTTCAGTGAGTCTAGTTTTGGAGCAGATCCTTTAAAAGATTCGGGATTTGGTGATATGTCAACCACTTTTCAAGATTCTTTGACAAAGCAAGATAAGTCTAATGAGCCTTTCAAATCCAATATAAACACCACTGACAGTGTGCCCAACCCAGACTCTACAGATCCCTGGGCATCTATGTTTCAATCTTCTAACCCTGACATTATGTCAGTCAGTTCACCAGTATCTATTGAGTCCCTGGAAAAGGACTCCACCCTGGCCCTGTCCTCTGACCTGGAGACCAAGTTTGGATCCTGGGGTATGTCAGACATTAAGACATCCTCCGTCCAGACAATGTCCTTCCTGACTGATATAGAGGAGACTCCTGAGAGTCGCCCTTTCCTACCTCCTAGGAGGAAAAGAAAAAGCAAATCTGAAAGTAAATCTGAAAGTAAATCTGAGAGTAAATCAGAAAGTAAATCTGACAGGAATGTACCACCACTGCCTGTTAAAACATACTTAGACACAAACAATACTTCTAAACTTGGGTCTGATAGTAAAAGCCCTTTGTCAAATGTTGGATCCGATCTGATTCCACCCAAGTCAGAAGCTGGGTCTAACCAAAGTTCTTCAAAGTCTGACCAAGGGTCTGAATCAGCCACAGACATTGGGCAGAATGCTGCTGATGATAGATTGAACATTGACTCCAATACAGACGATGTAAGATAAATTTACTTGTCACCCTCAACCCAACACCCAGAAAAATTCTACACTTGGCACAGAGCAGTACCTGAAAATCATTTCAATATAAATGGTGCACTTTAAACTGCAATATAATATATCTCATCCACCAACAAATGCATCTGTAAGCTAATGTAATGCTAATTTGGAAACAATATTGTGTAGCACAAATTACCCTTACTTTAAAAGTTGAATTAGTTGCAAGGTATAAAAAGAAAATTTTCTCTGGTCCTTGGACAAGTTGACAAAATATCCACTTGTCCAACTTGAAGATTTAGTTGTCCAATTTATATGTTGATCTTTCTAGAGACTTACAGTAGAAAGAATTCAGAAAAAAGAAGAAAGTGCTTATTGAAAATGCCTTTTTCTTTTCTCTAGTGATTTCTATTCCTACTTCACACTATTAATATTGACTTTAAAAATTAACTTTGATCTGTATTTGAACTCTGTTTCACTATGGGTGAAGGCTGCAACATTGTTCTTGTTTAAAGATCAACTTGTCCTTGGAAAAATTCTTTGAGAAAATCTATTAGTCTGCTAAAGAAAAAGCCCAAGAATTCCAGCATGGGAATTTCATACCCCTAAGCTATATGTATTTCTTCAAAATCCTTCTGCTTTCATTTAGTTCTTACCCCCTTTGGAGAAGATGGGGTATATAACTTTGTATGTTGGTTGATCCGTCCGAAGATCATTTATTTACTCAGAGCATATCTGAAAAACTATGCAAGCTAAAATCATGAAACTTCACAGGTGGATAGATCTCATTAAGGAGCAGTGCATTGCACACGACCTATAACTCTATCATCACTTTTTTAGAGTTATTGCCCTTTGTTAAATTTATAACTCAAATTTGATAGGAGCATATCTCAAAAAGTATGCAAACTAAATTCATGAAACTTCACAGGTAGATAAATCCCATTAAGAAGTGCAGTGCACAAAAAGCATAACTCTTCCCATTATATCTTTTGAGTAATTGTCCTTTGTTAATTGACAAAGAATATGCCATTGGCCTGCTCTTTTTAAGGGGGGAGGGCATAAATGTTTTAAAATATCTCTTGTTTAGTTTAGTTTCTTTATTTAGTTCCTGTTTTAGTAGAGAATTTTTTTACTTTAGATGTTGAATATAATGATCCAGTGAAAATATCTCAGCAGCTTAGAAGGGACCCCTCCATAGTTAAACTGAAAAAGGATATTGTAAATAATGATTATTTCAATATTTATTATGCTAGAAAATATGATCCAGATTTCACTGCTAGGAATATGATAGTTAAAATGCCTTCCCTATTTTAATGATAATGATGGAAAGGTTTTGACAATGTGATATCAGGAGTTTTGAAATTGTTAAAATTTAGCCTGCACATATCCTTCTTAACCAAGAATATTTCAAGAAATAATTGACTCGCAATTTCAGATTGTTCTCAGCACTTTGATTGTAATGTAATTTTGCCAGGATTTGTTTACAGCAGTTATGTAGTTTTCTTTTTATTCTCTTCCCTTATTAATTGATCTTTAATGATCAATAAGGTATTGTCCCATGTTACTCAATGATTCCGACCCATATAAACTCCACGTCCAGTTATAAACATATACTTTTAATACCACAAAATTTGAATTCAGCCTTACCAGAAATTTGTCGGTTTTGTCAATTATTTGTCTTTGTTTCAATATAATTTTCTTATTTTTCTACAAAGTTTCTACAAAATTAACCTTTGCTCACATACTATACCCTGTGAATCAGTAGATAGAATAGAAATATGAGGAATTATTTTGAGGGGTTCATGCAAAACAATTAAGTAATAGTTATAGACCCATGTGGGAAAAGTAGTTCAAGGGTTCAGTGCAAGAGTGTACTAATGTATATACACTTAGTAACCTCTTGTGCTAAACCATCTAGAGAGTTGTAAAGGGATATTAGGGTAGTACTGGTGAGAGAAATACAAGGAACCCATTGTAAGGTTTCCAGCCGCTGCGACATGACTGGAAAAATGTTAAAAGTAAGGTTAAACCGAAATAAAAAAATAAACAAAACTATGACTATTAAGGCACTTTTATTAGCTTTGAACTAAACTGTGGCTTTGTTGTATATAATTTCTCTTTTCAGGTCATATTAACTAAATAATATCCTTTAATTTGTCAAAATCATGGATATATCATTCTCAAGAGAGAAAGAGTTTGTTTTGCAATCAGATCCAGCATAACTGTTCGATCTTTTGAATTTTTGTACTACGCCTTAAACAAATACATGTATGTCTGTTTTGTCTGTCTTACTCTAAAAATAACTCTTATAGTCCGGCAGATATTCGACTGAACCTGGATTTGAAGTACATAGAAAATGTTTTTACATAACTTTAAAGTGCTAGTTCAGTCCAGAATTTCATGTTTTTCTTTGTTTAAATCCTTGTTAGTTATGCTTTTTTATAAAAGAATCCGTTGGTCCGAAAACGAACGAAATTCTAGTTTTGTTTTAATCCGCACAGGTGTGTTTTCGTAAAAATCCAATTAGCGAGCTCCGATCGATTTTGGCGATACAGCCGTGTGACGTCAGCACATGTAGACGCTTTACATCCGCCATTATGTAAAATAGGGAAACAAGAGGGTTTCGCGAAATAAAAGAGGAAAACGAAGTTCAAAATTTAAGACTGCGAAAAGGGGGAAGCAAAAAGGACACCAGCAGCTCTGGCGCTAAGCGATGTGTAGCCGATATTTGTTGTAACCGGCATGTAGACGGAGTTTTCATGCATTTCCCGAAACTCGAAAGATTCAGCACGGAGAAATGGGTGGACTGATTTTGTAAATTCAAGTGTAATGAGTAGGGACTTGATCGACCGAGTTTTCTGTGTAATGTTACGATCATTTTACTAGAGACCGGTTTCCTTCTAAGTACTTCTTCGATAAAGAGCCATTAATAGGATTATTCCGAAAGCTGTTCATCTGTTTTTTAAGGTAAAGTACCCCCACCCTGTTTTTAGTTGTTAGGAAGGTTCTGTCTGGAAATTCAATGAGCCAGAGAAAATCAGTGTTCCCACTGCTGCTTCAATCTGAGGGTGAAAATGGGTATTTTACAGCATGCATTTACCCCCTCTATATGAGACAAAGAAGGCTGCTTTCAAAAAATAGGGGGTTCCAGCTTCAATTTTGGGGGTAAATTACCCCAGTTTGAGGGTTTTTGGGAACAAAGGAAAATTCAAAGAATTACTGCTAAAACATATTGAAGGGGATCAATCCGCATGTTCATTTTCATTTACACAATACAGAATGAATTGAGGAAAAACTCAGTAGCCAGTTTGGTGTCTCAGGGCCTCTTGTTTCACCTTTAAAAAACACATGTTGATTATTGAAGGTAAATGGTTTTGAAGAAAAGAGTTCTAAAACTTGTATTTTATAATGGTTTAAATCAGTTGAGATTTGTATATCCTGATTGGTTGAAAAATTGGTTTATAACCACATGAAAACAATTTTCAATAAGTAGCTTTTTTGTAAAAATTGTGACTTTTTTTTAGCTCACCTGGGCACATCGTGCTCAAGGTGAACTTTTGTGATCGTTGAATGTCCGTGTGTCGTCTGTCGTCCGGCGTCAACAATCTTAGTGTTTACACTCTAGAGACCACAAATATGGCCCAATGTTCATGAATCTTGGTCAGTATGTTGGCCAGGTCACAAGGATGAACCCTATTGAAAATGGGAAGGATCCATGCCATATCAAGGGAAAAGGGGCCCTAATGACAATTTTCTTGTTTACACTCTTGAGGCCACAAATATTGTTCAATCATCATGAAACTATCAGAATGTAGGTCAGGTCACAAGGATGAACCCTATTGAAAATGGGGAGGAGCCATGTCATATCAAGGGAAAAGGGATCTCATTGACAATTTTCTTGTTTACAGTCTAGAGGCCAAAAATATGGCCCAATCTTCATGTAACTTGGTCAGAATGTAGGTCAAGTCACAAGGATGAACCCAATTATACATGAGATGGATCCATGCCATATCAATGGGAAAAGGGGTCTTAATGATTATTCTCATATTATGCTCTAGAGTCTAGCCATTTTTTGGTGCAAACTTCATGAAACTTGGTTTTATATTAACTTCTTAATGACATCTGCCTATTTAATTGATTTGACGTCATGGTCCTCTTGTTTGAAAATGGAAAGGATCCATGCCATATCACCGGAAAGGGAGCCTTAATGATAATTTTCTTGTTATAACTCAAGAGGCCACAATTTTGGCCTTCTTGAACTTCTTGAAACTTGGTTTGGTTTAGAAATTATCTCCTTTATGACATCTGCCTATTTAAATGATGTGATGTCCCAGGGGTCAAAGAGACTCAGGTGAGCAATCTAAGACCATCATTGTCCTCTTGTTTTATATTTTTGGCACCAAACATGAGATTATTAGATTATATTTAGTTAGTTATGAACCTAAAAATCTCACCAGGCTCATGTATGAATCTGCTTCATGTATTCATACAGTATGATGAGGTTTAGTTTCATACCTCTATGACATGAAAACAATATTATATTCATCTCTCTATTAAATTTTCTTTTTTAGAGACAATGGTAACACTTGATAGTATTGTTGACAGTAGCCACATGAGGAAAGATACTTCAAAGTTGTCTTCTCATCTTAAAATGTCACCTTTTGAGGGATACCATTCAGTTATCAACCACTTTGCCCTGAAGGATGATCAGGGTTTCCTATCATGGAATGTTGAGTAGGTATGTATTAGTATGTTTAAATTCTAGATGTTCTTGAATTTTACCAAATGCTGATGATCAGTAATTTAGATATCTTTCAAATTTATTTTAAAGGAAAAGAAATTGAGAATTCTTTTATAGGGAAACTATACAAATGCTGCTGCTTATGAAAAAAATAAAAAAAACATATGTGAACCATCATATTAAAAGACTTTCTGTGTAGGACATCAAGTGTCAACCCCAGTCAGACTGTGCATATTGTGCAGGCTGATTATGGTCAATTCGAAACTTTTTTATCTTGACTAATTATCTGGATCTGAAATGATTATTCAACCTTTCTGTATAAAATGCATTTCTGGAATTGTTTTAATAAATTACTTACTAACAGTTTTGTGCTTATCAATCAAAAGAATTATAGTTTCTCAAAATAAAATTGATATAAAATGATGAATCTAAAGGTTTCATCAAAGCACTACATGTGCAATGTGAGTTTTTAATACACCGTGAACTACTGTTAAATAAAAACTGAAATAAAATTTTAATATTGATTTGTGTTAATATCTATGTCTTTGTTTTTTGAAATGCAACACATTGCCACATGAATCACTTTATTCAAGTTTCAGAAAAATGCTTGCACAAGCAAGGTAAACTCAAATATAGATTCAAAGGATATTAGAAATTTTAGCTCAACTGTTTTAAACAAAAAGTTGGACTAATGCCATCATCTTGGTGTCAATGATGGTGTTTGAGACTAACTTCAATCTCTGATCTCTGATGTTGAAGATATCCTCTTGAAACTTGACATATGTGTACACCATCACAAGAGCTTACCAGACTATGAAGGATAAATATTGAGGCATTTTTGTAATTTTGAGGTCCACTGGCTTTAAAAGACTTTCATTAAACAATGCTTACTTTGACTGAATACAATACTGAAGTTTCTTTAGAACCATTTTGTATTGATGTACTGGGTCTGGCCAACATAGCTTCAAAATACTCATCATTAACCTGCATACCCTTTACCCATCATATTAGCCACATAAAGGTGATTGCAATAAGTAGACCATTCTAAAACATTTTTATGAAAATAAGAGTAAACGGTCTTATATGCAACATTTATACCAAGATTCAATGATATTAGTCCAATTGATTGGGAGGAGAAGATTTTTTGAGATGTCAGAGTGAAAATTTGTCCTGCCACACCCACATTTATGGACCATTGGGCCCATCAAAATTTCATAACCAATTTAAGTAAAGGTGCACCTAAGGAACATCCATGCAAAGTTACATTGAAATATGCCCAATTGTTTGGACTGAAAAGATTTATAAAGATTTCTTGGAAAAATAAGCTCTGCCCTGGCATTATTTGGGAATCAATCAAAATTTCTTTTACAATTTAAGTAAAGGGTTACTAGAGAAATATCCAGGCTAAGTTTCAAAGAAAAAGGCTTGATGGTTTGGGAGGACAAGATTTTTTAAAGATTTCAAAGTGGAAAAATGCCCCATCCTGTCACGCCCTTTTTTTTTTGGGGGGGGGGGGGCGGGATCAGTTAAATTTTCTTTAACAATTAAGCAAAGGGTGATCAAAGAAACATTTTGACACAGTTTTGTTTAAAATCTGCCCTTTGGCTTAGGAGAAGATGTTTAAAGAAAAAATTTACACGCCAACAGATGGATGGACACATTATAGACACACCAGCTTGACAAGAAGGCCAACGGAGATAAAAATCATGCCCCTTTTTTCTAACTTGGATTTTTCATAGTTCATTGAAATAAAACATCAGAAACCACTGAGAGTGCTCTTGTTAAATGTAAATTGAAAGTTAGATTATCAAAATGTTATTTTAATTTACAGATTGTGTTGATGTCCCTACGAGTACAACATTTCAGTTTGGTGAAAGGTCTCATATGAACAGTGATGGCTATCAGTTACAGGTTTAAGCTCCACCAACCCTGAGAAGTCAATGTGAGAGACCCATTCAGCACTACTGTTAGGAAGCTTTATAACTGATTCAATCCGTTCCAGTCCCAGCATGCTTGAATCCTGTGTATGCTGACTACGGTTTGGACAAGTTTGTCTAATCTAACTGACCAAACTTGATGGAAGAACAACTCACTTCTTTTCCCATGAAATGCCAGCACCATCTTGCAAACTGTCTATTTATTTATATGCTTTATAGCAATGTCTCCTTTGAAAAATAAATGATATGTGACCCATCATGAAAAAAGGTAGCATCTTGGAACTCTGTGAAATAATCATTTGAAAAACAAGATAGTAGACATCAACGGTGGCAGATCCAGGATTTCTAAAAAGGGAGTTTCGTTTTGCTAGTATTTCAATATTAACCCCTTTCTTGTTGAATTTGGATTTTGTTTAAACAAATTTTCTTTCTTATGGACATATCAAGAGTATGCCTCAACAATTTCCCAAAAAAATAAAGGAGAAGGCAGGCAGTGTATGCTAAGATCAGACTGCACAACTTTGAAGACTGATCTTGGTTTTTACTGTCTACCAAAATTTTGTTCACAACAGAAATATGTCATGAATCATAGAAGATTAAATTAAATTCTGCATGTAAAAATGATTTGGTTTCAGAGGATGCTCGTTTAAAACCATGAAAAATCCTCTGGATCTGCCACTGGTCAGGATGATTCAGGATGACAATTATCAACTTGGTTTGGTTCAAAAGTCACCAATATGTCCAGTTGGAGTTTGAGTCTACAAAAAATTATTGTGATCAAAAGAAAAGTACACATAAATGTTTATTTTGGCGAGGACATTCCCCCCACACACACACACACACACTCACACCGAAAGATTGGGGGAATATTGTTTTACCATTGTGTGTCTGTCTGCAAAACTTAACATTGCCCATATTATTAAGGCTATTCAAGAAATGCTCATATTTGGTATGATTATAGATCTCAATGATAGGCAGCTGCTGGTACCTAGGCCAAGGTCATGTGACAAGATCAAGATCATCTGTCAAGGTCTAATTTGTAAAAAACATGCTGTTTTGGGGATATTCCTGTTTCACAAATCTTGTTCTATATGCTATATCATTTAAGCTTTGAAAATCTTACTGATGGATTTCATCTAAATTTTTCTGAAATGCTCTTTGGGTGACCCTTTATCACTCTGCAAAAAATATTATGATAAAAGAAAAAAATGTCTTTAATGTGCAGAGGTCATTTCTCCATATGTAAATTGTTATATAGTTGAATCTTTAAAAATCATTTTCTCAGATTCGAATGGATAGATATCAACCAAATTTCGTTTAAGTGATCCTTGTGTGATCCTTTATCAGTCTACAAAAATATTGTGATTAAATGAAAAATATGTATTTAATGTCGGCTGAGGTTATTTCTCTAAATTTAATTTAGTGTAAAATTTGAAAATCATTTTTCACTCAGAAGCCAAATGATGGATATCAATTATCAACCGAATTTCAATTAAGTGATTCTTGGATTTGTGATTTGATGAAAAGTATGCCTTCTATTGGTAGAGACCACATTAACCAAAATTCACTTGAATGATCCTTGGATGACCCAGACTAAACAAAATTATTGTGATTGAATGAAAAATATGTATTTAACAGGCTGGGGTCTATTTATTTTATTGTTTTCATCAATCGTGATTTTTTCTTAGCAGAAATATTTCTGCATGTGACACTTAAAAACACGTATTTATTTGAAATAAACATTCATTCATTCATTCATTCACTTATATTCTCGTCTAATATCAGTAGATTCAGGCCTGTGAAGCAAATTAAATGCTCAAGCAGCTCTAGTTCATAGGAAATTCAACAACAACATCAAAATGAAAAAAAAAATAATAAAATAATAAATCTATCAATTGTGGTTTCAGTGATAGACTTACTACTATTGTGGGTTCAGTGCTAGACTGTACTTAATGTCTATACATGATATATACTTACAGTCTTGCACTGGACTCTCGTGAATATGTATTGTTGCCAGGAATTGTTATAATTAGAACACTTCAATGGCTCGGCGCAAAACGGTTGTATCTCCCTATAAACATAAAGGGAGTTACAACTGTTTTGTGCTGAGCCATCAACTTGAGAGAGAAGTCACTGGTGCCCTTGATTGAACATTCTTTTTGCAATACTTTAAGACGAAAAGAAAGTCATTATTACTGTGCGTATTCTAAAAGGTTCAACATGTTAAATTTTGTGTAACCCCCCCCCCCCCCCCCCCCCTCCCCGACAATAATAAGATCCTAAGATGGTGGGGGGGGCATATTGTTATACTGTTGTCCATCTGTCTGCAAAACTTAACCGAAACTTAAAATGGCAAATTACTTCAGCTAAGGCAATTAAAGATACAATACTCATATTTGGCAGAATGATAGATCTCATCGATAATTATCTTTAGTTACAAAGGTTATGTCAAGTGACGTCAAGGTCACATATCAAGGTCAATAAGTTGATAATATTGCTGTTTTGTAGCTTTTGTCATTTCTTGTTTTTACTGAATACAAACACTTTAAAAATTTTCTTACTCATTTTGTTGTTCTGGTCTTTCGCCATACTGCTGCCTATACTGTTGATAGGCTCAATGACATGAATATTCAAGCTATCAGCCCTTAATCCCTGATGGTCTGTGATATATTCATGTCCGTCCAAAGTGTTATGCTTCCTACGAAGTAGAGGAGGTGATAAAATGATTTCACCCCGTCTGTCTATCGATCCGCCTACCTATCTGCCCATCAGTCCTTAGTCCTTTTGCGTTTTTGGCTTTTTTTTTAAAGTGACTGAATCATGAAACTTTGCATAGTTGTTGCCCATGATTCAAGATGGGGCCCTATTTATACGCCGCCGAAGGTGGTCGTATATTGGTATCATCATATCCGTCTGTCCGTCCGTCCCGATGTCAGTGTGTCCGTACATTACAATTTTTTGTCCTTGACCTAGTGCATATTGTTTGGTAAATTTCAGCCGTGTCGTGGAAAGAGGAACCTTCTTGTAAAATTTCTAGTGAACGCAACTCCTCCTCCATTTATGGACTGATTTGGAAGAAACTGCCACAAAATATTCCTTATCACCTGACCTTTGCCTATTGTTTAGGTTTGGTGAATTTTAGCTGCGTCATGAAAAACGCAATTCATTTATCTATGCAATGGTTTTAAAGAAACTGTCACGAAATGTTCTTTGTCACCTGAATTTGTGCATGTTGCAGTTTGGTGAATTTCCGCCGCTTCATTGAAAATGGGGCCTTCGTGTCAAATTTCTTGTGAATGCAACTCATTCTTCACGAAAAAGCGGCCTTATTGTCAGTTTCTTTATGATACAAATTGTTCATTTGAGATGAAAGTAAACAACTCCCCATTTAAGGATCGATATGGTTTAAACTTTCAAAGGTTATTCTTCATCTAATGAACATGTGCATAATCTCACCTTTCAATCTTATGATGTTTCATCACAGTAAGGAGTCCACCGTCATAGCGCAGTTGGTAGCGCGTCGGACTGAAGAACTAGAGGTCCCGGGTTCGATCCCCGACGGCGGCATTCATTCTTTCCGACTATTTATCCCTCACCAATGGGTTGATAATCATAGACCTATGTGAGATAGAAGCTGGAGGCCAGAAAAGGATGTGATGGTCGTATTGGTGAGAGAAATACCAGGAAACCATTGTTAGGTGCTCCAGCCGCCGCAATATAACTGAAAAAATGTTGAAAGCGGCGTTAAACTCCATTCAATCAATCAATCACAGTAAAGAAACCTTTCATTTTAATGATAATCCTTTTGGCGGCGTATCTTGTGTCAACGTCACTCTTGTTGTAGGTCACGAAGGTCAAAGGTCAAGGTCGCAATTGAACTTTGTCCGAAAAACGGCTTATGGAACTGGAACAACGCGCTATGGAGTGTGTGGGAGGGGGGGAGTATTAGTCCGCTTTACAACACATCCAGGTCTTCTATTTAGTGTCCCTGTCAATTTGTTTATGTATCGACGCTTAGTGCAAGACTGTACTAGGTGTATATCCATTTACAGACAGACCGCTGTCATAGCGCAGTTTGTAGCGCGTCGGACAATCATTTAAATGGAACCGGGTCACAAGTTGATACCCGACAGCGGCACTCATCTTTTCTAACTATTTGTCTTCCATAAATGGGTCGATAATTGTGGGCAAATGTATGAAATGCAGCTGGAGGCTTTGAAAGGATGTAATGGCAGTCCTTGTGTGAGAATTACCAAAAATCCATTGTTACATACTCAAGCCGTCCTGATGTAACTGATAGATTGTTGAAAGCAGCGTAAAATCCCATTGAAACAAACAAATCAATTACGGATTTGCATAAAACGCTCACAGAATGTTCCCTATCGAGTGATCATGCGCATATCGCAACGAAATTTTGAAACGTGTTCACTGCTGCGTCTCGAAAAAGATGATTCTGTTGAAAAGTTCTTGTAGCTGCGTATAGTGTGACCTGCACATTTGTTTTAAAGTTTGAACGTAGTTTCGTTTTCCTTGTGTAACACAATTGCGTTTGAATTTTTGCTTGAAAATAAAATAATTATGCTATATACCGATTATGCTATGTACCGAGTTTCTTTAGACCCGAACCCCATCTGGACACACCACTGCAGTTGTAATTAGCGCTAGTTCAGGAATGAACTGTTCCCGATTTGGATTTTTTGTGCCCGAGCGCAAAAGCCCCACCCTCGAAATTTCTGCGTAAAATCCCTATGCATCCTCTTAGTATATACGCAAAAACACATATGAAGGGTTTTCTCGTTAACGGAATCGCAAAAATGTTCAAGAACCCTTTCTTAGTTTTCTGCTTTAACATATAGTAGAATCTACGCAAATTTTTTCGCGTAGATTTTTTGCGTATTTATATTTAGTTCCTATAGGCGACGTGGAAGAATTGAGCGTGTTTCGTACCCAACCTGCCGCGGCAATAGCGCAGTTGGTAGCGCGCCAGACTTCTAGTCCAGGGGTCTATATTCGCACGGGTGCGATTCCCGGCCGCGGCACTTATCCTTTCCGACATTTGTCTTCCACCAATGGGTAGATAATCGTAAACCTATGTGGAATAGCAACTAGAGGCTAGGAAAGGGATGTGGTGGTAGTACTGGTGTGAGAAATACCAGGAATCCATCGTTAGGTGCTCCAGTCGTCGCGATATAACTGAAAGATTGTTGAAAGCGACGTAAAACCTCAAATCAAATCAAAATCGTACCCAACTTTGAATTTTTACGCAAAAAACGCGGGGACGAGACTTTTGGACCGGGGCCGCGGCAGAAAATCAAAGATTTTGGAGTGTTCATTACTCTCTAGTTTAGAAAATTAGTCCGCTTTGCAAAAGTTGGATTTAGTTTGAAAACTCTAATTCATAACAAAGGGATTTCACGGAATTCTGCATCGACTTCTTACAACTTTACTGAATAAATGCTTTATTATGTGTTTTGAATAAAAATGTCATTTTGTCTTGGTCATAAAGATCACGGCATTTGTGCATTTCTTTAAGTAAAAAGGGCATTTCTTTAAGTTAACTTTCAACTTAAAAGTTATGTTCGGTTTTAAAAATAATTCGCCGTGAATACAGTAAAATCACCGTAAATACAAATGATGTTGTAGTATATAATATACATCAATAACTTTGTGAATTTTTTGATGATTTTTTTTTTTATCAAAATACTAATTCATTCAAATGAAATTCATTTCTCAGCAGCCTCCTTTCATCACAAGTTTCCTTGCGAGAATGTTCTTTTAGCGGTCCTTTAAATACGGCTCTAATTGATTCGGCTAGATATCTTCGTCGATGTACTTTTGTCTTCCTTCCATCAGAACCGTCCGAGGATGAACACGGCGGAAAAAGATCGGAAATGTCGTCTAAACTGTTACATTTACTCTCAATTTCTATTTGATTCACTATCGAGACTCCGGGTCGTGACGTCACGGGGTCAAAGTGTATTAACAGGCTACGATAACGGAAGCGAGTATCTCGACAGGTAAAATATCGATTTTTACAGTCGGATTACTCCAAAGCGGAGAATATTCTGACTATGCAGATGGGCGTATTGTGTTATTTAAACACGTTTTAACACGAATTCGTTTAAAACACAAAATATTTTTTTGGACTGAACTAGTACTTTAAGCTGAGACCTTCAGGTTCAAAAATCCATTGGATGACACATTGTCATCCTTGAGCATTTTGAGAAATCCAAGATGTTGTCCAAAATGGCTGCCAAAAGCTACAAAATCACTGTACAAAAATATTTCTTTTTATGCCCCCGTATCGAGAGATCGGGGGCATATTGTTTTACTTGTGTCCGTCTGTCTGTCTGTCTGTCTGTCTGTCCGTCTGTCCGTCCGTCTGTCCGAAAACTTAACCCGAAAACTTGACCTTGCCAATATCTTCAAGCCTATTCAAGATACAAAGCTAATATTTGGCATGATGATAGATCGCAATGATCCACATCGGCTAGTACCAAAGTCAAGGTCATGTGACAAGGTCAAGGTCATCTGTCAAGGTCAAACTTTGAAAAAAAAATGCTGTTCCGGGGCATTCGTGTTTCACAAACACATCTTGTTGCATTCTGTTACTATAAACCTATTATTTAGAGGCCAAGTTAATACCACAATCTAGGAATTATACCCAAAATTATAAAAGGTGGCGTCCATATGATTCTTAAAGCTGAAGGTCTCAGCTTTCAGAATATGGAAAAACTTTTTCTATGTACACCAAATCCAGGTTCTACCAAAAAAGCCCTTATTTCTGCTGGACTACTATATTCTATCAATTTAAAGGAACCATCAGATGATGATAAAAGATAACATTATAATTCTGTCCTCTTTAGACAGTTTAAGTAGATTTTTTTCAACGGTTTGCTATTGTCTGTTATGTTTGATGTTAAAACACTTGTACCACTTTTTGGGTACTTCCAAGAATTAGATGGTTTCTAAGAAATAATGTTATGATAAATAACAAGATCATTCATATTCTTCAAACATAGATGATGTAAGAGATTGCTTGTGAGAAATTTATGATTACATTTCTTATTACAAGCTCTGTATGCTGTTCATTAAAACCCTTACTTTTCTTTTGACGAATTTAATGATTTTTTTTTTGAAAAATAGGACATTGCTTGTGAAAAGCAATTTCTTCTTTTCCCTCTATACATTTTACCTCAAAGAGTGTTCTCATTTCATACCACTGCATCTTTTCATTGCTGTGTACATCTTTTTTCATTTGAACCAGTATAAGATTAATAAAGAAAAAAACAAGAAAGAAAAAGCAAAAGGGTTAGGACAAGTCTAAATTATTGTCATCTGATTACGGATCAATTTCTTTTTCAGATAAAATCAAGTTCTGGTTCGGGTTCAGGAACACTAAAAAAGCCAGGTAAATATAATTGGACTTGCTATAAAATTATTTTATTGTCTCATGAATGGCAAATTTATTTACAAGTTTGAAAAACGTAGATCTATAAACTTCTCTCTTTAATTAACAGGGATGATAGGCTGTTCTTTATCTGTCTCACTGACAAAATATTTAATAAATGCATTGATCAAGATCATAAGAGTTTAGGTCATTGATCAAGATTGTTTATTATCCCCCGCCGTTTGGCGAAGGTGATATAATAATCTGTTGTTCTGTGATTCCTCCATTCAGTCACTAAACTTGTTCAGTGCATATCTCCTAAAGTAAAAAAGCTATCAACTTGAAACTTTATAGGTGGATAGATCTCATAAAGGAGAAATGCAGTGCACAAGAACTACAACTCTTGCTTGCATAATTTTGGAGTTTTTGCCCTTTGATTAGGCTTCTGTTTACTATCAAGCTCTGAAGGCAGGGGATGGCCATGTCCATCATGGCTCTTGTTATGTTGGAAATTGAAAAATATTGCTGCTTATGAGCATTTCGGTCCATAAACACATCTATTGTGGCTACCCTATTTCAAGGCTACAGATAGAGGGTGTATTTTGGATTTCAATTTCAATTATTTCAACGATTCTTGATAAAATCCTATCTTGTTGTTACTCATTGGAATCTTCTCATCAAGATGATTCAAATGAGTACCCACAACATAGGGTTTTAATGAGAAATAAAGATTTTTGAAAGGTAATACACCGCCCCCCTCTTATCTGCTATTTTAGCCAATATCAAACCTGGCATTGACATCTGCATTTGGTACTGTTGTTGTTCAACAATAATTTTTCATTGTTAAAGGAAATATCAAGGAAAAAAGATAAATGTTAAGATTCAATTAAAGGATATTAACCCTTGTCATGCTGAACCCAGAATATTCCTGCTTTGGCAGGAGCTATAGACAAACATCAACCTGCAAATATGCGCAGTCTGATGTCAGTCTATACGACCTGTTTCTCACTTTTAAACCAGAATTGTCAATAAATTTAGTTTCAATAATCAAGTTTCAATAAAAATTGACCTACAGTTGGTACTTTCAGTGCTTATTGCCCTTTGATTTTGATGAAAAAATTTAGCCAAAATTTATTCAGCATGACAAGGGTTATGATACATTTTTATGAAGTATAGGTTATCATACATTTAAACATTTCTACTTTGTTTTACAGAGATAGCCACAGTTATAGCTGCATACACGGCCACAGGCAATGAACAGTTATCGTTAAGTCCTGGACAGCTGATACAAGTCAGAAAGAAAAGTCCAAGTGGCTGGTGGGAAGGGGAACTGCAGGTAAAATACAAAGAGGATAATCATTTGTGTCAGTGTAAAATCGATTTATATTTCATTGAGTGAACAACCAAAGCTTTATTTTCATGAGTGAAGATATAGCTTTTGTTGTTCACCAAATAAAATATTAATCTATCTTACTTGAAAAAAAAATCCCCAAAAACGATTATTCTATTTCTTTAATGCAAAAATGAGACAAAATATGAAATATTTCTAGGACATATTTTCGTAAAGCAAGTCATTTTGCACGTGCACTTATTTCGCCCCGCATAGATGACGGCAGAAAGGATAAAATGCACAAAAGCAGGATATAAAACTTTGATAATTTCACTGCTTTTGTGGTGATATTATCAAGTGATAATCTACCAGTATTTCTCGATAAACCATAAAAAACACACTAAAGAATATAATCTCTTTCCATTCTTGAAATTGATTCATGCTTTTGCAGGAGGTATAGACAAAGATCAGACTGCACAGTTTGTGCAGTCTGATCTTTGTCATTTCCAATTTATTTTTCCTTTCAAACCAGACAAGGTGAAAAAAATCCTGCTTCTTTGCAAATTAAATACTAACCCACTTTTACTGGATAACATAGAATTATTTGAAATGTTAAGCATTCATATTAACTGTGTAGTTGAAAGTAGAATTTCTTGTGCAAAGATACCTTGGGTGGAAAAAAGTGATCACTGTAAGTGGAATCTATCTCATACCATGACTTTTTAAAGAAAAAAATATCCTCATCTCAATTTAATGCAAAAAAACAAAGAGATATTGATTAGATGAGTACTTTTCTTAGCAAGTTAGGTGCAAGATACAGGCTCAAAATTGGTCCTTATTTATAGCTCACCTGAGCACATCATGCTCTCAAGGTGAGCCTTTGTGATCACCTTTTGTCCCTCATGTGTCTTGCGTCAGAAATCATCAACAATTCTTTAAACATCTTCTCCTCAGTAACAAATGGGCGGATTTCAATCAAACTTGGCAGAAATGTTCCCTGGGTCACCCTTCTAAAGTTTGTTTGTGAAATTTTGGTTGACCCCCAAATATGGGCGTGGCAGGGTTGAGGCAGTTTTTGGCCCTGAAAAATTTTAACATCCCTTCATTAGCAAATTTCTGGATGCAACTCTTGAGTTTTTCACTGTGAAATCCTTAACTGTCCTTCTGTCCTTTTGCTCTAAAATTAGTTGGACCATTTCATTTAAAGTCTGCATGAATGTTCCTTGGATGACCCTTCTTAAAATGTGATTTGCAAAATTCTGTTCCGCCCATAAATATGGGTGTGGTAGGGTCGGACCTTTCCTTAATATAAAATGTGTGAACATAAACACCTCTTAATTCCAAGACTATTTTAAATGAAACTTTGCCAGAATGAATCTCTGGTGACCCCTTTCAAAAAATTGTCGTGAGACTCTGATTTTGCCATAAATATGGGCTTGACTTGGGTAAGATTCACTGGACCAATGAAATTCAGGTGAGCCATTCCTCTTGTTTCATACCTGAGAGAGCATCCTTTAGAAAGAATGTATAATATTTCTCTAATTTGTATAGGCACGAGGTCAGAAGCGAAAGATTGGTTGGTTTCCAGCAAATTATGTTAAATTATTGGGCTCCAGTGCAAGAAATACTCCAGACAATACTCTAACTAGTGGCGCATCACCTTCAATGGCAATGGTAAGTTAGATGAATGTCTGTATCTATATATGTGACCTATCATGGTAAAAAAGACCATCTGGAAAGTGAGTAAAGAGTTGACCCTGGTCAGACTGCATGATGACTCTGGTGGAACCTGTTTGTAAATCGATGGCTCAGCGCGAAACAGTTGTAACTCCCTATAAACATATAGGGAGTTACAACTGTTTCACATTACAACTGTTTCACGCTGAGCCATCGAAATGACAAATTTCCTGAATCTAAAGTGATTCTCTTACCTTCCTTTGAAATTAAAATCCAACTCCTGGTTGACCTATGCTGGATCCAATCCTTTTGCCAAATATTTATTTTGCGGAGTTCCTATATGGTCCTTTTTGGCGAGACTGGTCACATATATATTTTATGAGGGCTCTAGTGCAAGAAATACCCCTGATAATACTATAACTAGTGGTGCATCACCTTCAAAAATAGAAAAGGATTGTAATGTCAATGCATCACTATTTCCTTATTTCAAGGAGGTCCTTAAAAACTCCTTGTAAAAAGGGATGTAATTAACCCTTGCCATATGGACCATAGAATATGCCTGTTTAGATTGAAGGCGTGGACAAAGATCAGCCTGAACTTGAATTTTGTGCAGTGTTGTCTTAGTCTACAGTACCTGTTTGACCATTTGAAAATAGAGTATGTTTTAAGTGATAGTTCAAAAGAAATAATTACCCTAGTTAAGCTTTGTATATTTATAAGGCTTTCTAGTCCTTTTAGTACTAAGAATCTTACTGTACTTATCACATGCATTTTATTTTGCTGAGTAAATATAGATATGAACCACATTGTTAATGAGCATTTGCAGTTTAAAAAAAACTACTTATTTTTAGCTCTGCTGTTTTCTGAGAAAAAATGAGTTATTGCTATAGCCTTGGTGTTGTTGTCAACATGCAAAAACTTTGACATTTTGTGATATTTCTGGTTCTACTGAAGGCATTCACTTGAAACATAGCAAACATGTTCACCATCAAAAAATAGCAACATATACTATCAAGGGAAATAACTCTAGATCCTTTTTTGCAAATTATGCCCATCTTTTTTTTACTTAGATTTTTTTCACCATTTAGCACTCAACAGCCGAAAGTAGGCACCTGTATGTTGCCCTCTTGTTTTCTTACAATGTTTACAATTTTATACCTCCCATAGTTTAGTTATCTCCTATCTTTTTGAAATCAGGTCCATTGGAACTTTTATTGTCTTGTGACTTATTATATCATTTGAAAGATAACTGACCAATAACAGTGACTCATAAGTCAGTTTGTGATAGATCTCACAGGCCATAAGCTTGAAATATTAATGACTTGGATGACCAGGCATAGAAAAAAAGCATGGGTAACCTAAACATTGTAATTACATCTTTGTCAAGCTGCAGTTACATATGTGCAGTCTGATCTTTGTCCATATCACCTGTTTTTCCTTTTTTTGAAACCAGGCAAGCTTAAAAAGTTAGTTCCCATAATGAGTACTGACTCGCAATAAGTGCATCCAGTGCTTTGAGCACTTTGATTTGGTTGTAACTTTGACAAGATTTTATATTCAGCATGACAATGGTTTAGGTTACTCACCCACAAATGAGTTATACCTTGATGTTGGAGAATATCAAAAGTACACAGATTAAAGTGTTGGATTTGTTAATTGCTTTTTAATCAAAATTGAAAAGGATACATCAAGGGAATGGTGAAAAACTGTAGAAAATGCAAATTTATTTGACCACACTTACAACAGTGTTACAGAAAGTCCTTGATGTTACTGATAGTTATCAATACAAAGATACTTAAAAACATCAGGAAGTATCTGGAAAATCCATAATTTGTTATTGTCCGTCCCTGACACAGAGATTATTAAGCCTCAAAATATGTGGAAAAAAGGAAAATGGCTTCATGTAACAAGGGATTTTACTGGTTTTTACAATGTTTATTGCGCTGTAAGGTACAACATTTGTATATTTTCAATTGTATTAAAAATAAATTCTGTGCACTCTTTCATTGTTTATTAGTCTTTGAATATTATCCAATAGTAATTGATCATGCAATCACACTTCTTTTCCCTCAAGAAAAAAAATTAAAAAATGCGGGAAATAAGGAAATATTTGTACTTAAAGAAAATGATTTCCTCATTTTCTCACAGAGTCTATTACCTTTTATACTCTCTTTTTGAAAATTCAAACTCTCTCGAAGTTGTCTCCTGTCAACTCTCTATTTTGGCCATCAAAGAATTCTGTTGTCAAATGTTGGATAAAGTAAAAGAATAATTTATGTATGCAGCATTCACATGTGTGCAAAGCAAAAACTTTGGCCAGCCTGTACATCCTCACAGACTAACCAGAGTCTTAACTATACCCTCTGTCGACGGATAAGGTTG
This sequence comes from Fragum whitleyi, assembly GCA_948146395.1. Taxonomy (NCBI): domain Eukaryota; kingdom Metazoa; phylum Mollusca; class Bivalvia; order Cardiida; family Cardiidae; genus Fragum; species Fragum whitleyi. The sequence continues at coordinate 40,653,841 of OX411546.1, read as the reverse complement.
TAACCCTATTCAGGTGGTCAGTTAAATATTCTTGTTTATTTGAATGGTTGTCCTGGCTGCATATTAAGGTAGAAGACCCATGATAGTTCTGCAACGTTCCAAAAGTATTAAACTTTCACAGTGTTAACCAAGGTTTCATAATGATTTCATTAGGAAACCTTGGTCAACATTGTGTAAGATCATGAGTTCCAAAATGTTGTAGATGTGTAACAGTTCCACTACCTTAATGTGTCACATCCTCATGTTTAATTGTATGAAATGTCATACATAGATTATATTCATTTGTTTATACCATGATCTCAACTATAAGCCTCTGATGTTTTTATTTTCAGTTTAACAATAGCACCCCTACTCCAGTCTCTCAGTCAACCACGCCACAACCTCCAAGTCAAAATTATAGTAAGTACTAATAATCAATAGAGTGTTATTGTTTGTATCAGTGTATGACAAAAGTATCTATCATTTACAACAATTTTACTTCTGTTCTTCATTTTCTAAAGGTTCCAGGTTTGTTTCCTGATGGCCGCTCTCATTCTTTCCGACTATTTTTCTTTCACCAATTGGTTGACAATTATACCCCCATGTGGGAAGGCAGCTTAAAGCTAAGAATAAATGAAAAGGTAATACTGGTGTGAGAGATACCAGGAATCCATTGTTAGGAACACCAGCATCTGCGATATAACTGAAAGATTGTTGAAAGTGGCGTAAAAGTCCATTCATACAAAATCTGTTGTTCACAAAAAGAAAGATTTATTGGTCTTGCACAAAAGCAAGCGATTATTCTGTTTCTTTCATGCAAAAATAGAAGAAAGTGTGTCACTTCAAGATCATTAAATGCATCATTGCTTAACAACATAATGATATCATGGGTGTAATTTGCTTCATCTAGATGACATCAAAGCAGGGTTAATTAATTGAGTCATTTTAGTCATTGTTTAGAAGACTTATTACCAAATCATAATTGGCCAAGAACATTCATCTATTCAATCTATCACTTACAGCTAAGCTTGAATATTTCTAACATGAACTTTTTGTCAAAATAAGCATAGGTTATTATCATGTTCTTATATAGAGGATATTGAATGAGTAATCATGGAATACCGAATTTATTAAACGAGTCACCTATAAACAGATAAAAACGAGGCTATGCCGAGTTTTTATCTGTTTATAGATGACGAGTTTAATAAATTCGGTATTTTATGAGCACAAATTTGATATTCTATTTATAATATGACCCGAATTTTTGCAAAAAAAGTAAAAAATTTTGAAATTCAACATATCAATTTTCCGCGAAACTTATAACGCCATATAAAAACTGACGTCACAATATACAAATTATGACGTCATTTTTGTGATAACAAAATAGTGTTGCTTTTTGTTCTTAGCTCATTTGCATAGTTATTCCACTAGTGTAAGAACACCCGTGTAATATCAAAACTATGATGTAGGTCATATCATAAATATAATTTTTGCTTTGCTTCAGCTAGTAATTTCACTGTTATTGTCAGAAATCTCTAGAATCCAGAAGAATCCAATTAAGACTGATCTATTTCCCTTTTGTTTCCAGTTGATCATGTGATAGCCCTGTATCCCTACTCTGCCCAGAATCCCGATGAACTGACATTCCAAAAGGACGCTGTGATAAACGTAACGAAGAAGGACGACCCGGACTGGTGGCAGGGTGAATGTAACGGACAGATAGGCATGTTTCCATCAAACTACGTAACAAGTACCAGTCCAGAATCTACATCATGTAAGTAATATAGGGGAGCATGCGCTTGAATTTACCAACAATTTGATTTCTATGTGCGAAACAGTTGTAACTCCCTATAAACATATAGGGAGTTACAACTGTTTTGTGCTGAGCCATCAAATCACACTATCCTGGGTTAGCTTATTCTGTAAGGCCTTGGGATCTCAATCCTGGGATTGGGAGTTCAATCCCAGTCCGGGCCAATTTTTCAATTGAAGTCTTTATGTCACTGTTTATTGTCTCCCACCAGTAAGGGAATGATAAATGGTCTAAGTGGCATCGGTAGCTGGATGCTCTAATGAAATGGTGTGATTGTACTGAACTGTACTGTACTGTACTGGAAACCATCAATGCAGTGTTGCAATAAAACTGCAATTCTGTTGAAAGCTGTGTTAAACCCCATGCAAATAAACTAACAAATTAGAATCTCTTCCAAGTTAAGACTGATCAGTCTGTGCATACACACACAGTCTGATCAGTGTCATTTCTATGCAGTCTTCAGATTCATTCTCAACAAAAGCTTTAGCTGATCAGCCAAAATTCTAATTGCATTGAGGGTCTGTCTTGCTGCTTGGTGTATGAGATTAATCCACTTGTGAAATTGATGGAAAAGTCACTAACAGACTGAAATGTTTTAGAGCCTATTTTCACATTAAGTAGTTTGATGCAAAGAACTCTGACTGCATAGCCAGCAAACAGATGCACTGACGCCATTATCTTTTAAATTTGACCTATCACAGAATTTTGAATTTTGAAAATTATAGACACTTTTAAACAGTGTTTAGTTTGAAATAGAAAAATGTGAAAGCTATTTTAAATACAACATTAAATAGCAGAGGTACTGTGCCAACTAATGGCCTGTAGATTTAATCTAGGGGTGTGGAATTCCCATGCCTGACTTGTCGGTCAAGGGCTCTTCAATCTGTTGACAAGTACATTTTTAAGGCTACTTGTCCAAGGACAAGTAATTACGAGGGCAAATCTTGGAATTGCACTAGATAGAAATAAGAGATGAATAAGCCTATATTATATAATATTTATATAATTTGGTAGAAAAAATGTTTTTAATGAAGAAAATGCTGGGTTTTAGCATTTTCTTCTTTAAAAACAATTTTTCTCAAAATTTATCTATTCTCTTTTTTTGTGGACAAGTTCATTTTGATCCTGGACAAATAGATAATCATCCTTGACTTGTCCAGGGACAAGTAGAGAAAATGCGTATTTCCACACCCTTGTTTTATCTAGAAGACTGTGTATTTATAGAAAGTGTTTGTTCTTATTTCGGAAAGGTATTTGGCCATGGTTCCAACCCTTTTATCACAAAATAATTTAATACTTGTATTCTTATTTGGAGAAACTGTCAAAATATGTTTTGTACATGTCAAAAGTATTCAATGGGTATTGACTTAAAGGGGGGTTCAATTCAAAAATTGCATTTTGATGCTGTATCATCAATCACGAAAATTAGTGATCTTTGGCCATCAGATTGAAGATTTTGTAAGATAAAAATCATGCATGAGAACCTGAAAATTAGAGAAAAACTTTAAAGAATGATCTTTTCACTATAAATTACCTATCATATAGCTGGTTTGCAAGGGTTTTCCATTTAAGGTAATGAATTCCTTTTACTTTCCAAGAGCATATTTCATATAAACACCTAGACCCAAGCAATCTCTCTTTTATCTTGAAAGATTTTCTAAGAATACCAAATGGTATTGTTAAAGACTTTGTAGTGTAAACTTACATGGAGACAGGGGAGCGATATGGGATAACACTCCCAAGTCCACAAAATTTCATCAAAAGATAGTAACAAAGTCAGAAAATCTTAATTCCGAAGTATTATTTGTTCAGTTGGTGAGTTAAATGTCATATTCAAGCTGTAAGTATGACATTTTAATGACAGTGGGGCTCCAACCACTGACTCAAACCACTGACCTTCAGGTCATAATCATGAGTCAAGTGCCCATACCTCTAAGCCACTGAGGCAGTCATCAGATTTTTTTGGATGATATTGAAGGTTGATTAGTATATTGATTTAAGATAATTTTAAATGAGCCTGTGTTTGACATTTCCAACAATTTGAAATGTGTGTGAGGTGCAAACATTGAGCAGTGTAGACAGCTACCTACTGTTAATATAATGCTACCTGATGGTGTACAAGTACTTTGAGACTGTATCTTTCTACTCAACACATAGTGAAGACTCTGGTCAGACTGTACTGATGCATAGGCTGGTCAGATTCTTTGCTATGTACATATATGGAATTGTTGGAAATCTCAAGCACAGGCTCAAAACTTTTGATCATGCCGTGGCCCCTTAATATTTCAGGAGTTCATAAAAAAGGGGGTTAATCAAGTCTTAAATCTTTTTTTCACAATGAAACCCTATGTTGTGGGTAGTCATTTGTATTGTCTAAATGAGACATTTAGAACTAGTACCAACAATATGAGATTTAAGTAAGGAATAATGAAATATTTATATTTGAAAACCAAAATATTCCTTCTTTCTGCAGCTCAGTATTTTTAAGACATATGAGTTTGAATATAAATTAATTTTAACATTTTTGTAACTATGAACATATATTCACCCTTATTTCATAGAGGTTTCAGAGACTGATTTTCACTGAAAAAATTCTGCACAAGCATTAAGACCCCTTTTCAGATGGTGTTTTTGTAGGTACAGAGTAATATGTGAACAGGGATAGATTTTCTTAGTGTAAGTCAAGGGTCCTGGTCAGTTTACCAGCCAGTTCTAGCAGTGTCTATAAAAGAGAGAGTTTAGGACCATAAATAAAGACAATTCTGCACAAAGCCTTTTTTCACACCTCCAAATTTGTATTGCACCTATACACTCGTACTATGTGCACACCTCAGTTTTTGTCAAATTGTAAATAGTACTATCAGGATAGCTATAAAGAATTTAAAACTCAAATTGATTTTATATCCTAGTGGTGATTTTCAAATTTATTTGTTTCAAAAATAATTCTGAAACTTACTTATGGCACCATTATGGCAGGAGTTCCATTTGCTTCAGTTCTTCTTATTAGTTACTTAGCTTTTAAACTTCTTGAATTTTTGGAAAAAAAACCCAAATAAAACTGATAATCACAGATAGCAACTTGCTATCTGATATGGCTTAATATGATGAACCTAGTTTTTCATGCAATTTTGGAAAAGATAATTAACAACTTTTCCTGAGTTTCTAAGTTTATAAAAGTATATACTAAAAATACTATTTAAAAAGTAGCTTTTCGCCTAGAAAGGTGGTAAAGAAGTAAATATAAGAATTAATATTTAACATAAGAACTCACCTTTTCACAATGTTTCCTTTCTCTCTCTTCAGGACACTGCTAACTGGTTGGTGGTTGGTTGAATGATTGGTTGATATGATGGGGGCCCTAGTTGTCAACATTACACAGAGAGTGTCCCTCCAAGATAATGAACAGCCAAAATGAACAAATAAAAAGTCTTATTATCAAGTTTTTGACTTACAGTGTTGTAGCGCTATTAGTGCCAAAGAAACATTCAGCGTTTTATATACAACTCATGATTAAAAATCAGGAATTCATCAAACTAATCAGCCTTTTAAAAATCCAAGAAGTGTTAAAGGATTATTATTATGGAAGGGATTGTTATTTTTTTAAGTGGAATTTTGAGATCAGTAGATCTACTGTCATACAAAAATGGATTTTCCTTGAAAAACTCTTGTTCATAACGAGATAACATTTCTGCCATTTTGTTTCAATCTTTATCTAGGATTTGCGACTGAAATGTTGTAACTACAGCTTGAATAAGTAGTGATAACGATGTTTCAGTTGCCCTCCAGTCTAGTTATGCCATTTGTGGAGTATAGAATTAAGACTGGTCTAGAACGGAAGCAGTAATACCGGTAGTTTAAAAGAGTCTATTGCTAAAAGTTACTTCTTTTTCGATTGATTATTTTATGTTTCTTGATTGCTTCCTCTCTAACTACAATGTAGTAAGGTAGTGGACCTGTAATTTGTCTTTAACTTTTCGGATCACATGATCTTTAACAGTGTTAACCGAGGTTTCCTAATGAAATTTATTTGGAAACCTCGGTTAACACTGTTAAAGTTCATGACTTCCAAAATGTTGCAGAACTATTATGGGTCCACTACCTTAATAGCTTAAAAACTAGTTAATGCTAAAGCCTTTTTGTCATTTTCAAGATTATCATTATTGTGTGAAAACTTTGACAATTTGTGATATCTCTAAAATTACTGAAAGTATTCACTTGAAACGTGAAAGGGAGCTATTTATACTATCCAGGGGGATAATTCCAAATACTGTCTAGTTCTGATATTACCCCATTTTCATGCCCCTGCCATGAAATGACGACGGGCAGAAAGAGTTACCTCTGTTCGTGGGTAAGTGTGGGTTTTTTGTGTGTGTCCCATTCTTTGTATGCAGCTCAACTTCTACATTTATGGATGAATTTCAAATAACTTGCATTGGCGCAGTTGTTTTCCTTGATGAGTAATAGTGTCATGTGAAGAGTTTGGCCGCATGCACCTAAGGTAACAGCTGGTCAAATGAGTCACAGGTAAAATTCAAGAATTTGCGGGGCAGGGTTGTCTGTAACACATTTCTAGTTTTTAACAAGATTTTTAAACCGCTATCGAGCCCCTAATGGCCCAGTATCAGTACCTGCATGTGTAGCTTGTTATTAACCCTTGTCATGCTGAACCCGGAATATTCCTGCTTTAGCAGGAAGTTTAGACAAAGATCAGTCTGCACCTATGTGCAGACTGATCTAAGTCTACACCACCTGTTTGTCACCTTTCAAGGTGGAGTTGTTCATGAAATTAATTTTCTAAAAGAAAGATTGTACTTAATTGTTGGATGATAAGGCATTCAGTTCATTGATATGAGTGGAATTTTGAAACAGGATTTTAATTCGTCATGACAAGGGTTAAGAACATTTCCTGTAGCATTTTTGAAATAATAAAGATCATCATTAAAAATTTGTGCAATATACCATAAGCATTTAACTATTTATTGTATTCAACTCTGCGAATCTATGAAATGTATGCTTAGAAAGGTAGTGTGTGCTATAAGTGCTATACTTCATTTTATACACAGGCTGGTAAAGAGTTTATTTTGTTCCAAAAATTAGATTTTAAGGCTGGTCCAATTCTAGAGAGGCTTTAGATGACAACTCATCATGTTTATGAATTGAAAAAATGGTTCAAGCTGAAGGTGTTAATAATTTAATATTATTTGTTTCCATCAATTTTCGTGCATTCTGTTTGGCTGAAAAATTGGTTTGATTTCTCAATGAAAACAATTTTGAGTAAGCAGCTATTTTTAAGCTTGAGCACAAAGTAGTCCTGCAAGAAAAATGTCTTATTATGGAGAAATTCTTCCATTTTTGCATACCTCCATGAAATTTAAGAATACTCTCTTCATCTCTGAAATGAATTGAAAAATGGTTAAATGGTCAGGCTTCCAAAATTTCATAAATTTCTCTTAATTGGGCCAAAATTACAAGGTTTTGGCTTCTCATGGAAGCAATGTGAGGGTAGAAAGATTTTTGAAACTGAAAGATTTTGTGTATTATTATTCATTCCGCTATGCCTGGACCAACAAAAAGTTCTGTTAAGGAAACATTTTTGACCAGTCACACAGAAAGGGACCATCTGGGAACTCTGTAAAATAAATAACAGAAAAAGAGATTTGGTCCGGGGTAGGTCAACCAGAGATCATATTTCAATGATTTTTTCACGGATAGTAGATTGATCATTTTACATTCAGAAAACAAGCAAAGTGTGAAGAGTTTCAATCCTAGTCAGTCTGCCCAGTCCGACTAGAGACGACACTTGACACACCTCCCAGATGGTCCCTTTTCGCTTTATGGATCACATTTAACCCTTTGCTGTTCAATCCCTGCTTTTTACGTGTCTGTGATTTTATGATTGAGAAAACATTGTGAAAAAAGAAGAAATTGCTTCTGACAAGCAATTTCTTCCTTTTCCACTCTATTTTCTACCCTACTGAATAGTTATTTTTCAAATTAAATCCACTTTAAAATTTCGTCTGCAAAACCTTTGAATTTGGACAGGTCCAAAATTTTGTAAAACAGGAAAGGGTTAATAAATGTACTCTAAGAATTAAGTTTTTAAGAAAAATTAGTGGGAAGTACTTCACATGATTCCTAAAATATCTTCTGCTTTAACCCTTTGCTGTTTAATCCCTGCATTTTACATGCCTGTGATTTTATGATTGAGAAAACATTGTGAAAAAAGAAGAAATTGCTTCTGACTAGCAATTTCTTCTTTTTCCACACTATTTTCTACCCTACTGAATAGTTATTTTTCAAATTAAATCCACTTTAAATTTTCGTCTGCAAAACCTTTGAATTTGGACAGGTCTAAAATTTTGTAAAACAGGAAAGGGTTAACTTGCATCAGATCAAGTATTTTGGGTTTCAAATAGAATTATTTCAACAATACTTGCACAAATTCCATAATATGGATAGTCAGTGAAATTGTCTTGTCCAGACCATTCTAACCTTAAGAAAAGGTTTTAATGAGAAATAAAGATTTAAGACTGGAAATACCTATTCTTATCTGTATGTTACTCTCCTGTATTAAAAAATATAAATCTAGATAGCGCTGGTTGGTTCAGCATTAGTTTTTCTTACACTGTTTCAGCCTAAAAAATGCACAATTTTGTCACATACCCATCCGCCTTATATACATCCGAGGTCTGTTGCAATTTACGGAAATGGCAGAGTGATGTTCCGAATGGCTAATTTTAAATGGGAAAGTACAATCCATAGAGGAATTAAAGGAAATGTGTTCAAAAATCATTTTTTCTCCTAATCCAGGATTATTTGGGTTATTATTTTGCTTCATTTGAGGTCTGTGAAATAAGACTAATTTGTGAAATTAAAGTCGATCATTACATACACAAAAATTGCTTATTTCTTCAACTTACTTGTAAAAAAGATAATCATATAACCTAGTATAATGTAACTGTCAATTAAGGGTCATTTGAGTTATGTAATACGTCTCAATATGTCAATTTTCTGTCAAATTTGGAGTATAACATACTAAACAATGTATAACATCGTAAAGACAGTCTTATGTAATATCAATTATTGTCTTCCTTTCCCTACCTAGATTTTTTCCACATTCTTAACAATTGATGTTTTTTGAAGATAGCAAAGTAAGAAATAGAAAAAAAACTAGTAATAATTTCCCTTGTAACAATACACCACTCTCAAGCACTAATATAGATAAAAGCTATAGCTGAATCTATGCAATATGTACGATAGAATAATGCTCACATATTCATTTTGATGGATATGAAGCCTATTTCTTGTACGATGTTTTTGCTGTGTTTTTTCTCAACTGTGGAGAAGTGTCATGTGGAGTAATTGTTTTGTAATTGTTTTATCATTATTGTGTTCATAGTAAATACTAGTAGGAACTGTAATAGTCAAAATGAAATCTTATACATATAAATTGAGATATAATTTTAAAAAGATGTGTAGCCCAGGAAAATTTCGGTTACGAGGTATTTATTCAATTATTTATTGAATTTATTTATAAACTGCATTTTACATTGCAAGTTCCTTTATGTTTTAAAGCCCTTTACCTTACTAACAATTTTACATTGATAAAATCTTAAAGCTTTACTAGCCACAATACTTACAGTATATTCTCAGATATTGAGGGCTCTATGGTTTTTCTTAGCCAGTCCTGCATTTAGGATACAAAAGTTCTTGCAATTGTTACCAAGTAGCTTTGTTATTTCCCATGTTTAACAGTTTGCTTGCCTGGGGCACTGGTGATAAGCAGCAAGCGACCTGATGAGGTGATCAGTACAGCAAACAAACTTTTTTTCCCTTGCATAATATTCATTCCAAAGACACAAAAATGTTGTGAGAGCCTTGAATTATATATGCCAGATATCAACAAATATTTCATGAGATTAGAAATTTGAAGTGTAAGATTGCTAGGGTCTAGCTAGCTGTTTTGAAAAAGCAATCAAAGAGTTTCAGATGAATAAAAAAAATCCACCTTGAATAAATGAAGATGAAAAACAGTTTAAAAAAGAGAAAATTACAATTGCATATAGATCTATATGTAAAATGTTTCATTCCGGTTAATGAGTTTGGCAAGTTTTTTCCCGAAAAAAAAAGACTACATTTTGCCTTGCAGTCATTTAATCTTACTTGACTTAATTTGAGCCTGTGTGTGACATTTCCAGTAATTCAAAATGTGCGCCAAGCAAAGACTCTGGCCAGCCTTAGCATCTACACAGTCTGGCCAGGGTCTTCATTTTGTGCTTTGTAGAAAGGTAAAGTCTAATAGTGTTGTCTTTAGAAAGTCAGGCAAATATAAAATTATACTACAAGGCAATAAAAGTTGTTTAACATTGGCCCTTCACGCACATGGCAAATTGTTGGAAATGTCATGCACAGGCTTATTTGTAAGTATTTACAGACAATATAACCTACACAACAAGAACATTTTTAGATCTTAGGGCAATTTCTTTTAAACATGTAGGATTTTGTCTTTAATTTAGATTCAAACAAATGCTACACCCAGTCTATTTAATCTTATTCCAAGGGATTAGGGCAAAACTATTGTATGTGCCTATAAATATACAGGCACTTACAATAGTTTTGCCCTAATCCCTCAATATGCCCTTGGAAAGATTTGTTGTGAGTAGGATGTAGTTAACCCTTTGCTGTTTAATCCCTGCTTTTTACGTGCCCGTGATTTTATGATTGAGAAAACATTGTGAAAAAAGAAGAAATTGCTTCTGACAAGCAATTTCTTCTTTTCCCACACTATTTTCTACCCTACTGAATGGTTATTTTTCAAAATTAAATCCAGTTTAAATTTTTGTCTGCAAAACCTTTGAATTTGGACAGGTCTAAAATTTTGTAAAACAGGAAAGGGTTAATATGTCGTTGGAAAGATTTGTTGTGAGTAGGATGTAGTTAATGTACTGGTATGTCATATTCCTAATTAGCTATGCAATGTATTTATTGTATTAATTGAAACTTGACTGCTTGTTCTGTTGTTACTACAGCCGAGCTTGGTATTAACGAGTTTAGATATAAGCTTCAATGGTATTAGCAATATAGACATTTTACAATGTGGTTTAAATCAATATGAAATTTGTACAAATGGGCAAACAAGGGAACCTTTTGGTCTCTTTCACATATTTTTCCCAAAATACATGTTATGTGTAATAGTAAGAATAGTATGAATAGCATCATAAAGAATGTTTTGTGTTTGAATTGTCAAAGCAAAACATCTTGTCATTGTGAAATCACATTTAAGGTTTGGTGTAAAATGGTTTCTACTAAGTTGAAATTATGATTAGAATATAACCAGATGTTAGGTCTCCACTTCCACAATTGTGTTCATATAGTTGCTGTATTGCTGTGAAGTTTGAATGTATACTCAAAACAAGCATCTTTTAAGTTTCATATGCTACAGCTTTTACATGAGTTAAATGTGAAATACATGTACGAGGTTGGATAAAGAATTATATGAATTTTTAATATAACTTTGAAATTTCCCAACGAAAATGAATGTAATTTTGTACACGTCTCAAACCATTTGTTGAAATAATACTAAATTTACCATAATCTGTAATGATAAATATCCGAAGTTTGATGTTCCTGAGTAGGCACCACAGGCGTAACCCATTTCATATAATACTTCCTAGTATTTCTACCCGTAATTTTTCCCTCAATTTGTACCAAACTTTGATTCTTTGCATGCTATCATAGTCTGTTTCAAGTTTTAATGTAATCAAATTTTTTTCCTATTCAAAGTCCGTAAGCTAAGGACATGCATAAATGTTTGAGCTTCGAAATGACGTCAGTGGTGTATAATAAAGTTCTCCTGGACCCATGGAAAAGCTGATATCTTCTTTTTAAATGGTTTAAAAGGTTTTTGTTTTGGAATGGTGAGAGGGATGACACTCAGAGAATGGGAAACATCTCCTCCATCTTGTATTTGTAGCTATCACAGATCCGTATCTGTGTAGTATCTTAAACACACATTACACACTATAGTTCATCGTTTTGGTTCAGATTGGTATGAAAATAGTACTTATTGAATGGATGAGGCAATACAGAAATTGTGTTGATTGTTGAGTTGAGTAACTTGAAAAGGGCAGACTGTAACTTCTTATTTGTGTCATTACCCTGCGATGGTACCAAATGACTTCATGTTTTAGAATGATTGCTACAGATGACCAAATAATTTGATCGCTTCCAAATTTACATGATGAACTGAAAAATCCAGCAATATGATAACAGTGTTGTTTTCTTTTCAAAATCTGTAATTTCAAAATTTCTGTAATGTTGGTCTACATAATTTTTATTCACCCTCCTATGTGTATTTGGTCTTTATGTAAGAATTAAAAGCAGTTTAATTTCTTTGTAAGATCTACCAAGCAGATTTATACAACAAATTGATTATAATTTATTTTCTTACCTTCATGAAAAAAAAATACATTACTTTTCACTTTGAGTTACAACGTCATAATTCATTTTATGAGACACAACAATGAAAAACATGAAACAGTAATGGACTTAAAGCTTAGCCACATTAAAAGCTGCGGTCATGGCACAGTTTACAGTGCCTTGAAACTCCTCGTAAGATTCACACATCATTTCCAATTCCACTTGGTGATTTTGTTTTCTTCTGCAGTAATATTTGCAAGCTATAGACAGTGTGATAGTTGTTGTTATTTGTTGAGTGTCCTTCACTTTCTACCTTAGGTAATGTTTTCATTGATTTAATTGTTTAATTCACATCACTGCGTTCACATCTGAAGAAATAAATTGGTAAAATACAGAAAGATCTCTCATTTATGTCCTAAGCTGAAGGGCTTCTATGGATCAGTCCCCCTTGTTTGAATTCGGTATAACTTGTAATTAATTCCCTTCATGTGATGTGGTTCTTGTTAAGTTAGAGCTAAAGTGTGAAGAACAAGGTCACATAGAAAGGTCATGGTCAAACAGGATGTAAAACTCGTAATTGATCCGAAACTGGGACATTAAGGTAGTAGAACTGTACTAGTTCCACAACATTTTGGAAGTTATTATCTTTCACAATGTTGACCAAGGTTTCCTAGTGTAAATCATTAGGAAACCTCGGTTAACCCTGTTAAAGTTTATTACTTCCAGGTCATTGCAGAACAATTACAGGTCTACTACCTTAATAGTTTCTGAAATTTCAATGTTAAGTAAGTTTGGGGGGGGGGGGGGGGGTATGTGTCTTCAATGGCAGATCCATGCTTTCAGAAAGGGGGTTCAACTTGCATATTTGGGGTGTTTTCCTGTTATTGCCAAATTTTAATTGAATTTACCATTGGAAGTTTCGAACTTGACAAATGAGGTCTGGATTGGCTTTTGATCTTGTGTCAGCTGTAGGTCTGTAATTCAAAGGTTAAGGTCTTACTAAGAGAACGTTCGATCCCCAACGGCGGCACTCATCCTTTCCAACTATTTGTCTACCACCAATGGTTTGATAATCGTAGACCCATTTGGGATAGCAGCTGGAGGCTAGGAAAGGATTTGATGGTTGTCCTGGTGTGAGATGTACAAGATCCATTGTTAGGTGCTCCAGCCACTGCGATATGACTGAAATAATATTAAAGGCAGTGTAAAAACTCATTCAAACATACAAAACAAACTTACTATGAGAACAAAGGTTCAAATTATGAGTTATAAGGTTTTTTTTTATTCTCCTCTATAAGTCAAGTTATAATAGTTTGGTTGTGAAATGAGTTAAGAACTTGTTTCCACTAGGTAATATGCAGGGATAAATCTGGCACTGAAAACCATTGTTATTTTGCAGAAATATCTCATTTAGCTGAAACTAGAGAAATTAAGAGTTTTTGGTGAGATATTTTGACAAATTAATTATAGCCAGTTACAACTGTTTGTCACAGAGTCAACAAGATCCTTCACTAAATTACATTTTGCTTTGATATTTTTCTCTCATTAAGCCAATTTCAATGAGATTTCTGGCAGAAAAATGAGAGAATCTCTCAATATTTCACCCAAAAATGATCCCTGAATATGTCATTAGTAAAGTCTCTCCAAGGTTAATGTCATACATTGATGTTAGAAAGGGATGTATCAATTTACAAAGTGTCATAACTTTTACATGTTATAATTGGACATTTTCAATGAAACTTTAACAAGGAAATTTTATTCCAATTTTGTAGCTTTTGGTGAGTGTGAAATAGTCTCCGCAAGTACAATTTGGTGTTTATGCATTAGTGCATATATTTGTCTGTCCTTCAGTCTGATTTTGTCAAAGTCTGTTTTTGTCCAGCCCATAACTTATGGATTTATGGTTGGATTTCTAAATTTGTTTTCACCATTGTTTCCTCCAATGAGATGTTTATTCTTCCATTCTTTATCAGACTGTTCAATAACCTAGGCCATTGATATGCTATAAGACGCCATTTGTTCATTTATTCATTCAATGGGCAGATGTGCCCTATAAAGGATCTTTTTCCTTATCCTAAAGGTCAAGGTCACAGTCAAGGGTCAAATTTTTGTATGGAGTCTACCTTCCACATTTATAGTTGGAATTCATAACAGTTATAACATGTAAAAGATATCCCCCTCAAGTCCAAGAAGTACCGTTGTTATTTGTTAAGGCTGTAGTTTAAAATGTCAAGGTCAAAATTTTGAGGACTCAGGACATGTGATCTCCCTTGACAACCAATTTTAGTTATTTAAATGGCACTGTGAAATAAAATTTATTAATCCAAAAAGCTTTTTAATCACAGTTGTTCTTTGTTTTTATTTGATTGATAGGTCAGTGCCAAACTGTTGTAAGTGCCTATATATTTATAGGCACTTACATTAGTTTTGCGTTGAGCCCTTGGTTTGTAATTTTGAGGTGCAACAGATATAATTCTCGCTTGTTTCATTGTTAATTTATGGTGTGTCACCCATGTTTTTACATTCAGATCGTATCATCTCACATAGGTCATTTTTAAGTTTTTTTGTATTATGCAAGTTTATAGTGATATTTAACGGTGTTTAAGCTGTAAAATGTTATTAAAACATAGCTAAATGGTAACACTGACTTTCTTTTCTTACCAACCCTAATGACGAAGTATGTGCACTCTGAAACATTCATACTTATCATACAAAAAAGGTAAACCAAGTCATGCTGAATAAAGACCATGGTCAAATCACATAAAAAACAAAGTGCTTAAAACACTGTAATGCACTAAAAGAGAGATTTATTTCGAAAATATAATTTAAAACTTTTCTGGTTTGAAAAAGGATAATTAGGTGTTATAGACTAAGATCAGACTGCACATATTGATGGCTCAGCGCGAAACAGTTTTCACTCCCTATATCTTTATAGGGAGTTTCAACAGTTTTGTGCTGAGCCATCGATATGTGCAGGCTGATGTTTGTCTATAGCTCATACCAAAGCAGGAATATAATAGATTCAGCAGAACAAGGCTTTATGACCAAACACATACACTCTGAAATGTTCATACCTATTGTCTGTTATGTACTGGTGAATTTTCCAGGAAGCAGAATCGAGGGGGATTAATATAAGTTCTAAGAATTTGTTTCCTAATCAATGTCGAATAAATAGGTTTAAACCACATCAGACAACAAAATTTTGACAAGACCAAATTTGAAAACATTGGTCCTTTTAAATAGGTATGGAAGAAAAAACAGTTTAAAAAAAAAAGGTTGTTTAAGCAATGTTTTCAGTAGCCATCATAATTTCTTGCAAGTTATCAATCTATATATATGTTAGAACAACCCTCTGCGTTCAAGATGACAGCTGTTGAGAAATGGTACACTACATTCTTTGCATCCTGATTGCAGGGTAGGGCTTTGTGGTAGTAAGGTTAATTGCAGGGATATAAGTCAATCTGCCCTGCAATCAAAATGCAAAAAAATTGCAAGTATATAAAAAAATTCACCCAGCCATGTGACACTCAAATGTGGTTAACATTTCTTAAACATTTTTCAAATGTTTTTATCTTGAATGCTGGGCTTTACATCCTGGGCAAGCAAACAAAACAAGCAGTACATATTTTCATAGCAACTTGTTTCAGACCTTTCAATGGCCATCCCGATTGCACAAGTCCTACTAAATTCTTGGAAAAAGAATTCACTGGCCAGTTTGTTTGTATTCCCCTTTGTTGCCCCCAGAATATGTTTGGTCATTACAGAAGAGAATAGTACAAAGAGAAATCTATTGCTGAAATCAACCTGGCTCTTCAACATGCCCCAGTACATGTAATGCACCCACTAGACTTTTGATAAAGGTAGAAGACCTATAATAGTTCCACAATGTTATGGAAGTAATGAACTTCAACAATGTTAACTGAGGTTTCCTAATGATTTCGTTAGGAAACCTCGGTCAACATTGTGAAAGATTATGAGTTCAGAAATGTTGGTGATCTTTTACGGGTCCAATACCTTTATGTCTCATCCAAGAGACAATCAGTTCTTTAGTTGGTCAGTCTTAGGACCAAATCTGTCATCTCAAGATTTGGAGTCAAGCTCTTTTTCTAAGCTAATCAGGTTACAATAATTCTAGTTTGAGGTTTGTTTTTTTATGCTCCCCGAAGGGAGAGCATATAGCCGCCGCTTCGTCTGTCTGTCCGTCCGTCCGTAATTCCTTCCGTCCGTCCCCACCTATTTCTCCATAACCCTTGGGCCAAATCAAATGAAACTTACAATATGAACTCCCTATGATATAGTGATGATGCACCTGTGACGGTTTTTTGGATTTGAGGCTTCGTCACAGGAAAAGGGGACTTAGGGTAAAAAACAGTTTTTCCCAAATTTCTCCTAGTCTAACTGTCAGAATTTAGTGAAATTTCATATTTGAGTAGCAAATCAGATGCCCTTTACTATAAACAATTTGAAATTAATGTAAAAAAGAAATTATCATGGAAAAAGGGGGCTAAATGTTTGTTACCTTTATGTTAGCATGTAAAATAGTTATTCCATCCATCCGTCCGTCCCCACCTATTTCTCCATTACCCTTGGGCCAAATCAAATGAAACTTACCATGTGAACTTTCTATGATATAGTGTTGATGCATCTGTGATGGTTTTTGGATTTGAGGCTTCGTCACGGGAAAAGGGGTCTTAGGGTAAAAAACAGTTTTTCCCAAATTTCTCCTAGTCTAACTGTCAGAATTTAGTGAAATTCCATATTTGAGTAGCAAATCAGATGCCCTTTACTATAAACAATTTGAAATTAAGGTAAAAAAAATATATCATGGAAAAAGGAGGCTAAATGGTTGTTACCTTTACGCTGGCGCGTAAAATACAGTTATTATTTCATTTCTCCTAGTCTTATGCTCAGAATTTGATGAAATTTCACATTTCAGTAGCAAATCAGATGCCCTTTACTATAAACTTTTTGGAATTTGTGTCTAAAAATATGTCATGCAAAAAGGAGGTTTAATGTTTGTTACCTTTATGTTTGCTGTATAAGATTACACCTTATTTGAGTCCTTGCAATCTGACCACAGAGTATATCTCCTAAAGTATAATAGCTATCAACTTGAAACTTTATGGGTGGATAGATCTTATGGAGGAGAAGTGCAGTGCACAAGAACTACAACTCTTGCTTGCATAATTTTGGTGTTAAAGTCCTTTGTTATTTTTGATACTTAGATTTTGTCTGGAGCTTATCTCCTATGTATAGTAGCTATCAACTTGAATCTTTATGGGTGGATAGATCTCATGGACGAGAAGTGCAATACACCTTAACTACAACTCTTGCTAGCATAATTTTGGAGTCATTGCCCTTTGTTATTTTTATTACTTAGATTTTATAGGAGGCAAAACTTTGACAGTACAAAAGAATCTTTTATCTATTAGGCTTCAGTTTACTATCAAGCTTTCGTGGCGGGGGATGTCCATGTCCAACATAACTCTTGTTTTTGTGACAATGCCCTATTCGGGGAGCATAATCCGTCTCCGACGGCTCTTGTTTTTTCATTCATTGTAACTACCAAAGCATTTGCCCTCATGAGATACACCATAGGAAAGTCATGGTGGAGTGATTAAATCTTGCAATGCTGCTTGAGTGATAATATAATTTTCAATGAGAGAACCGCTGGGGGATACCCCTGTGTTCAGGATGATGAAATGTGGTAAACTGTTTGCAAGTTATGCCCTACTTTGTACATGCACTTGCTTGCAAAACAGGGTATAATTTGCAAACAGTTCCGTCATGTTTTGTCATAGCTGTTGGCATACAGTTGTAAGAGTGTCAGGCTATCGTTCTCAAGGTTCCAGGTTTGATCCTTGATGGCATCTCTCATCCTTTCTGTCTATATGTCTCCCACCAATGGATAGATAATCATAGACCTATGTGGGATAGTAGCTGGGGGCTAAGAAAAGATATAATGGTAGTACTAATTAGAGAAATCCAAGGAATTAATTGTTAAGGGCTCCAGCTCCTGTGATATGTCAAAGGTTGTTAAAAGCAGCATAAAACCCAATTCAAATGTTTTGTCATCCTAAACACAGTACTGACTTTACTGAAGATAGTTGATAGTGATTGAATCTAAGAAAAAGGCCATATTTCGTAAGAAAATGCATGTAGAGTTAACGCTTTAATATGATTGGTTGCTTTTGTGATTGAGAAGACATGCTGCTTTTCAAGTAATTATCTTAATAATGATAATAACTATGATGTAACCAATGTAAAAAGTAAATCATGCTAGCTACTACACCTGCAACTACACCTAAGCTTACAGCTACGTCTAATTGGGAACCTAAGGTGATTCTACGAATTAGACCTCGAAAATAAAGGGCACAGCCAGGAAAGTGCATCATTTCAATTGTGGCATTACAATTATCAACCATCCTGCTGAGGATGTTGTTGCATGAGGGCATATCATAATTTGATAACAAAACACAGTGTCATGGATTTTGTCATTGGATTTTTATATGCCCAAAAGAATCTAAAGACAATTAGAATGCATTTACATTTTTTTCCCTCATATGTATTTATCAAAGCACCACCAGAAATAGAATAACCTGAAAAATGAACCAAAGCTACTTGACTTACGTCTGAGGTACTTTCAGTTTACAGAAATATCTGAACGACGTTCCAAAAGCAGCTACACCGAGAGGGTGACAACAATAACTCGACCTTTTATTCTAAACCAGTAGAGCTAAAAACAATATTCAAATTTTTCAGGGTCATCAGATCCCCAAGTGATTGCCACAACATCACAAGAGGAAGGAAAGAGACAAAGCTACATCCATGAGTTGATAAATACAGAAGAGTCCTACATGAATGATATGTCTATTGTATTAGAGGTAAGATATCAAAGTCCATTTTTTTTAGTAAATATTTGAAGTCAAGGAGTAGAGCTACTTTTAGAAGTTGATAATTACAGAGGAATGAATGATATTGCCATTATATAAGAGGTAAGATATCAATGCTCATTGAATCAGAGTATTAATTAGAAGTCAGGAGACAGAGCTACTTTAAGTAGTTGATCAATATTGAGGAGTCCTACATGAATGAAATGTCTATTGAATTAGAGGTAAGATAAGTAGTAAAGTACACTACTTAATCCATGAAATAATATGTACTGAGGATCATTATGTGAATAAAATGTCAATTATATTAGAAGTAGGATGGCATTTAAAAGATCCAGATGAAAAAATGTACCCAGTTAGTTGCACACATTTCAGAAATCAAATCATTAGTGAAAACTTAATGATATAAAAGTTTAATATAGGTATTTTCTATTTTGCCCCTTGCTCTAGATTAAAGTTGCTTGACAGAAAGGGACTATGAATTCTTGTTATTTATCAAAATAAAAAGTATTAAGACTGTTCTTAAAAGGAAATTTATTGCACAATGATAAAAAACATATCTATATAGTGATGGAATGAGATAAATTATTCATATTTGACATGAGGGTTCCTTATATCAATGTCATGAACTTATGTCAAGGTCAAGGTAATCAATCAAGGTTGTGTATCAAGGTCAAACTATTAAACATTGTTTATTTTCATTTTGTTTATTTTTTAGTGTGAGGGGGCTTCATTAGTATTCTTCAAATACATCAATAAATTTCTGACTCATGGGTGTTCAAAATCTTTGGGTAATTATTGTATTTTATTGAATTACTTAATATATTATTTTCAGGCTTTTTATAAACCCTTGGCAGAGTCTAGAGCCCTGTCAGAAGAAAACTTGAAGAACATCTTTGTGAACTGGAAGGAGCTGATAGTGTGTAATACTAAACTTCAAAAGTAAGGGAAAAGCAGTCTGGTGATGAGTTAAACATTTGTTGTTGACATTTTACAGAATGATTTGATGATCTTAAGTGTCAGATACTTAATTATAACACCACAATGCAAGAGGCATATCAGCCTGCGTGTGAGATTTCCAACAATTTACACATGCGCAACATAAAGACTCAAATCAGACCGTGCAGCCGCACAGTCTGATAAGAGTCTTCACTATGCACTCAATATAGGTGGATATGAACCAAAAGTCTCTGCTTTCAATCCAAGTACAATTTAAATTTACTGTGTTATCATCCAGGCTGCTCAATGTCTGTCCATTACACACTCATGAAATTGTTGGAAATGTCACACACAGGCTCATATATGAAATGAGAAATCACATGATTTTATGCATAGGTTACCAAGCTATTGGTAATCATTTTCACATGTTACATGTTAAAAGATTTATTCTGCAATTGATAGTGGACACAATAAAACTGTCAAGCATTCCATCCGATACAAAGTTTACAGAATTGGTCATATCTAGATTTTTCTTTCATTTGGGACCCTTGGCCCTAAGGTCTTAAGACTTTTCTAATTCTCAACTCAAAATTTTCTCAAATTTCAATTTGAGATTAAAGACATAATTCTATTGTATTGCTTAAATGAATACATGAACATTACAGATAATATGATTAAGTTGTTATAAATGACAACTTATTTATATAAATTATCATGTTCATACATTTATTTGAATTTGATATTTTAGAAAATTTTAAGTTGAGAACGAAAAAAGTTTTAACTAACATACCCAAATATTCATGTGATAACATCCCATATGATATTTTTAATGATATCACACGGATATTTTTAGAACAATGACATAATGTGGTCAGAGCCTTGATAATTATCAATTCCTCATATCTCCTTAGATTTTTTTTCATACAAAACACCAAATATGTATTACAGTCAAATCCCGTTTGATCGACATCTGTTACATCGACATTTTCGTATACCAACACTAATTTGTTGGGAACGGATTTGCACAGTTTTTTTTCTCCCGTTACAACGGAATTCTCGTTTTCCGACATCGACACAAAATTTTAGGGAACGAAAGTGCAAAATCCCTATATTTTGTTATTCAATACATCGACACTTACCTGAAAAATTCCTAGCGGCTATTTTTAGCACCTCGCGGTAATGTATTAATCAATAATGGAGGCGTGTATACTTAATTATGCTAAGGTGCGAATACAGGTTTTCCCCCTCGGCGATTGTCGACGATTGAACCACCCAGAACACAATAGTCTCGTCTGTTAATCTTTGGTAGGTTGAGGGTGATACTGTCGTAACTTATTTTCAAAAAAAATGTATAGATACACCACTTTGCATTCGACGTGAACTATTTGACCCATTTTAGTTGGGTTTTTTTCTCGGCGAAAATAGCAAGTCGTCATTTTTCTTTGATTGTTAGGCAAAAGTCTTGGTCTTACATTTTACGTTGACTTATAAAAAAAACGACTGAGCCACCAGCAAAGAGACATCGCACCCAACTCTCGTTTGATCAAAAACAGACGATATAAGAATACAAATATGTACATTTAGATAGAACACAGTGTCAGTTGTCGAATTATTTTTCGAAAGAGGTGACTACTAAGCTGGTTGATTGACAATCAATGATAAATTGAAGCAAAAAGATTCAATAATTGATTTAAAAAAATTTAATCTGATTATTCTACTGTCTCTCGATTTTAAGTTAAATCATGTCTCAAAACTGTCACAATCTATTTTAAACAGCAGAGAAACAAAAGCCACGAAAACCTAGAGAGCGGATGGAAATTATTATTCTGTAGAGAACAATCAAGGACAGAAATCTATCAAAGATTTCTTGAAAAAGTAATGATTAACAAGATTCAATATTCAGTTTTAAGTCTTGTAGAGTTATTTTATCGATATTCAACGGTAAAATATGAGTATGTTGTACATAAATGAAATTAACTTTCTACACACATGAGTGATTTTCAATACACCGACATGTTCGTTAAACCGACATTTTTATCGGGAACAAATGTGGTTGTTGTGATGAGAGTTGACTGTATATATTCATAACCTTGTGCTCTGAAGCATCAATAGGCAATGAGTTAAATAAATTGTTACTTTTATTTTAGAGCTCTTCGAGTCCGTAAAAAGATGTGTGGTGAAGGTCAAGTTATTAACAGTATTGGTGATATTTTATGTGAAAATGTAAGTACTGGTACCGCTCGTAACCTTTTCAAGTTTTAATGGCCCAACCATGAAATGCAACCAACATATAGAGTTACCTCTGTCCATGTGTGATTGTTTGTGTGTGGATGTGTGTGTCCAATTCTTGTCTGGAGCATAACTTCTACATTTATCGATGAAATTTGAATTAACTTGGCAAAGTTTGTCCCCTGAGTAAGTACTAGTGTCTTGCAAAGAATTTATCTGGATATGCCCAAGGTCAAGGTCACCACTAAAGGTTAAAGGGGTCATGAGGAAACAAATCAAGAAAATGCAGGGCATGTGACTCATTTCTTGTTTGAAATTGAAAAGGGATGCAGAGGAAAATGAAAGAAAGCACCCTTTATAAAATGACCTACATCTTGGGAGTGAAATAACCCTGTTGAATATTTTTGATAAAACACAAGTGTAATATCACTAATGAAACAAGCAAATTCGTTGAATTGATATCCCCCGCCGAACATATTTTCATTGTCAATGGAGTTAATATCAATCTGTTTGTTTATGGCTTAAACAGTCAGGGGCAGTAACTCTAAATTCGACGGTCGAACTGAGTAACCCAAACAATATGCGCATGTCCTCATTGTAGTGAAGCTGTGTGCCAAGTTTCATTGAAATCCGGTCTATAGTTTTCAAGAAATAGCGTGGAAACGAATATCACTCTGTATGCATATGGCTTAAACAGTCAGGGGCAGTAACTCTAAATTCGACAGTCGAACCAGGTAACCCCTACGATATGCACATGTCCTCATTGTAGTGAAGCTGTGTGCCAAGTTTCATTGAAATCCTGTCTACAGTTTTCAAGAAATAGCGCGGAAATGAATATCACTATATATGTATATGGCTTAAACAGTCAGGGGCAGTAACTCTAAATTCAGCGGTCAAACCGGGTCACTCCGACGATATGCACATGTCCTCATTGTAATGAAGCTGTGTGCAGAGTTTCATTGAAATCCGGTCTATAGTTTTCAAGAAATAGCGCGGAAACGAATGTCGGTCGGAAGGACAGATGGAGGGACATGGCAAAAACAATTTCCCTCCCGATGATTTTATCGGCGGGGGATAATAAATCATGCAAATGAGCCAGGAATATAAAGATATAGCAGTGTTGTAGTTTTGTTGTGTAAATGATGTCATTTTGCAAATGGTTTTATTATATGCGCAATAAATTCAATCATTAAATATGGTAATTTCCTCATTTTTTCAAAAAAATTTAGTTCATGTTATAAAAAGAATATCAAATTTGTGTTCTTTAAATTTATGTTTCAAGGTGAAATAAGTGGAAAATATTAACTTCACAATGAATTTTGTTGTGCAGCTGATTACTGGATTGAATTATAAAGTTTTCTGTTGATTGCAGAATTGAATTTCCCAGTGCTGTAGACTATCAAATTGAATTAGGGTTTCCTATTGATTATTGTGTTAACACATCTTGATAGAAGTCAAATATTATTTATTTTGAAGAACTTTCTTCGACCTAGTAACTTTGTTTCTATGGCTTGTGTTTAATTGCTTCCAGGGATCGACATTAACACCAGTACTCGGGCCCAAACAAATGGATTTTAGGGAGGACTGGTAGATGTTACTGTGCTGCAGGTCCTTCAGGCCTGTAGTTAATGATGGCACTTAGTATTTAAAATCTGCCACTTCTGAAAAAAAAAGCCTTTTCAAAACTAAAATTTGCATTACCAAATCAAAAATATTTTAGAAAAGAAGAAATTGCTTGTCAAAAGCAATTTCTTTTATTCCAATAACGTTTTCTTTGCACTTTATCCCTTAAATTGCTAAAATTCAAACATGCTTTTTATCATGCAGGACCTGTTGTTATCAGGGAGGACTTGTAATATTTAGGGCTAATAGGTCTTTCAGGCTTGTGGCAAAAAGTAGTTAGTGTCAAACCCTGGCTTCCAATTTGACTTTTTTTTCCAGATACCTCATTTAACCCCATATATCCGTTTCTGTAGTTGTCAGTTAAACGCTGCTGCACTGTTACAGAGAATTACAGAAAATAATTCCCTTTTCAATGAAGTCCATAAAGTAAGTATTCAATTTGTACCTCTGTACCAAATTTGATGGCTCAGCACAAAACTGTTGTAACTCCCTATAAACATGTAGGGAGATACAATTGTTTTGCGCTGAGCCATTGAATTGCTAATTTCTTTTATATGAAGTTCACAAAGTCATACCCAATATTTTTGTACCTCTTTACCTCTTATCTTATATTTTAAGTAGTTACTATTGTTTTACACAGAGCCATTGGTATGTGTGACATATCAAATTTGTGACTCAACTTGTTGGCCATTTCTGATTGAAACCTTTCTAAAAATTTTTCACTAATTAAAAGGAGAAAAAATGATAATAATTTTATCATTGTGAAAACAAAAAACAATTGAACTTTAAATACATGTACTAAAGTTAATAATAAAATACTAATTTTATTAGCTCAGCTGTTTTGAGAGAAAATTGAGGTATTGTTAAAGCCTTAGTGTTGTTGTCATTTTGTGATATCTCTGGTTCTACCAATGGCATTCACTTCAAACTTAGCAAATATGGTCACTATCAAAAGAGCAACCTATACAATCAAGAGGGATAACTAAAGATGCATTTGTGCAAGTTTTGCCCCTTTGACTTAGATTTTTTATTCATTATCCAGAACCTAACAGCTGAACATAGGTACCTGTAGGCTGTGCTCTTGTTCTTGGATAGACTAAAACCACTCCTCAAAATGAATATCGTCATTTTCTGCTAAAATCTCATAACTGCAGCTTGTTTAAAGCTGTAGTTACGAGGTTTAGGTAGAACATCAACGATATACTTCTTAGGCAAAGATCTAGTGCATATTGTTTAACCATTGGTTAATCTGTTTATCTTTCTGTGTTGAAAACCTAAAACAGAAACAATATTGTTTAATTGTAGTATAGATATAATGCTCATATTTGGTATCGTAATAAAACTAATGTCTTCATATCACATCTACTGCTATCAAAGCTTATGTTCATCCGACAGATTTAAGGTCATAGTTCTTTGAAGTTCAAATTTCTAGAAAATATACAGTTTCGGGGCTTTTATATTTCACAAACACTTCTTGCACATGCTTATCTGAATGTAAACTTGTACCTTTTTATGTAAAATTTATATATGCATTCTTCTTGTTATTATTAAATTGTGTGTATTTCAGAAATGTGTTCAGAATGCCAAAACAAAGGGCATGCCATTAAGTAGTTTCTTGTTAAAACCAATGCAACGAATCACAAAATATCCTCTTATAGTAGAAAAGGTAAGTCCTGGTTATATATGTACAGGGTTTTAAGGGACACAGGTTTTGCAAGTCTGAGAGTCACAAAAAAAGTAGCAGGGACCCTAAAAACTTTCTGATGCTAGTCCCATAGACCCTCTTGGGATCATCTTCAGGAAAGAATTGAAGACTGTTTAAACAGTCTTCAATTTTCTTTCCTGAATTTGATCTGAAAAGGTTCATATAAACCTAACATTTTCTTTATCTAGAACCAGGGAATTGGTCTGAATTCACATAAACAACATTATCGTTTAAGAGAATAGTAAAATTCTAAAGCAGGGATCCCCAAATAATCATAAAGGACCCCTTAGAGATCCCAAATATTGAGTCCTTTGGTCCCTGCTTTCTTGATGTCTGACTAAAACCGAGAATGTACTACAGTATTCTTGATATGAAAAGTTTGGTACTATCACAAGTCATCATCAAATTTTCAGACTAGCTATATCAGATTTATAGAATATATGAATTCCTAAAAAAGATTGGTTTTGCTTCTTTTTTTATGCCCCCGTATTGAGAGATCGGGGGCATATTGTTTTACTTGTGTCTGTCTGTCTGTCTGTCTGTCTGTGTGTCCGTCCGTCTGTCTGTCCGAAAACTTAACCTTGCCAATATCTTCAAGCCTATTCAAGATACAAAGCTAATATTTGGCATGATGATAGATCTCAATGATCCGCATCCGCTGGTACCAAAGTCATGGTCATGTCATCTGTCAAGGTCAAACTTTGAAAAAAAATGCCGTTCCGGGGGCATTCGTGTTTCACAAACACATCTTGTTTTGAGATGTAAGGTGTGAAACACGTTTAACAGTAAACCATACTTATGATATCACTTTAAACAATATAGGTTTATTTCATGAGCCCAAGGTGTTTTGCAATAAAAGAGTTCAGCAATAATACTGAACAGGGATCAACACTGGCACAATTGTTGTTCTTAGGCTCAAGACCTGTGAATTTTAGGGAGGACTGGCAGCATATGACATGTTGCAAGTCCTCCAGCCCTTCAATGGCAGTCTCAGTTGGACACCAATTATTCCAAACCAGTTTTGAAAATTAGCTGCTTCTTTCCAATGCTCAGACTTTCATTACAAAAGGAAAAACTCGTGGAAAAAGAAGAAATTGCTTGTTTTTAATTTTATTTTTGTAGAATAAATAAAGACTGCCTGTTATTATCAGGGAAGATCTGTAAGATTTATAGAGAATAACATGTAAGTGTCTTAAAATATCAATGTTATCTGGTTGAGGTTGGGAGAATTTATCATGACAAGGCTTTGCGGCATGCCGAGGCATGATAATTTCTCGCAGCCGAGACCAAATAACATTGATATTTTAAGACACTTACATGTTATTCTATTTATCATGCATTTTTTTGTGCTTAATTATTATAAACCCTGAAAAATCAAAGAAATTTAGGTGAAAGTGTCTGCAAATTGTTTCCAAATATAGACTATCTGATATCATGTAATGTTATCAGACAGGTGATATCAGGTCAATACAGGCTTCATTGCAGGATAAAGAACAAACAGGTCCTGTCTGCTGGTGGTATAAAAGCTCTTGTTGAACTCTGCTTAGAAGTAATGATGAAGATATTCCTTTATAACTTTCAAAATTACCATTATTATTGTGAATGAGGATGAAAATGATTAAATATTAGATGACAAATGCAGATCAATATTAATTGGGGGATTTTTCTCAAATTTATTAAATGAAATATTCGTTATCTGGGCCTAAGATTTTAAAACTTTTCTTATTCTCAACTATGAATTTCATCAAACTAAGTATTTAGATAAATGTTTGAAAATATAAGATAGTATAAATATGTTGTTATTTATAACAACTTATCTATTTTATCTTTTAATTCCATGCAATTATTTAGTATAACAACAGAATTAAAGCTTTAATCTTAAGATGAAATTTGAGAAAAATCTAAGTTGAGAATAAGAATAGTTTTATAATTTTGGGCCCTGGTTATTTAAATATTCAACTTCTTATGTGATTGGCTGTTCTTGAACTTTGACATGGTATTTTTGGTTTCTTCCAGATTTTACGGTATACTCCTGAAAGTCATCCTGACCACAACCATCTACGGGAAGCGTTAGAACACTGTCAGGAGTTATGTAGTCAAGTGAACGAAGGTGTGCGAGAAAAG
Organism: Fragum whitleyi; assembly: GCA_948146395.1. Classification (NCBI taxonomy): domain Eukaryota; kingdom Metazoa; phylum Mollusca; class Bivalvia; order Cardiida; family Cardiidae; genus Fragum; species Fragum whitleyi. Next base: position 40,626,120 of record OX411546.1, on the reverse strand, counting down.
GAGAACTCTGACAGACTAGAGTGGATACAGCAACATGTACACTGTGATGGCCTACCAGAGGTAATTAAATCAAAGTGCTGAAAGTACTGTGGGGGACCTTTTTGATACATGTTTACCCTGATTTTGCTGAATTAACTTTTTATGCAAAGTTGTATTGAAATCAAAGTGATGAGAGTACTGAAATTAATTAACATGTGTCAGTATTTTTTTTCTGAAAACAGAATTTTTAAACTTCTCTGGGTTAAAAAAAGGAAAACAGGTTGCAAAGACTAAGATCAGTCTGCACATATGTGCAGGCTGATCTTTGTCTTTACCTCTTGCCAATATAGGAATGCCTTGGGTTCAGCATGATAAGGGTTTTATTATGTAATCTTTCTGAATTTTTTTAGCTTCACTTGTAATAGGCCACTGGGACTTTTGTCATGGCTCTGTGTCTTCATGTGTCCATCCATCTGTCCGTGTGTCCTGTCATAAACTTTTGCTTTAAGAATCTTCTCCTCAAAGACTACTGGATGTATTTCAACCAAACTACACAGGAACCCTCTTGAGTGACCCTCTATCAAAATTGTTCAAAAATTTTTGATCCAATGAACAACAAGGCTTTAATGGGCATGGCTTATTCCCATATACGGCAATATGTGTCTTTTCATAGAATCTAACTGATGGATTTCAACCAAATTTAAATGGAATGATCCTTTGGTGCCCATTTATCAGTCTACAAAAAATTATTTTGATTGGATGAAAAATATGTCTTTAATGGGAGGAGGTCATTTCTCTATATATTATATCGTGGAAACTTTGAAAATCATTGTCTCATTACCTAAGTAATGGATATCAACCAAATTTCACCAGAATGATCCTCAAGTGGCCCTTTATCAGTCTACAAAAAATTATTGTGATCAGATGAAAAATATGTCTTTTATGGACAGAGGTCATTTCTTCAATATGTTATATATCACATGGAGGGTAAAACAAACTTTTCTCAAAGTTTAAACAGATGGGTTTCAACCAAATGTCATTGGAATTTTGTTCTGTGAAGTTGTATCAGTCTGCAAAAAATAGTTTGATTAGATGAACAGCATGCTTTTTATTGGCAGAGAACATTTCAATAAAGTGAATATTTGATCGCCCCTTAGGTCACCTAAAATATGAACTTTTCTAGACTTATAAATTTTAATATGTTTGAAGATTGTAGATAAGAAGGAACAAGACCTTTGTTGAAATCCAAATGTTTAGAAACAGGTGAAATAGGTAGCCTGAGAATATCCCCTTATAATTGTTCAGTTGAGTTGAACGAATGGTGACTCTGCACAGAGAGGATAAGTGGTGTAAAATGTCCTGACCTACTGAGGTTCAGAGTGGGCTAGAACGAGCTGAATTGACTGCACTGTTCAAGCAGCTCTAGTTTATTGAAGTTACAAATGTACTTTGTCAAAGTACATAGAGCAGTATGAGAGCCTTCATGGAAACTCTTCGATTGCATTTGACTTTTTTTTTAACCAGACTTTGTCCATATTAATCTTTTTGACTTTTTATAAATCTCAATAAGGAAATATCTTTAGGATAGAGTAGGATAAGCAAATTATTGACAATTTTGTGATGGTATTAACAGGCTCTCATTACATCACTCGTATTGTTATGTCAGATAAGATTTAGCTGTTTATTGACATTAATTCAAATAGTTAAATAATATTTAAATATACTACAATTAAATTATTTTGACATTCTTTTAGATCATAAATATTGATCCTGAAGAAAATCAAAAGGTCCAAGTTACTTTTATATTTTCAGAAAATAACATTTAATTCAGTCACAAATTGTCTGGGGCCAAGAAAAATCCTCCACACTGGTGTTGTGTATAAGGTATGTTGTGAATCTTCAAGCTTAACAATTCTGTTATTAATTTGCAGGGTCAGCACAAAACAGTTGTAAGTGCCTATATGTTTATAGACAGTTATGACTGTTACATGTTGAGTCATCAAAATGGTAATTTGTGGTATTTTTTTGTGTCACAGGAAAATAGCTGGGCTCAATGGAAAAAATCATTGTGGTATACATAGTTACTTCTGTTGCATTGCTTGTTAAAATACTGAATTTCCATAGAATTTTAATCAGTGTGTGTACTCTGATTTGGTTGCTCAGGGTAAGCAGTTGAAACCGTCTGTTTGCTTAAAGGCACTCAAAACTGTTTGCACTGAGCCACTGTTATGCATTTTTATCAGCTTGACTGATTTGGAACAAAAAGTTGATCTATTGTCTTCACCTTGGTGTCTTTGGCATAGTTGTTTGTGTTTTTGTGCTTGTATGCCTGACACACTTTAGCGTTGGTCATATCTCTGTTGCTGTTGAAGATATATTCTTGAACTTGGCATGTGTGTTCACAATTACAGGAGCTTTCCAGACTATCAAATGGGATGATTGTAGAAGAATTCTTTGTAAGAATTATGCCCCTTTTAATACACTGTTAGAAAGCCAACACATATTATGTGATTACTTGTGGTGGGTGAGCAGTGTCCACTTCTTTGTCCAGAGCATAACTCTGTCACCTTCAGTCAAATTGACATGAAACTTGGCAGTTATGTTTCTTTCATGACAAAAAAGTGAAGTGCACAAGAACCATAACTTAACCTAGCTTAATTTTTTAGTTATTTTCTCTTTGTTATCCCCCGCTGATTTTGGCAAGGGGATATAGTAATGGTCTCTGTACGTCATTCCATCTTTCCAAAGTTCCGTCGCTAAACTTGTCCTGGGCATATCTCCTAAGGTATAATAGCTATCAACTTGAAACTATATGGGTGGATAGATCTCACGGAGAAGAAGTGCAGTGCACAAGAAGTACAACTCTTGCTTGCATAATTTTGGAGTTATGCCCTTTGTTATTTTAATACTTAGATTTTGTCCAGAGCATATCTCCTAAAGTATAAAAGCTGTCAACTTGTAACTTTATGAGTGGACAGATCTCGTGGAGGAAAAGTGCAGTGCTCAATAACTATAACGCTTGCTTGTATGATTTTCTAGTTTTTGCCCTTTGTTATTTTTCAGACTTAGATTTTGTAGGGGGTAAATCTCTTACAGTACAAAAGAATCCTTTATCTATTAGGCTTCAGTTTACTATCAAGCTTTCGCGTCGGGGGATGGCCATGTCCGACATGGCTCTTGTTGTTTTTATACCCCCCACCTACGAAGTAGAAGGGGGTAAATTGATTTCACCACATCTGTCTGTCTGTCCATCCATCCGTCCGTCCATCCGTAGACCTTTTTGTTTCTGGACTCTAACTCAAGAACCAAATGACCTACAAACATGAAACTTTATACAAATGTTCCTTATGACCCAAGGAAGTGCCCTATTGTTTTTGGGTCATGTAGGTCAAAGGTCAAGGTCACAGTCAGCCTTTGTTCAATTTTCGTTTCCAGACTCTAACTCAAGAACCAAGTGGCCTACAATCATAAAACTTTATACAAATGTTCCTTATGAACCAAGGAAGTGCCCTATTGTTTTTGGGTTACATAGGTCAAAGGTCAAGGTCACAGTAAATTTTTGTTCAATTTTCATTTCCGGACTTTAACTCAGGAACCAAGTGACCTACAAGCATGAAACTTTATGCAAATGTTGCTTATGATCCAAGGAAGTGCCCTATTGTTTTTGGGTCATATGGGCCAAAGGTCAAGGTCACAGTCAATTTTTGTTCAATTTTCATTTCTGGACTCTTAGAACTCAAAAACCAAGGGACCTAGAATCATGAAACTTCATGCAAATGCTACATATGACCTCAATATTAGTTACAAACACATCCTGCACTAATAGCACTTACATTCTGACAAAGCGCTTGTGGGGGATATTAGTCCGCTCTGCGACAATTCTAGTTCATACCTGGAGAGTCAGCAGTGTAACTGGCATATCTTATGACAATTTGCCACTTTGTTGAGCATCAGCATCTGGTGTTCTTGTTTGTTATTTGATGTTCTTGTGTGCCGATTGGAACAGAGCTATAAAAGAAAATTTCTTTTTAATGCAAACCCTGACATATTTCTAGATATAATAGCAGCTAACTTTCAGAATTGTGGCTACTTGTTTGTGTACGATGGTTGTCCCCAAAAATTCTTGAACTATTCAAATTATTCAGACTTAAGATTATATTGATATTTACAAGTATAGTAAGTACATGTTTTTCCCTTATTTGAAGTTTGGAATTTATAAAACCAAGCATACAGATGTTAAACAAATATATGGTAGGGTTAGTCAGCACATGCAAAAGCATATTGTATGAAACATATTTGTGTACATGAAAGATTATTCATTTCTATGCAATATTTTTTCAGATAAAAAGCAATAAAGAGCTAGGTGCATTTCTGTTCAATGACTTTCTGCTGCTAACGACCTCCAATCGACCTTTAAGTAACGCCACCCACAGTTTGTTTGATGTCACAGGACAAGTGCAATATAAAATGTATAAAACAGTAAGTACCTCTGTCACACTTAAGGAAGTGGAACCGTAATAGTTCCGCAACATTTCGGAACTCATGAACTTTCACAATGTTAACCGAGGTTTCCTTATGAAAATCATTAGGAATCCTCGGTTGACACTGTTTAGGTTCATTGCTTCCGAAACGTTGCGGAACTGTTACGGGTCCACTACCTTAAGTATGGTTAAACCTTGCGAAGGATTCTTGACCATATAAATCTTGCAGGAGTCATCCAAACCCTATGTTGTTGGTGCTTATTCAAATCCTCTAGACCTGATGATTCTTGCTATGTGAGGCTTCATCAATTCTTTAGAAAACTTTACATTTTTAAAATGAAATCTGTCTTGATCTTTTATTTACTCATTGGAATTGTCTTATCACCATGTTTGGATTAAGTACCTCAAACAAAATGTTTGATTTATGCATATTGAAGTTTTATGTTTTTAGAATGAAATTATTCCTCATACATAGATCTCTCAAATATGAATAACTTGCCTCAAGTAATCAAATTGAGTGGCCATGAAGTATACAGAGCTGATTAAAAGGGACTAACATTAATAAACTTTGCATAAGGTGATCAAGATGTAATAAAATCAAAAGACATTATACATGTACCTTTATTTTATAGACCAAGTTGTTAAACCCCAATTTACATTCATGTAATTGTTTGAACTGATGCATTGTGACTATATACATGAAATTCTGGGGGCACTCATTCTTTCCAATTATTTGTTGATAACTATAGACCTATGTGGGATAGCATCTGGAGGCAAGGAAAGGATGTAATGGTAGTACTGGTGAGAGAAATACCTGGAATCCATTGTTGGTGCTCCAGCGGCTGCAATATACACTGCCCTCCAAAAGATCCTTCACACACATTTCATTTATAAGATTTTCAACTTTAATCTTTTTAAACAAAGTTATAGATTAGTTTTTAGCTCCACTGGCTGAAAGCCACTGGGGCTATTGTCATGGCGTTGTGTCCGTTGTGCGTCCGTCCGTCTGTCCGTGCGTCAGGTCGTAAACTTTTACTTTAAAAATCTTCTCCTCAGAAACTACAGGATGGATTTCAACCAAACTTCACAGGAATGATCCTTGGGTGACCCTCTTTCAAAGTTGTTCAAGAAATTTTGATCCAATGAAAAACATGGATTTAATGGGCGTGGCTAATTTCCAAATATGGTAAAAAGTGACTTTTCTCAGGTTTAAATCAATGGATACCAATTAAATTTTACATGAATGATCCTTAGGTGACCCCTTATCAGTCTACAAAAACTTATTGTGATCAGATGAAAAATATGTATTTTATGGGCGGAGGTCATTTCTCTATATGTTATATAGTGGAAACTTTGTAAATCATTTTCTCAGAATGTAACCGATAGATATCAACCAAATTTTACATGAAGGGTCCTTGGGTGACCCTATATCTGTCTACCAAAAATTATTGTGATAGGATGAAAAATATGTATTTTATGAGCAGAGGTCATTTCTCTTTATGTCATATAGTGGAAACTTTGAAAAAGATTTTCTCAGAATGTAATTGATGGATATCAACCAAATTTCACTGGAATGCTTCTTGAGTGATTCTTTATCAGTCTACCAAAATATTTTGTGATCGGATGAAATATATATATATTATGGGTGGAGGTCATTGCTCTAAATGTTATATAGTGGAAACTTTGAAAATCATTTTCTCAGAGTGTAACAGATGGATATCAATCAAACTTCATTAGTATGATCCTTTGGTGATCCATTATCATGCAGCCAAAAATTATTTTGATTGGATGTAAAATATGTCTTTTATTATGGGCGGAGGTCATTTCTCTATATGTTATAATAGTGGAAACTTTTAAAATCATTTCAACATCAGTAGAACCAAAAATATCTAAAAATCTAGTCAAAACTTAGATTTGCTATTACAAGAATTTCAAGCCTGTGGAGCGACTCAAGCCATTCATGGCTTTCTAGTTATTACTTAAAATCTGATTATTCCCATTTGAACGCTACTTTAGACGACAAAATGACTGTTGATAAAGATACTATTTTAGAACAATGTATAACAGAAAATATTGAGACAAAAGGAGAAAATGCTTATTTTCAGTGGAATGTTGTGAGAGACTTGTAAATAGCATGCCTAGATGCATGTTCAGGCTGTCTTACCTGCTAATGGAGGCTACACTAAATATTGACAGAAGTTGATCCCCTTGATAGAAAATTTGGCAAAATGGTGAACTATTCTGATTTTGTCGATTTTACATGATTTTGCCATTTCTGGTATTGCTTCTTAATTGATACATTGCAATGAAGATATAAAGTATACATTTTATTAATAAAAATAATATAAAACTTTGTTTTAAATTACTTAAGCTAAAGATCTTTAAAAGAAGTGTGTGTGAAGAAACTTTTGGAGGGCAGTGTAACTGAAAAATTGTTGAAAGCGGCGTAAAACCCCATTCAAACAAACAAAATATACATGAAATTCAGACAGTTTTGACAAAGTGATGATACAAAACCTGTTGCTCAGACAATATCTAGTTGTATTCATTTAGCTCCTCATATTCTTAACATAATTCGTAGATACCAACAGCTTTGGCAGACAGTAAAGTCTAAGATCAGCTTGCACAGATGTGCAATCTGATCTTAGCCTACACTATCTGCTTTCAATTTTTATAATTGCAATCCTGAGCCAAAGATTTGAAAATTTATTTGAAATCAAATTTAATTCTGCTGGATTAGGAAGAAAAAATAATACAATAGTTGGAAACATTCTTTCATTTTCTGATTACAGCCAGTATTTCTAAATGAAGTGATGATCAAGAAATCAGAAAATTCTGACGACAATTCCTTTGTTGTGTCCCACATTGATCGTGTCTATCATTTACAATGTCACAGTAAATCGGACCGAGATGTCTGGTTAAAACACCTGAACAAGGCCTCCAGTCATTATCTAGAAACAATCAAGAAGAAACGAGAGAAAGCGTATAGCTGTACGTATATCAATTTTTCGTTATTATACGCCCATCAAAAGATGGGACATATTATGGGATCACCTGTAGTTTCGAGCATGCAGCAACAAACTTCTGGTGGGCTGGAGGGCATCCACTTCTTTGTCTGGAGCATTTCTCTGTCCCTTTATGTTTGAATGATTGGAAACTTGGCAGTTATGTTCCTCTTGTGATTACAGAGTGCAGTGTACAAGAACTGTAACCCTACCTAGCTTAATTTTTAAGTTGTTTCCCTTTTGATGATTTTCATACTTGGGCATCGAGCACTACAATGTGTGTATCTTGTGACACTTTGTCAAGCAGTGTACAAGAACTGTAACTCTACCTAGCTTAATTTTTAAGTTATTTCCCTTTTGTTGATTTTCATACTTGGGCATCCAGCACTGCAATGTGTGTATCTTGTGACACTTTGTCAATCTAGAGGTCCTAAGTGATCCCTGACAGAAACACTCATTCTTTCCAACTTTTTGTCTCCCACAAATGGGTCAATAATTGTAGACCTATGTGGGATAGCAGCTGGAGGCTAGGAAAGGATGTAATGTTATTACTTGTGTGAGAAATAACAGGAATCCATTGTTAGGTGCTCCAGTCTCTTCAATATAACTGAAACATTATTAAAAGGGATGTAAAACCAGATTCAAACAAACAAACCACCTTGTTCTGTACTTATTGAAGATATGCAGATTTTTTTTGCAGAAAAGAATTAATGTGTAGTATTTATCTTAAATATTTGGACAGTTGATCAGGGTCATCAATATGTGTCTTTCCTTTAGCCTCATTTTGGATAACATGTTTGCTTCCAATTCTTTAACTTTGTCATGCTGAAATCGGAATTTCCTGCCATGGCAGGAGGTATAGATAAAAGTCAGCCTGCACCTATGTGCATTGAAGGACTGTCCTACCCCCTTGGATTCTAGGGTTTTCAGTACTTTAATATGAGTGCAATTCTGAAAGAGAAATTTTAATTCAGCATGACAAGGGTTAACATTTTGAAAACTAGGATTGTCTGTCTTTCCAATGTCTTAATTCCAAAGAATAATTATGCCAGGTAGTATATTTGTTTTGTGCATATTGAAAATTAACTCTTTTACTCATTTTGCTGTGCTTTTTTGGGTATTGCATAGCCTTGTGGTAATCTGCGCAGACAGTGTTTTTGTTGTCTTTCTGTGACATTTTGTGACATCACTGCTAAACAATTGCTTTTGTAATAGGAGTTCATCTGAAACTCATACTCACTTTAAAATGAGTAACTTATACCTTCAAAGAATAACTCTTGATATATATATACTTGCAAATAAAGCAAATTTTTAGGTAAGGCTGAGCACTGGAAGTTAACAGCTATAAGAAGTGCTCTTGTTACTTCATATAATTTACTAACCGTTATCTTTCCAGTTTTAAATTTTGTTCCAAATGAATTGCAAGTTTTTGGGGGGCATAAAACAAATCGGACCCAAATTCTTCCCACATTGATTGGGTGGAAATTAGACAGCGTGGGCTTAGGTCAGACTGCACATTTTGATGGCTCAGTGCAAAACAGTTGTAACTGACTACAAACATATAGGCAGTTACAACTGTTTCAAGCTGAGCCATTGATTTTGCAGGTTTACCCTTGTCGGGCATGACCAGTGACATTATCAAAACTATGTGTACATTAAAAAAATGCTGAGAACAGCATGAGAAGGGTTAAAGTAAGTTATATTAGAATATGTGCATTGAATATGTCACAGTTATTCTGCGTTATTAATGAACTGGCAGGGCAGGGCTTACCCATGACGTAATTTGGCGAGTTAACTTTTAAATATTTTGGGTTCATTGAAAAGTTATTGGGCAATAATCTTGAATGCATGCAAATAACTGTATCCTAAAAACAAAAGGATTCAAGTGCTTAGAGAAGGTGAACACATTTCATCGTTGGGTTACCAAAGCCTCATAACTTCAGCTTGGACAAGATGAAGTTACCAGGGTTTGGTTACCAACCTACGCTTAACGGTCTCATGTTAATTATGTCGACTATCTTTAGAAGTAAATGATAATGAATTAAGGCTGATTTACCTTAACCTTAAGTGCATCGACCCGTTACTTAGGCTCAGCCCTGCCAGGGGAAAAATCGTGGATTATACTAATAAGAATATCATTAAAAACACAGGTATCAATGAATACCCTTATCTTATTGTTCACAACATTTGCCTGCAGTACACACAGTTGTGGCAGGCTGATCTTGGCCTGCACAGGATGGTTTTTTGTTTAATTTTATTAATAAAACTTGTGCCAGACTGATTGGCATGTCCCAGAAATTAGCAATTTGCTTAAGGTAGTGGACCTGTAATAGTTCTGCAACATTTTGGATGTGATTAACTTTAACAGTGTTACCCAAGGTTTACTGATGAAATTCATCAGGAAACCTTGGTTAACACTGGGAAAGTGATCACTTCCAAAATGTTGCGGAACTATTACAGGTCCACTACCTTAAGGTTCTGGACCTGCAGTAGTTCCACAACATTTCAGATGTCATAGACTTTAACAGTGAGAACTGAGGTTTCCTAATTTTTTCATTAGGAAACCTCAGTTTACAGTGTGAAAAGATCATGTGTTCTCAAATATCCCAGAACTATTATGGGTCCTATACCATAAAGAAAAATAAATATTTTGTAATATTAAAGTTAAGGATGTCTAATTTCTTCCTGTGAGAAGCAAACAAGAATTATTTTGTGCTTATCCAACAATGATTAAAAATATGGATTTCTTGGAACATTAAATGATTTCTGTAGCAGTCACAGATTTTTACGTATATATCTTTCAACAGGGGTAAGAAAAATGAAGAATTTTTAATTATTTTTTCCAACCCTTCTCCTACTGTTCAGTTCAAGACATTTTCCTTCTTTACAGAAAGCTTTATCAGACATTTTGATTAAACAAAAATGAAATTCAGCATATAAGGGTTCAATTCATTATAACTTCAGCTCCGAAACATAGTCGAGGAGTGGGTCGACTCCTTGTTATCATTATAGAAGGGAACAACTTGATCTGTAGTAAAGATGGTAAGGTTGAGATCTTGTAGCCCTGCACTTTTTGTACCTTACCCCACCCACACACTAATGCTTGAGCATGGAATAGCTTTAGGATGTTGTTCTAGATTCAAATAGAGTTTCTGTTCTGCATTTGAACCCCGGCAAAGTAATATTTTCAGGGGTATACTGGAATAAGCCTGTCTGTCTGTCTTTCTTCTGTCTGTATATCCATGTGTATCCGTCTGTACAAAATACTACCAATTTTGTGATGCAAACTCCTTCTTCAGTTTTGCTTCAATACAAATGAAATCTTTTTCAATTATTTATCTCATGATGAAGTTTTGTAAGATGCAACTTTGAAGTCTAAACTTTGCCTTGTTCAATAATTATCTTCCCAATTATCTTATAGATAATTCCTCTTTATACACTTTCAAAGTAAAATTTGTGTCACAAATTCCTCCTTCATTTTTGCTTCAATCATAAAACAACTTAAGATTAGTGTCCTTTAGCCCTTTGTACACTTTACTAGGGTATACTTTTGGATACATTGACTATGGAAAATATCCAGTTCAATGGAAAAGGATATCTCTATTTGTATTAGCAAAATATATTAAAGCCCCAATGGTCTACAAGTATTTCATTACACTGAAAGTCTTTGCAGGGGTAATAAGTCACATACTGTGACAAGCTCTAGTTTTTTTTACAGCATGAAGACTTAGAGTGAAATTTGTTTCTTTAACTTGTGCCATATAAATAGAATATCTGACAGAAATTCGTATCTTTATCATATCTTTTTCAACTCTGGACTCAATCTGTTTGATATCTACAACTAGTCATTTTTATGCCAAAGCACTGATAGATCAGGGGCTTTATTTGAAGATAATGTCAAGGTCAATTATCAAGATAAAAAAAATCATTGCATGAAATTTGTGTTATAAGAACACATCTTGTCATGATAAGCAGGGATCAACACCTTAACACCAGTCCTCAGGCCCGAAGCCTTTCAATTTAAGGGAGGACCAGTAAAAGTTACCTTGTTGCAGATCCTTTAGGCCTGCAGTAAATGACCATAATATTCCCAATCTGTCCAGTTTTGAAAAAAAAATGCCTTTCCAATATTTTTCATTCCCTTTTGAAACATTGTGGAAAAAGAAGTAACTGCTTGTAACAAGCAGTTTCTTTATTTCCCACACTGTTTTCCTATACCATTTACCCCTCAAATTGCTCTAAAATAAATATAGTTTTCATAAAGGACCTGTTCTTATCAGGGAGGACCAGCAAGATTTCAGACTTGTAAGTCCTTTCAAATGGTGATAAAAAGTTGCTAGTGACTAGCCCTGGATTTTAGTTCATTAAACAAAAATCTTTCTGTACAGCTATCATCTTTTTTTAAGTATCAAACATTCAGAGAATCTTTGAGAAGGTCCACTTTTTTAAAAAAAATAAATGAAGATGCATGAATACAACTTTATTGGGAAAAATATCCTTGCAAGTGGTTTGAGTATTATAATGATTGCATTTACCACCAAGTCCCTCATTTTTCTGGTAAATATATTATGGGTAAGACTGTAGTTTTCAACTTGTTGTTGTACACAAACCTCCACAAACTCACCCTAGCTTCTGCATGTATGTTGTATTTTGCATGTGTTTGTGTATTTTAGTGAGAAGAAGTCCGGGTGTTGGCCGGCTGTTAGTCGTTATAATGGAGGGTAAAGATCTTCAACCCAGTGATGTCAATGGTAGGGCACAACATACCTTAACTAACATTATGTGAATTGGCATAGATTAGGCAACTAACAAATAAGCATCTAGTCATTGATGATTGCAATCCGGAAAAAAAATGAAGAATTCTGATCGGTTAAAATTGCATCACATGGATTAATCTGTTGCACTTTATTTCTGTGTAAAATGCAATAGGTCGACGATATATCTGCATTAGTCAAGTCTTGTTGGAACTCTAAAATCCCTTGTTCCTCTTCCATAACCCTTCATCATAATTTTATCATTTAGGTATTTAAAAATTTTCAAAAATAAGTTTGATTACAAGCATGCAGCTCCTATTCTGGGTTTGCCTTTTACAGCGAGTCGATGAAGACCATCAAGCAACCCCCTCAAACTTGCCCAATCAAGCCGACTTATTTTTGTAATGGAGAAATTTATACTAGGCTGAAATAACTTTCTGATCACAAATACACATGTACATGTAAGTCTCGGTTGTCATTTTTATGCCCCCGATAGGGAGGCATAATAAATTTGACTTGTCCGTCCGTCCGTCTGTCTGTCCGTCTGTCCGTCCGTCTGTCCGTCCGTCCGTCATTCCGTCCAAAAACTTTAACATTGGCCATAACTTCCTTATTACTATCAAAGCGGTGTCGGGGGCATTGTCATCTTACAGTGACAGCTCTTGTTTAAAGTTGTATTTGTAAAATTTTATGCTAGCCAGCTTCAATAGCATTAAGCAAGATAACAATGTATACACCTTTAATATGTGATCTATAAATAGATAATTTAATTTTCACTTCACGCAGAAAGTAGACTTAAACCCTTAATGATTTTATGGAGCATTTGAATTGTTTCTTAGAACCAAAAGATTGAAATCATATGGGAAAAGTGTATTTTTTGCTGCATTAAAAGTGCAATTGCCTTAGCAGATGACTTAAACATAACACCCTACACTCAACCCTTTAATAAGCTTGGGTTGTCTTTGCTTATGTGTATGCCTACATTAAACTGCTTCCCAATCTAACTTCTTTCAGTAAGTCTTCCACTTTCACCCTAAATTTTTCACTGTTTAATAATTTAATTCTAGTTGATTTCATCACATTTTATGCATTCTGATTGGCTGAAAAATTGTTTTTTATTTCTCAATGAAATTAATTTTGATAACACAGCTTCTTTGTAAGCTTCCTCAAAAAGTAGTCCCATAAGAAAACTGCTACATTGTTGACACATCTTTACATTTTTATACGCCGCCGGAGGCGGACGTATATTGGCGTCATCTTCTCCGTCTGTCCGTCCTTCCATCCATCCGTCCGTCCGTACGTCAGTCCACTTTTCTTGTCAACGCAACTCCTCCTAAACTACTGGCTGGATCTTCTTGAAACTTGGTCAATGTTATCACCTCAATTGGTAGATGTGCATGACGTATATTGGCATCATCTTCTCCGTCTGTCCGTCCATCCGTCCGTCCGTACGTCCGTCCACTTTTCTTGTCAACGCAACTCTTCCTAAACTACTGGCTGGATCTTCTTGAAACTTAATCAATGTTATCACTTCAATTGGTAGATGTGCATGAAGGAAGGATTTTACGGTTCGTTGATTTTTGCCTGAGTTATGCCCCTTGATAACTTAGTATCTGGGTCCACTTTTCTTGTCAACGCAACTCCTCCTAAGTTTCTGGCTGGATCTTCTTGAAACGTGGTCAATGTAATCACCTCAATTGGTAGATGTGCATGAAGGAATGATTTTATGGTTCGTTGATTTTTGCCTAAGTTATGCTTCTTGATAACTTAGTCTCTCGGTCCACTTTTCTTGTCAATGCAACTCCTCCTAAGTTTCTGGCTGGATCTTCTTGAAACTTGGTCAATGTATTCACCTCAATTGGTAGATGTGCATGAAGGAATGATTTTATGGTTCGTTGATTTTTGCCTGAGTTATGCCCCTTAAAAACTTAGTCTCTGGGTCCACTTTTCTTGTCAACGCAACTCTTCCTAAACTACTGGCTGGATCTTCTTGAAACTTGGTCAATGTTATCACCTCAATTGGTAGATGTGCATGAAGGAATGATTTTATTGTTCCTTGATTTTTGTCTGAGTTATGCCCCTTAAAAACTTAGTCTCTGGGGCTTATTGCCTCAGTTATGCCCCCTTAAAATTTAGTCTCTGGGGCTTATTGAAATTGCAGCCTTGTGAATGCAACTCTTCCTAAGTTTCTGGCTGGATCTATATGAAACTTGGTGGATGTTATAACCGAAATTGGTAGATGAGCATGAAGTAAGGATTTAATGGTTCATTAATTTTACCCTAAATTATGCCCCCTTAAAACTTAGTAATTAGGGCTTATTGAAATTGCAGCCTTTTGAACACAACTCCTCCTTACTTTTTGTCTTTATTTAAATGAAACTTGGTGAATGTCATCACTATAATTTGTAGATGTACATGGATCAAGGATTTTATGGCTCATTTATTTTCCCTGAATTATGCCCCCTTAAAACTTAGTGCCTGGGGCTTATTGAAATTGCAGCCTTTTCTTGATTCAAATGAAACTTGGTCATTTTCATTTTGGTTCTGTCAAAATAAGTAGTGTCTACAATTATTTTCGTGAAACAGCAGCAAAGTGGCAGCGTATTTTGTGACGATGGCACTCTTGTTTGCTTCATGGTGTTAAATTATATGATATGAAGAGAGGATTTGTTGATTCCATTGAGGTATGAAACTGAAAACGTCATTACACTCATGTATGAATGCGCTTTTTGTATTCATACAGTGTGATGGTGTTTTTTTTAGTTTCATACCTCAAGAAAATTAAAAATATCTCTCTTTATCTCTTCACTAAAATTTCTTGCTTAATTATTGTCAAATTCTAGTTTTATGTTATCATCAAATTTTTTTAGCACATCGCAGGAGAAAGTACTCTTGTTGAGCTTTGTGATCTCTTTTATCCTGTTCTCCTTCTTAACTAGTAGGTTAATATCAATGAAAACTTGGCAGGAATATTTGTTGAGTGGATCACTACAAAAATAATCAATTAATTGAAACCCTGTTTTAACACAGATGACAACAGCAATAAGATGGAAGAAATTAAAAATTCTTGAATAATCTTTTTCTCTGTAGACCAAATCTTATCAAAATGATAATTTGAATTTACACATACTTATGGTCACCAAAATATATAGCACACTAATACATATATGATTTTCAGTACAATCTGCTGAAGGCAAAGGTCAGATTAAGGAAAAGAGATTACAGTATATTGATTTCATGGGGGTATGAAATAAAAACATTATTACTCTAAGATGAAGTAAAATAATCCATACTTGTAAGTTTGAGTAGGTTTTATTTAAGTTTCATACCTCATACATTGAATTTTGAAAATTATTTTGTTCGTAATTCTTATGATTTAATATCATAAAGCAAACAAATTAAGATTTCTCCAATATGAAACAGATTTGTTTGACATTTTTAGCTCCTCTGGCCGAAGGCCACTGGGGCTATTGTCATGGGCCTGTGTCCATTGTCTATTGTCATGGCGCTTTATCCATTGTTAGTCCGTCCATCTGTTCGCCAATACATCAGTGAGTCCAGTTGAAAACTTTTTCTTTAAAAATCTCCTCCCTTGAAACAACTTGATGAAGTTTAAACCAACTTCACAGGAATGATCCTTGGGTGACCTTCTTTCAAAGTTGTTCAATGCTTTTTGATCCAATGAACATCAAGGCTTTAATTGACATGGCTAATATCCACATATGGTAATATGTTACTTTTCTCAGAATCTAACTGATCAAACAATTTTCACTGGAATGATCCTTAACTGACCCTATATTGGTCTATGAAAACTATTGTGATAGGATGAAAAAATATATATATTTTTTATGGGCAGAGGTCATTTCTCTATATGTTATATAATGAAAACTTAAACATTTGCAGTCTGATCTTAGTCTATACCACCTGGTTTGCCTTTTTAAACCATAGAAGTTCAAGAATATTATTTTAAAAGTGAATACTGACCAACAATAAGTGCAACCAATGCCATCAGCTTCTTAATTTTTGTTCAATTTTAACAAGCTTTTTATTCAGCATGGCAAGGGTTAAGCAACCATTCACTAAGATAGCTATTATTAAATGATCAAAATAGAGTTTTTGATAAAAACAGGTTAAACTGTTAATATATCTTTCAGGAAAGAGTGACCCCTATTGTGAAGTGAGTATGGGAGTTCAGGAACATAAGACTAAAGTAATCAACAACTCCCTCAACCCAAAATGGAACGCCTCCATGCAGTTTACTGTTAAAGATTTAAATATGGACGCCTTGTGTATAACTGTGTTTGACAGAGATCTTTTTTCTCCTAATGGTAAGTATAATTATGTCTGTCAGAAATAAAGAACATAGTTAAAAGTTACTTCTAGTCATCTCTATTGTAATGATAGTATGTCACAATGTAACTGCAATTTTTCAGAAAAAAAAGGCATATTATTCCTATCATTACCCTGGATAATGTATTTTTGTTATATTTTATAATATTACAACCCTCCTACAATTCAGAGATAAAGAATTTTTATTTGATTTAGAAAATAAGAAAAAGTTCTCTTCATCACCTTAAATTTTTATATCATTTAGCGAAAATGTAAAGGTTATTTTCATATATGAGACTGCATGACATTTCCAACTGTTTCATATGTGCGCAAAATAAAGACTTTGGCCAGCATGTGCATCTGCACAGTCTGACCAGGGTCTGCACTTGGCATCCTGTAGATAGATTAGGTCTCTAAGTGTCTTAAGACAGTGTAGTAACCTTCTTATTAAACTATGTGGCTGTCTAGGCTGGTTAATGTTGGCCCAGTATGCACATGGCAAATTGTTGGAAATGTCTCGCACAGGCTCATATTATATAAAACTCCTTTATTTTTTCAGATTTTCTCGGCCGGACGGAGATTCGAATCCAGGACATACTAAAAGAGGCAGGAGGCGTTGGAGGACCAAGACAACCACTAGTCAAACATCTTGTGCTTCATGAAGTACCTACGGGAGAAATTGTTGTGAAATTAGATCTTCATTTATTTGAAGAGACGTAGCTCGTTATCAAAGAAAAACCCTTGAAGTTGTTGTAGAATTAGATCTTTACCCTATAGGTAGTGGACTCATAACAGTTCCACAACATTTAGGAACTCATGATTTTTCTCAAAGATAATTGAGGTTCCCAAATGAAATCAGTAGGAAACCTTGATTAACACTGTTAACGTTTATGACTTCTGAAATGTTATGGAACTATAATGGGTTCACTTCTTTTAAAAATACATAAGATGTACAGCTAACTGGGGTAACTCCAGTCCAAAATAGATAAAATCATTGTGACATGCGCTGTTTGTCTCCCACTAATGGGCAAGTTGTAGGCTTAAATAGGGTTGGCATCTGATGGGGACAGATAATTTGTTGTGGTTGTGCTGAATAACTAAAGGAAATCATTGTAGGTACATCAGCATTCTATGATATATAACTGCAATACGGTTGAGAGTGGTGTTAAATCCTATTCAAACAACAACAAAGGAGTCCAAAATCTGTGTTACCTAGCAAAACCCTAAATCGTCGGACTCTTTGGAATCGTATCATCGAATTAAATCCAATGAGTACCCACAATATAAATTTTGTGAAAGTTTTATCTAGATATATTTTAACAGAAATTCCAAAATTACCCATCTTTCTTTAGCTAGAATAAATTATTCTGAATTGAGGGGTAAGTGCAAACTTATTGGAAGTTCCGATTTAGACCATTAGTATCTATTTCCTGGTTCTTGGGACAAATCAAACAAGACAAAGGGTGGGAGAAGGGAATAACAATAAAATGACTAAATCCTGTAGTTAGAATAAAAACAAAAGCAAGACCTAAAAAATCACTTTTTTTTTTTTTTTTTTTTTTTTTCTTTTTTAATTTTGTCAATGAAATTTAATTATATTTTTCCTAAGATTTTCTTCCAACAGCAAAACTCTAGTGTAGTAACTTTTGATGTGTCAAAAAAATCAATTAATCAATATGAGAGGCAGACTTAAATATTTTATAAGTACCTAATCGCTCTTTAAAAAAATTCTAAGTTAAAAACTCACATTTAATATAGATTCCAGACAAAGGCAGTCCATCGGAGGAAATTAAAAAATAAAATTGATGCAATGTCATTTTATTTTTTATTCCAGTTTTGAGAAAATTATGACTGCTCATCCAAGAACCAGATTTTTTTTTTTTTTAAAAAAAAAACCTGTTTATAGGCACTAATAATAGTTCTGTACTACCAAATGAAATTCATTAGAAAGTTGTGAAATTCATTCTTCATTGCTCTAATGGGTATGTTCATGAAGTACCAATCATGGAACCTGCATTTAAAGCAAATCAGTTCTATTTTCATGAAAAAAGACCTTTTTATTTAAGAGATGAAGAGAGTTTTTTCTTAGTTTCATACCTCCATGAAATTAAAAAATACTCTCTTCTTATCTTATAATTTGAAACCATGAAGCAAAAATGGATGAGTTCCTCTATAATCAGACAGATTTTTTTCAGGACTAATTTGTGTTGAAGCTTTCAAAACAGTTATGAACTCAAAATTATTTTTATTTGGAAATGAAACTAATTTTTCAGCCAATCAGAATGCACAAAAAATTATGGAATCAACCGAAATTAAATGATTAGGAATACATAGAACTGATTTTCAATAGGTAGAATGTTGTTCTCTGATCAAGAAGTTCTGAGTTTGATTTCTTCGACTTATTAATAATCTTGGTTTACCCATTTGATGCAAGTACTGGTGCATTCTCTTTAACCCTTTCCTATTTTACAAAATTTTAGACCTTTTCAAATTCAATGGTTTTGTAGATAAAATATTTAAAGTAGACTTAATTTGAAAAAAACCATCAGTATGTTAGAAAATAGTGTGGGAAAAGAATAAATTGCTTTTCACAAGCAATTTCTTCTTTTTCCACAATGTTTTTTTTTTCGATCATAAAATCATGGGCATGAAAAAAACAGGGATTATACAGGAAAGGGTTAAAGCAGAATGGAGAGAGATTAATCTAAGATATAATTTGTTTTCTATTTGATGTTACATTATCATTTAAATGTAGTTGACCCTTAATAGTTCAGCAAAGTTTTGGAGGTTATGAACTAGAATAGTGTTAGCCGAGGTTTGCATTGGGAAATTCGGATCATGAGTTTGGAAATGTTGCCGATATGATGGGTCGGATACCTAAAATCAATTTGTTAGACTGGTGAGTGCAAGACTGTTTTTTAGTGCTGATTTATTTTATGATCATCAATTACCACTTGAATATTTTATTTTAGGTTTTATTAAGGCTATCCTTATGTAAAGCTCTATTTACACTATGTTTCCTGTATTTAGTGCAGTCCTTCTTGTCCAAAAAGTGTCACACCATGGAATCCGATCATTATACCCCCCACCTACGAAGTAGAGGGGGGTATATTGGTTTCACAATGTCTGTCTGTCTGTCCATTCGTCCGTCCGTCCGTAGACCTTTTCATTTCCGGACTCTAACTCAAGAACCAAGTGACCTACAATCATGAAACACTATACAAATGTTCCTTATGACCCAAGAAAGTGCCCTATTGTTTTTGGGGTACATAGGTCAAAGGTCAAGGTCACAGTAAATTTTTTTTCAATTTTCGTTTCCAGACTCTAACTCGAGAACCAAGTGACCTACAAGCATGAAACTTTATGCAAATGTTGCTTATGATCCAAGGAATTGCCCTATTGTTTTTTGGTCATATAGGTCAAAGGTCAAGGTCACAGTCAATTTTTGTTCAATTTTCATTTCTTGAATCTTAACTCAAAAACCAAGCGACCTAGAATCGTGAAACTTCATCCAAATGCTACATATCACCTCAATATTAGTTACAAACACATCCTACGTTAATAGCACTTGCATTCTGACAAAGCGCTTGTGGGGGGTATTAGTCCACTCTGCGACAGTTCTAGTTGATTTTTTTCTAGCCCTTGTCATGTTGAATATAAACTTGGCAAAATTGTATTTAAATCAAGGTGCTGAATGTACTGGATACATTAATTGTGAGCCCTTAATTAATTTTCAATCTTTTCTTGTTTACAAAGGAAGATTAAGTGTAATAGACTTATATCAGACTAAAATTGTGCAGTATTACTAGAGTCTATATTTTAGTACTCCCTTTTTGCATGATAAGTGACAAATGAAATTTCTTGATGACCCAGACTAGAACAAAGACTGTCCTCAGGATAATACTTATCTTATTCTTAGACTGTTTGCCTTTGCACTATGATCAAAATAAAAAAGCTTGTCACATCTTATCAGAATTAATTATACTCAAAGAAAGTTTTAAATACATCCCAGCTGCAAGAAACATAGTCTAAACAAAGCATAAGAAGGCTTTACCATTAATCAGTATAAACTTTCTGAAAGGTTGTGAAAATGAATTTACTATCTGACGAAATTTGAGTTAAGAATTTGTTTCATGAAGTAGAAGGGCTAAGATTTAAGACCAAAAAGTAAACATGTACACAAAATTAAAATTGGTGTTGAGACCATTGTAAAGTTTGGCTTTTATCATTGTATGAATTGTGTGTTTATTGAAACATCTTCAACATTATAAATGCCACCTTCTAAAGTGACGTTGAAATAAATATTTTATGGAAAAGGAAAAATGATTGCAATATGAGCCTATGCATGACATTTCCAAAAATTTTACATGTGTATGTGTGTACAATGCTAAGACAAATATCCGCCTGTGCATCTGCACAGTCTGGTCTTAGTCATCACTACACATTTGACAGATCTAAAGTCTCTTAAGTCTCCAAGAATATGTTCAATGATGTGTGTGGTTGCCCAGGCTGCTTTTTTTACTTGTCTGTCCATTACACATACATTGTTGGAAATATCACACACAGGTTCATATAGTGATTCTCCAGTTTGAAGAAAAACTACCTAGTAGTCTAAAATGTCTAGTGTAAACCAATCTAATGCTCATATAGTTAATCTATGGCATTTAAAATAATTTGATATTACATTTGATGATATTCATATATTATACTGATTGAATCATTTTATTCTGAAACTGATATTACTCTATCTCAGTGCTGCTCTTCCACCATGTTTTTGTTAAGTAGAGTATATACAGTATTACTACAGTTTGAAGAACATTAACTCAGCAGTCTTATATTTCTAGTTTTAAACCACTCTTGTACTCAAATTATGATTTATCAATGGCATTTTAAGATATATAGGATCTGTCATGAGATTTTATAAAATATTAGAATTTAGTGCTGGTCACAAAAGTGCTTAACATATCATATGAGACCTTAACACTGATACTTGTTCTAATACTAAGGTTAGTGGTGCACAATTTTTTAAACTTAGGATTCTTGTAACATTGTATTCCAAAAGCTGTTTGAAATGTGTCTGTGGAATCGCAAAATTGGTCTGATTGAAAAATTGTGCAATATACTTTTTCTCCCTATGTACAGTTTATAGGGGTCCTGGCCCTATCAACCTGTATGTAATGAAGGAAGTGTAGAACTGCCCTCCAAAAGTTTCTTCACACACACTTCTTTTAAAGATCTTTAGCTTAAGTAATTTTAAACAAAGTTTTATATTATTTTTATTAATAAAATGTATACTTTTTATCTTTATTGCAATGTATCAATTAAGAAGCAATACCAGAAATGGCAAAATCATGTAAAATCGACAAAATCAGAATAATTCACCATTTTGCCAAATTTTCTATAAAGGGGATCAACTTCTGTCAATATTTAGTGTAGCCTCCATTAGCAGGTAAGACAGCCTGAACATGCATCTAGGCATGCTATTTACAAGTCTCTCACAACGTTCCACTGATAATCAGCATTTTCTCCTTTTGTCTCAATATTTTCTGTTATACATTGTTCTAAATAGTATCTTTATCAACAGTCATTTTGTCGTCTAAAGTAGCATTCAAATGGGAATGATCAGTTTTTAAGTCATAAAAACTAATCTATAACTTTGTTTAAAAAGATTAAAGCTGAAAATCTTATGAATTAAATGTGTGTGAAGGATCTTTTGGAGGGCAGTGTACATTTTTTGCTTAAAAAAAAATTCTTAATTTTTGTGACAAAACCTTCAAACTAAGGGTCTATCTTCAGTTAGTATGAAAGTAACAATATTGTTCTTTAAGTTTCTATATTTGCCCACTTCTTACTTAAAGTAAAAAGTGGACAAATAAAAAACCTTAAAAAATAGTATTGATGTTTATTAAAAAAAAAAAGAAAAAAAAGTCCTTGGTCTTCGATCATTTTGATTGTAATCATTTTCATTGTAATCATTGATGACAGGTTATTAAAAATCAAAACTTAGCAAGAGATTGGGGGGTTTGCATTAACTTCAATTGTTTTTTTGTCCGATTGTCACAAAATGAGTCTATATTTTGTGGAAAATTACATTTAGATTAAGCTGTAACTTAAGGGGAACCTGCTAGGCCAGGTTCTGGGTTAATTTTTGCAACCCTTTCATCTAGTTTAGTTAATTTTGTCATCTGGTAATTAGTTAATGCTATGCATGTATTTTAAATGCTGTTTTCTAGTCATGTTTATACTGCCCTGTGTTCTAAAGTGAAAACAGTTGTAAACATTAAAAATTGTTCCCTTTTTTTTGTCACAGAAGTGCACTTCTAAAACAGGGTAGTATTCTTTAAATGTTTGGTGATTTTTTTTTATTTGGAACCTAGGGCTAGTGTTTGTGTATGGTTGTGAGATAGAGAGTCAGTTTTGTGGTTAACAGGTCCCTTCTTGAAATATGCCATGACATAGCTTACCAGAATTGCTTATCACATTAAAATCAAAATCAACATTAGAATATTCCATCATGCAAAAAGGGACCATTTGAAAGCTTTGTGAAATAAATACCGGTAATTGAAAAAAAAAAATTGGATCAAGCACAGGTCAAATAGTGGTTACATTTCAAAAGTAGTAATAAAGAGAGGCAGATGGTTGTTCTTTGACCTTGGTCAACACTTTTTGTACTTTTCAGATGGTCCCTTTTAGTGTGATTGGTCACATACAAGAATTTTGGATTCATGGATTATCACTTTTATTATGATTTACTTGTATCTAAAGATAAGTGCATACGATAAGAAAATACCAATTACAATCAATCTACAGGATGTAATGTGTTCAAATGGTGGCTTGACGGAGATTGTGAGTTTGGCCGTGACTTAGCCAACTTACATCCGACATTATGCACAAGTCTTTGTGACATTTGCATTATGGTCCCACCAATGTGCCAATGATATGCTTAAGGTAGTGGCCTTGTAATAGTTCCCAATCATTTCAGATCTAATGATCTTTCACAATGTTGACTGAGGTTTCCCAATGAAATCATTAGGAAACCTCAGTTAACATTGTAAAATTTCATTACTTCTGAGGAACTATTATGGGACCAATATTTTAAGTAGAACAAGCAGCTAGTAGCTTGAATGAAATGGGATTGCTGTGCTGTTGTGAGAAACAACAGAAAGTCACACACTAGCTGCCACAATATAACTGCAATACTGTTGAGAGTGGTGTAAAAGCACATACAAAAATAAAGTCGTTTCTCAATGCCTCTTGTTTCACTGTGCTCCTCTTTTCAAAGCTGTTTAAAGCTTCATATGATATTCATTGGGATATTTCAAACTTTATGTTGATCACGGTCACCGAAATTTGAATTTTCAGCTTGAATAAAGCTGCAGTTACTATATTCAGGTTGTTCACAAATGATTAACAGCCATGACCACCCAATCTGTTTAGTAAAACAATGTGTAGCTGCAAAATTTCCTGCAAAGTTCTAAAATTTTATGTCCCTGCTATATTTGAAAAATTTTGAAGAAATGTAAGAAATTGCTTATTTTTTCTCATTTTTTCTGTATCATAGCATGATATCTTTGTTAATAATTCCCTGCCGTCCTGCAAAGGGGGTATAGTAACGGTCTCTGTCCGTTATTCCATCGTTCCGTCATTCTGTCACTAAACTTATTATGAGCATATCTCCTAAAGTATAAAAGCTATCAACTTGAAACTTTACAGGTGGATAGATCTCATGGAGGAGAAGTGCAGTGCACAAGAACTACAACTCTTGCTTGCATAATCTTTGAGTTATTGCTCTTTGATTAGGGTTCAGTTCACTATCAAGCTTTGTTGGCGGGGAATGGCCATGTACGACATGGCTCTTGTTATACCAACTTTTCATTGTTGTCCTTAGCCTCATTGAATTTGGACCTCTCTATGATTCAAAAAAGGAAATAATAGAGGGTTATTCTGCCCAATTGCCGCTTGTCTCAGTTTGCTCCGGTTGCATAATTACCTGCAAAGTTTTAAAAATCTATGTCCCTGCTATATTTGAGAAAACATTGAGGAAATATAAGAAATTGCTTGTTACAAGCAATTTTTTTTATTTATTCTTAATTTTTTTCTACAACATAGGATGAAATACCAACTTTTCATTATTGTCCGCATCTCTTTTGAATTTGGACCAGTCTATGATTCGAAAATGAAAATATTAGAGGGTTATTCTGCCCTATTGCCGCTTGTCTCAGTTTGCTCCTTTTATCACATTACAGCTGTTTTTATTTGAATTCACCATGACAAAATGTATTGTTTTATTGTTTATACTGCTATTTGCTTTGTTATCTTCGTTGAACCTTTATTTTTATCTAGTAAATATAAACATTTTTATGCCATAAACATTATCCACGATAATTGAATCACATTAAAGAAATATATCATTATGAAAAAGACATTTTTTCCTTTTCCTTTATTTTCAACCCGTAAATTTTTTTTATGGGCTGCGGAAAATGGACGTAAATTGGTTTCATCTTCTCTGTCTGTACCCTCCAACGTCAGTACGTACGTTCCGTATGTGCAGTAAACTGTAAATTTAACAATCATATTCATTTTTTCATACTTTTTAATGAATTTAAAATTTATAGATTTAATACAATTTCATTGCAAATATTGTTTTAAGGCAAAATATAAAAAGGAGTTTGACATAATTGGACAATTTTTGTTTATAAAGGAACAGTATTCTGATAGTACATTATCCTAATATTTAACCAACGATTTCTGGTCTCAAAGGCCTCAAAGTCTGGGCACCCCAGGTGCAAAATTTTGCTCATCAAACCCTCTAACCATGAACAAAAAATGGCACTTTCTTCTGACTTGTCACGATTTTTTACCTATATGACATGAAGTCCCAAGTTGTATTGCAACACAGGGAATCAGTGGGTTGGTATAATTGTTAGTTTAAGTATAATTGAAAATAATGGGAACCTTAAAGAGGACTTGTTGAATAATTCTCACTCTGTTTATTGTTTTTGATTAAAAAGCGTAACTTGCATTTGAATTTTGCTGAAATTTTGGGACCTTTTCAGTTCACCTGAGCACAACGTGCTCAAGGGGAGCTTTAAGGGTGGTCCGTAGGTCTTCGTTCGTTGTGCATTGTCAACAATTTAGAAAAACTTCTTCTTCTCCTGAACCATTGGGCCAATTGCAATGAAACTTTGCCAGAATGTTCCTTGGGTGACACCCTTTAAAAATTGTTCCCTAAATTCTGATTGGCCAATAAATATGGGCATGGCATTTTTTCACAATGAAATTTTTGAATGACATCTCCTCCTGAACAGCTGGACCAATTTCAATGAAACTTAGCCAGAATGTTCCTTGGGTGACCCTCTTTAAATTTTGATTGGCCCATAAATATGGGCGTGGCAGGGCATGGCATTTTTCTACTTTGAAATTTTTGAACTACATCTCCTCCTGAACCACTGGGCTGATTGCAATGAATCTTTACCAGAATGTTTCTTGGGGGACCCTTTTCAAAAATTGTTCGCGAAATTTTGATTGGCCCATAAATATAGGCATGGCAGGGTGGGGCTTATTTTGGGCTAGAAATCTTTGAACAACATCTCCTGAACCACTGGGCCAATTTCAACTTAACCAAAGTTTTTCCCTAGGTGACCCTTTTCAAAAATTGTTTGCAAAATAAAGATTGAAGTATAAATATTTGTGTGGCAAAGGGGGGGGGGGGCTCATTCTGATTTCGAAATCTTTGAATGACATCTTTGAACCATTGGATTAATTTCAATGAAACTTTACCAGAATGTTTCCTGGGTAACCCTTTTCAAAAATTGTTCGCGAAATTTTGATTGGCTGATAAATATGGGAGTGGCAGGATGGGGCTTGTTTTGAGCCCAAATTCTTTGAACAAGTCTTCTTTTGAATCACTCAGCCGATTTCAATGAATCTTTACCAGAATGTTATTTGGGTGGCTCTTTTCAAAAATTGTTCCTGAAGTCTTGTTTGGCCCATGAATATGGGGCGTAGTGGGATGGGGCTTATTTTGAGCCCAAAATCTCTGAACAACATCTTCTCTTGAACCACTCAGCGGATTTGAATGAAACTTTACCAGAATGTTCCATTGATGATCCTCCTTCAAAATTAGTTTGCAAAATTTTGATTGGCCCATAAATATGGGCATGGTAGGGAGGGGGGGGGGCTTATTTTGTGTCACCTCAGTAAAGAATGGGTTGGCAGGGTCTATTTTCACTTTAAATTCTTTGAATAACATCTCCTCTTCAACAATTAGGCAAATGTGAATGAAACTTTGTCAGAAAATAACTTGGATGAGTTCCACTGGACATATAAAATTCAGGTAAGCGGTTTAGGGCCATTCTGGTCCTCTTGTTTGTTTTTTGGAGTAAAGACTCCATATTTTCCGCCAAATGTCACGTGTGTAGGTCACATTTTTAGCTCCACCTGCTGAAAGCCACTTGGGCTATTGTCATGGCATTGTGTCCGTCGTGCGTCCGTCCGTCCGGTCGTAAACCTTTTCTTTAAAAATCTTCTCCTCAGAAACTACTGGATGGATTTCAACCAAACATCACAGGAATGATCCTTGTGTGACCCTCTTTCAAAGTTGTTCAAGAAATTTTGATCCAATGATAAACATGGATTTTATGGGCGTGGCTAATTTCCAAATATGGTAAAAAGTGAGTTTTCTCAGATTCTAATTGATGGATACCAATGACATTTTACATGAATGATCCTTGTCTGATCCTTTATCAGTCTACAAAGTATTATTGTGTTCGGATGAAAAATATGCATTTTATGGGCAGAGGTCATTTCTCTATATGTAATATAGAGGAAACTTTCAAAATTATTTTCTCAGAATGTAACTGATGGATATCAACTAAATTTCACTGGAATGATCCTTGAGTGACCCTTTATCTGTGTACCCAAAATTATTGTGATCGGATGAAAAATATGCATTTTATGAAGTCATTTCTCAATATGTTTTATAGTGGAAACTTTGAAAATCATTTTCTCAGAATGTAATGGATGGATATCAATCAAACTTTTTTTCGTATGTTCTTTGGGTGACCAATTATCATGCAGCCAAAAATTATTGTGATTGGATGAAAAATATGTCTTTTACGGACAGAGGTCATTTTTCTATATATTATATAGTAGAAACTTTGAAAATCATTTTCAACATCGGTAGAACCCCAAAAATCTAAAAATCTAGTCAAATCTTTGATTGCTTTACAAGAATTTCAAGCCTGTGGAGCGACTCAAGCCATTCATATTTCATGGCTTTCTAGCTAACTAAATTTCATTCTTAGGGTGCTCCATTGTACTTCCTAGACATAGATCAGCCCTGTGTTCAGGCTGTAAAAGCGTTTCGTGCAAAGCGAGGCATCATTTCGAAAGCGCTTCGCTAACGTTTTCATCCTGAACGCAGGGCTGTTTTATTGATATTATAAGTGAGAATCTTAAAGTCCAGTAAAACATCCTATAATGGCGATAACTTCGTGTCATTTCAAAAAACATTGTAATCCAGTCCAAGGAACGCATTCGACACCCATCACGGTGAATGGTGAATCAAACTGTACCACATTTGTGTGTGTGATTGTAGGATTTAGGTCCCTCCGTGCTCTAGGCATATATGGTATGGACCATGAGAGAGAAAGAAGCGGATACAAGGAGATCCGGGTTCATACGCCCCTAGCTCTTCTACGAATAGACCCCCTTGGTTCTTTAACGTGCCCAGTGTAAAGCACCGATACACGCGAAGCTACCTCTGGGTTTCTTACCAGTTCACTTCTAGTTGGGCGGGGGATATCAAGTATCCACTGAAAATTCCAGCCGCGTTCGGGATTCGATCCTCGGACCTTAGGATTAGTAGTCCGGTGTTTTACCACAAACCACCAGGCCGCCCTCACTGTACCACATTTTACAGATGCGTGTGGTTATAAACGGCGTCACGGAGGTAGTCGTGTCTATTGGTTCATTTTTTTGTTTTTTCTGTTTACACAACTCCTCCGTCAATTATGGACGGAATTACTTGAAACTTTCACAGAATGTCGCTTATCATATTATCGCTTCTAGATTCTGTGATACTATGCTGCGTCACGGAGAAAATGCGCCTTTGTTGAAAAAAAATCCTTAATGGTGTTTTTTGCGACACTGTCATGCACTCTAACATTTTCCAATTTACACTTAGCATAGGCGTATCTAGAACTTACTTAGTAATTTATACGCACTCAGAAGGCGACAACTAAAGAATATATAGGATAAAGGCGATATTAGGACTATGACAAAAAGTGAATTCTCGCCGTCCGCTCCCTTTTTATAATTTGAGCATAGTCGAATAATTAAAACATCGTAACTACAGCTTGAATAAGCTGAAGTTTCGATGTTATGATCATTCATCAACAATATTTTTTCAACATAGGATTATTTCTTTTACGCACTTGCGTAATGGGAGTTACGCCATTGCTTAGGCTCCTTACTCCACTTTGTTCCATACGAAAGTTTGTAAGAAATAATTTGGAAAAATAACTTTGGCTTGGGAAGATATACCTAAATAACTTAGAGGAGTACGGCCCCTTGCTAGCGGGAAAGAGGAGTACGGCCCCTTGCTAGCGGAAAAAGTAAAAAAAAAAAAAAAAACGGATGTATTGCCCCAGACTGGGAATAGGCTTGATCGTCGTCCATGTCGGGTCGTCGTCGTCGTCACTTTATCAATGTGGTATGAAATCTTCGACATCTTGTGATTTCCAACTAGAAATATAATTTTCTTATTATTTCATATAATTGCATGAAAATTGCGCTTACGGGGAGTTATAGGTAAATAATGTTAATGAACAATTATAGGTAAATAATGTTAATGAACAAAGCCCGACCGTTAATTAGGATTTAACGTGGATTTTAACGCCCCATTTTTTTTTTTTTTTTTTTTTTTTTTTTTTTTTTTTTTTTTTTTGGGAGGGGGGGGGGGGGGGTGTTGATTGTTTTTTTAGGGTTTTTTTTTGTTTGTTTCTTTACTGAAACATCCTCAGCTGCGGTCGATAAACTTTAATCAGTTTTAATTAAAGAAGAAGAAGAAGAAGACATTTTATTGACTTTTACTACAACAGTTTTTCTTCATACAAAATCGACAATTCATTTAACATATTGGTGTATTTGTTACGCGTGCATACTCTCGCTACATTCTCGCTCATACAATTTTGCACTTTTACGAACAAAATTGCAACATGAATCATTTGCTTGGTGGCCAGAACCGCGCAGCTACAGTCTATTTAAACTGTAGATACGATACTTTGACTGCCAAATAATGATATTTATTTTCATAAAACAATTTTAAGGTTAGTTGAATTAAAGTTTGTTCGAGGACGGAAGCTAGTTTTGGAGAATTCATTTTTTCTGGTGATATGCATCGATTTCCTATCTTACTTGTATACATTTTAATGGTATTAAACCATATCAAAGAACTTTGCAAAACTTTGGTATGTATACTTACTTAGTTATATCGGTCTGAATTTAGGAAAATATCGGAAAGAAATTCTTCGTGCAAAAGCCTCGCGCAAGAAATATACTACTCAAAGTTTGTTAAGCACCAAACTTTTTCGCTGTCCTACAGGAGCTGATTAAAAAAAACATCCGTGTTCGTGTTTAGAATTGTATTGACAAGGTTTTAAATGCATTATCAAATTTGACACGCAATTTTCTCGCGAGACTCATGCAAAATTAGGAACCCCGGTTTCTTACCTGTCCTTTCTCATTTTCTACCTGTACAGGTTTCGTGTAGATGCTTAGTTTCTTTTTTTTTCAAAACTTTATTGACTTTTTTTGCAAGAGTGACCAAATGGTTAATTATTTAAAATCCCTTTCTTTAAATCAAAATATCATAAAGTTGGTCTAAAAATTATCAAAAATGAATCATATTTTATTAAAACTCACCAGAATCATCTCAAGACGGTTCTGAGTTTTAACAACAATGGATTTTTGAGAGTTTTGCAAGATTATGCATATTCAGTCAAAAATGATGTTCCTTAATTGCAAAAAACGCGTGTATGAGGTAGCCTTTTTCTTTAACGACCAATTTTGAGTGGTGGTTGCAGTAGTCGCTTAATAAAGTTTTACTGTACATAAAATTGAACTCGCATTATCACTTGTTAGCTTAGCTTCGCCCTACCCTGTCAAAAAAAGTCATACGATATACTGAAGGTATGGTGGAGCACGGGGCTTCCCGCTGTGATGTTGGCATGGTACTGGGGGGGGGGGGGGGGGGGGGCACCATACTGTTGTAACCAGAGCGTTGGCACGATATCAACAGTATGGTACACCTGTAAGGAGAATTTTTGGAGGAAGTAGTGCTACCTCCGTCGCAGAAGACCGCTTTTTGGTAATTCAAGCCCGAAGGAACAGGTTTGCTACGGCAAGGCAGCTACGTTCCGACCTTCAAACGCCTCGGGAGTGCGAGTTTCAACTCAAACCATACGAACATGGCTGCATGAGCAAAACCTGAGGTCAAGAAGACCATGTATTCGTATTCCGCTGTCCCGAGTTCATTGTCGGCGTCGGTTAACATGGGCATTGGACCATGTTGGCTGGCGCATAAGACGCTGGTGCCCCGTGCTATTCACGGATGAGTTCAGGTATTGCCTGGACAATACTGATAGGCGGGCTAGGATGTGGAGAGGGCCGGGGTAGGTACATTGATGTAATCCTCAATACCCACGTAAGATTTTATGCTGGTGCTATTGGGGATGGATTCATTTTAATGGATGATAATGCCGGTCCACACACGACCCGTATAGTCCAAGAGTATCGCTAAGAAGAGGGCATACCACGTCTGGACTAGCCGGCTCGCTCACCGGACTTAAATCCGATAGAGCATATGTGGAATGAGCTACTGGTCCGAGTTTCGAATCGCCAGGTCCAACCAAGGACACTCCAGGAACACAGCCAGATCCTTGGAGAAAATTGTCTGTCATCCCTCAAAGAGTAATCCAGAACTTAATCAGGAGGCGCTGTCAGGCTGTTATTGACATTACCGGCTCTCATTATTTCGTTATTGAATGAAATGCAATTGAAAGAACAGCTTTTCTGGTCAAATTCGATTTTTTTTTTTCAATTTTCAAGAAAACAGACAAATTTCTAGGGTCTCCCTGTTTGGTCTACATTTAAAGTCTTCGTATCATATAAATCTTTATTTTCTTCTTAGAATTTGATAAACTGATAACAATCGACCATTTTCCAACATTCTTATAATCAAATGTAATTTTTTCTGAAATTATAGAATAAACAAGCTTTGGTGCTTAGCAAATTTTGAGTAGTATAGGATAAATTGAATATTATATTCTTATTCCCACTTTGAAGTAGATAAGTGAATTTTACCATGTTAGGCCGAGAATAGTAGTATTTAAGGATACTGATATTTCCAACAATATTTGCTCGTCGTCAAAATGAAACCAGTAATATATCTTTTGTGAAGAGTTATCGTTAAAAGTTGATTGCGTGAAAATATTTTTTGCCCAACGTCTGTTTAGTACGGTTCGCATAGAGGTGACATTCATTTTTTTTTTCATTTATAATTGCTTTATTTAAAAAAAATGCAAAAAATAGAAAATAAAAATATTTTTGTTTCAACAAGATTTTTCTTAAAAGAAAAAAATAAAAAAAATCAAAAAACAAAATTCATATTTTCGCTTTTCAATAATGTTTATAGAATAAATAAAAGATCGAAAAACAAAATGCATAATTTTCGTTTTACAAGATTTTTTTTAAAAATAGAAAATGCGAAAAAAAATTAGTACTTTTCGTTTTTCAATGTTTTTTTTTTTTTATAAATGCCAAAAAATGAATCCTTAAGTCGTGAGCACGCAATTTTGGGCTCCGCGAGAGCCCATAAAATGGTGAAATAAGCTTTTAAAAAATGGCTTTTGTTTATTTTTATATTCCAATTCACGCTAAATACACAGTAAAACTGAAGATTTTTTAGAAGAAAAAGACACATTCCTGAACCATATATAAGGAAAATAGTTCAAAGTACCCATGAACGAAGTGCTCAAGGTGAGCTGTTGTGATCGCCCAATGTCCGTCGTCCGTCGTCCACAATTTCTCAAAACATCTCCCCCGAAACCGGTGGGCCAATCATGATAAAACTTGGCAGGGATTATCCTTGGGTCAAACTCTACCAAAGTTGTTCAAATAAATGAAATCCACCCTTAACTCCCCCTTTACAGGTAACAAAAAGAGTGAAAATAGGAAAATCTTTAAAAATCTTCTTCTCTGAAACCAGAAGGCAGACAGCGTGTTTATTTTGTATGTAGCATCATCTAGTGGGCCTCTTTCAAGTTGTTCATATAAAGACCCACGGGTCATATTTGGGCTCCAGTCGGGCGCAACCCTTTTTAGCTCACCTGATCGCGAAGGGTGAAAATAGGGAAATCTTCTACTTCGAAATCAGAAGGCAGACAGCTTTCATAATTTGTATATAGAATGCCTCTTCCAAGTTTGTTCACATCAAGACCCTGGGGTCATATTTTGGGCTTCACCCTGGCATAACCCTTTTTACATAGAATCAAAGAGCGAAAATTTTCAGAAATCTACTTCTCTGAAATCAGAGGTGCGTTTCTTAGATTAAGAATCTTAAGAATCTCATTAAGATTTTTAAGATGTAGCGTTTTTAGATTAAGATTTTTAAGTGGCTTAATAAGAATCTTAAGATATCTTTATAAGGAAACGAAGATGCTTTTGCATTGGCTTAAACGAGTAGCCTTGACGACGTCGAATGTTTTCACTCAAAATCTCGAAAATCGTTTCTTACGACGTCTTAAAAATTTTATTTAGCGGGATTTTTCCCTCGCTCAAAAAAACGCACCTCAGCAGGTAGACAGCTTGTTTATATGGTATATAGCATCATTTAGTAGGCCTCTTCCAAGTTTGTTAATATCAAGACCCCCGGGTCATATTTGGCTCAACCTGGGCACAACCCTTTTTTACATAGAATCGAAGAGCGAAAATCTTCAAAAATCTTCTTCTCTGAAACCGGAAGGTAGACAACTTTCCTATTTTGTATGTAGCATCATCTAGTCGGCCTCTATCAAGCTTGTGCATATCAAGGCCCTGGGGTCGCATTTGGGTTCCACCGGACCCCCCTTTTTATATAGAATCGAATAGCAAAAATCTTTATAACTCTTCTTCTCTGAAACAAGAAAGCAGACAGCTTTTATATTTTGTATGTAGCATAATCTAGTCGGCCTCTACCAAGTTTGTTCATATCAAGACCCTGCGATCATATTTGGGCTCCACTCGGATGCAATCCTTTTTACATAGATTCAAAAAGCAAAAAACTTCAAATATCTTATTCTCTGAAAACCAAAAGACACTTCCATATCCATATTATGTTCGTTATATTAAAGTGGGCTTCTACCAACGTTTTCATGTCATATTTGGGCTCTGAATTAACCCACCCTATTTTACATTGACACAACTTTTAGGAGTAGGCTAAATCTTTGAAAT
The DNA here is from genome assembly GCA_948146395.1 of Fragum whitleyi. NCBI lineage: Eukaryota > Metazoa > Mollusca > Bivalvia > Cardiida > Cardiidae > Fragum > Fragum whitleyi. The sequence goes on along the minus strand of OX411546.1, from coordinate 40,592,079 downwards.
TTGTTCTCTGAAACCAGAAGGCAGGGACTTTTCATAATAGTCTCATTTAATTGAATGTCATGAAGTCTGTTCAATGTCACATGCCTATATGTTCATGTAAGGGCTGTGCCCTGGTATATCCTTTTTAGCCTACTCTTTGCTGAAAACATTCAATGGTGTTGATCTTATTTAGAAATTATCTTCTTGTTGACATCTGCCTATCTAATTATAGCATCAATTCGCGTTTTTTCCTGCGTGATATTTGCTGAGATCCTTAAATGCTTCAACCATTTAAGGTAGTGACCCCGTAATAGTTCCGCAATATTTTGGAGCTCATGTTAATTATGTTGACCGAGATTTCCTAATGAAACTCATTAGGAATCCTCGGTTAAGACTGTTAAAGTTCATTACTCCCGAAACATTGCGGAACTATTTCTTTTGAAAATTGGCTAATAAAACGTTACTTTTAGCGAAGTATAGGAGTCATCATGCCAGGCAGATTTGTTAACCGCTAGTGTACTAATGATAAACAGATTGTCCGCTATAGTCAAACAACAGTAAAACTTGATGTCGGTATATTGTCTGTACAGTAACGAGCAAAGACAACGACACATGGTTAGTTGCACCAGTCAAAGTTTTTAATTTCAATCAGAAAATTGTTCTAAGCAGCTTTAGCGTTTCTAAAACCATCATTCAAGGGTTCAGAAAAAGTTTGAAGTTTGTAATGATAGCGGCAACATACTCCTGTTCTTGGCATACAGTTATAAACATCGTGAAATTGACACTCATTCCGATCAAAATCATTCTTTATCATTCACTCAGCGCTCAATTCATTCACTCCAAACACTCACTCAAATCGATCAAAAACGCTCTAATATCATTAGAAAATATTAAGAAATCGTCCAAGACTTTCAACAATAAATTCAAACCGTTCTATTCATTCTAAGATTTTTTAGGCTGGTGTGCACTTTAAAGTGTCTGATTGGTCCACGAAGACGAACAAACAGAAATGTGCATATATTTTATTAAAGGGAGGTAATTAATATTGCTAATTTTGTTCATGTTGAACAAAATTAGCACTTTTGGATTACCTCCCTTTAATTTCACTCAAAACTCGCTCCACACACTCATTCAATTTCATTCCAACATCATTCCAAATTCATATACCTTGTCAATTTCAACGGTTGTTAACTGTACCACCGTAGACCCAGTGTTGGCTGATAACATTCTTACGTAACATTTGATGTCAGCAAAAATATTATTAATAATAATAAAAAAAAACTGAAACGGTTTATTGCTATATGTTCAACTGTCTGTCAATGCACATAGAAATTTGTCAACAACCCTTTGTGCGCTAAGGAGACTCGTTTACTAACAAACTGTTGCTACGACAAGGAAAATGGAACCAAACAGTCAAAAGATCGGCCTAGAATAGATACTCAGCTTTGACAGGTTTAAAGATAAATAATAATAATAAAAAAATAATGTCATAAACGGTTAAGATTTTTAGAGATCATATATTTGTGAACGTTAATTTTGGAGTTAAGTATAGTTATATAGTATGTCTAAAGTCGTCTACAGTGAGCGAAAACGCCGTGTTTGAAGCTATTTTTGGTTACAGTTACGATTTTTTGGTCTTTTACTGACAAATCTCCTAATCGGCAACTTACTTATCGCCGATGGACAACCAAAATTTGATACCTACAGCTTAAAAAAAATGACCTTGTCTTATTAATTAGGCAGTTTGTCGACTAAAACTTCGTAACTGCAGCTTGAATAAGCTGCAGTTACGAAGTTTTTGGTCGTCCGCATAGGTTTTAAAGACAAGTTCGACATTACATAAACCACAATCTGTGTGATGAGTATCGACCCGTGGCAGACGGCACTACTTAGTCCTGTCTTAAGGATGCATAAAATGTCGGCGAACAATCAGAAAATGTATAAATGGACCCCGCTTTGCACGTCAAGACTTGGGCGCGGGTACCTTTCCTAAAACATTTCACGTTCGTGTTTTTATCCCGAACGCAGTGCTGGATTCTCTATACTTATTTTATGTTGTATGAAGATTGTCCTTTATATACAAAATGGGCGTGGCAATTCCAACAATTTCACAAGTTCGCAAAGCCAAGCCCCTCGTCAGGCTGTGCATTAGCACAGTCGGGCCACGAGTCTTCACCATGAATGTGCTCTGCAGACACATAATATTTATAAGTTTTGATCTTAACCCCTCTTCAGACGGTCGACGAATAAATATCAATGCGTTCTGTGGTTGAGTGTGTGGCTCAAAGTCTTTGCCTCGTGCATTCACTAACGGTTGAAAAAAAACACGCACATGCACTGAGGCTTAATTATGAATGACCTGCACTGGATCCGAAATTCTTTAGAAATATTTCTAGATATTCTCTTGTAACATAGCATCCTTCTAGAATACGAGATCTATGTCATGTATTTTCAAAATTTACTAAAAGGCCTGCATCTGGTACTGGTGTTAACCTTGTCATGCTGAATAAAAAGTCTTAGAAAAAATACAACAAAAACAAGGTGCTAAATGCACTGGATGCACTTTATGTGAGTCAGTAATCATTTGGAAAATTAAATATTCAAGCTTTTCTGGTTGCAAAAAAAGGAAAAATAGGTGGTATAGGCAACGATCAGACTGCACATCATGTGCAGGCTGATGTTTGTCTATTTTTATTTTTTTTTTTACTCGAGGATAACACGATAAAGGGTCTATTGACTCGTATTTCCATCGTGGTCCTAACTCCTTCCAGATCTTGTCCTGCACATAGAAGAGAGGCAATGGTTTCTAACCAGTGCTACCCATTTCTACAGCTCGGTGGACTTGGGCTCTGTCTGTAAAGTGTCCTGCCCAAATACACTACCCGCCTCCAGTGGGGCTCGAACCCGCAACCACCAGGCTACGAGTTCAGCGCGCTAACCACCCGGCCAACGAGCCAGTCTATAGCTCCTGCCAAGACAGGAATATTCCTGGTTCAGCATGACAAGGGTTAGTTATCGACTATGCTGGTTTTATGCATATCATCAGTGATTGCAGTGAGGTTGGTTACTCATTCTACCCTAATGTAATATTCGTTTCAAGGAACAATCTTTGCGCCATATCAGCATATCACATTAAAAAAAATTGCGTTCAATCAGGCTACCTCCCAGTGAACAATCTGGATCAAATTTCTCTTTTAATAAGTCATTTTACAGAATTCCAGGATGGTCCCTTTTCGCGTGACGGGTCACATATACTTTTGAAACTGGCGTTAAAACTTAATTTACGCACACAACTTGATGAATTTAGTTCAAAATAGAATAAAGGTATACATTGTATTCAGGTAAAGTAGGATAAAGGATAATACACCCCTTGGGCGACGCACGGGGATTACGTGAGTGACGGTGAGCTGACTATATAAGCCCAATCACGGGTCTAGGCCGCAACTTTCAATTTGAACGTGGACCGACAAGCTTCTTTATAGTAAGTAAATGTTGATTTTTACCATCTTGAACTTAATCGACAGCTTTCTTTAGGTAGATCGATCTGAATTATTTCAATCAATACATCAAGTTCCAAAGCTGTACCTGCGCAGATCCAGGATTTTCTCTGAGGCCGATCAAGTTTTCTTCGCGGATCGAGAAACTCTAGCTTGGACAAAGCTGCAGTTTCGACGTTTTGTTCGCCGGATGAACTAAAGATTATTTGTTTTTCATTCAATTTTTTACTCCGAATAACGATAAAATCAGTCTCTATCCCCGGCGGAGTGCATGGCGTGAAGCTACTTTGCTCTGAGTAAAATTCGGATCACATTTTACCACGGCTTGATTACAATGGGTGAACGGCTTCGGGATTTCGAGAACTATGCAAGGAAATGAAGTTTTGTCTGTTTTCTAAATATAGAATGTGTTCGCAGTGCACGAACAAGAGACTGACACGTCGAAGCATTCCGATCAATTGACTAGCAATGTGTCGAAGATGCAGTTCGATGGCTCAGCGCGAAACGGTTGTAACCACAGGGAAATGTTCCGCTGATTTTTTTAGAACATTATATGATAATACAGACTATATTATCATTTAATGTTCTAAAAAAACCAGCGGAACATTTCCCTGTGGTTGTAACTCCCCATAAACATATATGAACTTACAACTGTTTCAGGCTGAGTAGACTCTTCGAGTTTGGTTAAGGCTGTAGTTGCGATATTTTACTCGACCTTTGACGAGAATTATATTTTGATAATTGAAACATTTTCAATCGGTTTTCCCTCCCAATAAAAAGGATCAGAATATGCGCATGGAACAGTCACCGTCGGAATTCCCCGGAGTACGTCATGCTAATCGGAATTTCACTCGTGCATTTCCGTTAAAGCGACACTTGTAAACCCCATTCGGAACATCGCTCGGACTTTTCCGTAAACTGGAAAGTACCTCGGATGTAAGTGTAGTAATTTTTGGTCATTTGTTCGGTAATTCGGCTTCTGGTGGTGCTTGGGTTAATACGCTTGAAGAAAAGTTTATTCCTTTAATATTTTATTTTATATACGAGTTTTGTTTTCAAATAATATGCCCGTTTCTAACCTTACGTTGATTTTATTTTTCGCAACGTCATCCTTAGTTATGTTTGTGACGTCATATAAACCCACGTGCGATATGGCGCGCTTTCATGGCTGCGCCCTTATTATTCCCGAGGACTATTCCGTAGAATCGCCGAGGGTTCCCGATTGAACCCAATCGGGAACCCTCGTCCATTCGGAATCATTCGGAACATCGCTCGGACTTTTGCGTAAACTGGAAAGTCATTCGGAACATCGCTCGGATATTTCCGTAAACAGGAAAGTACCTCGGACGTAAGTGTAGTAATTTTTGGTCAATTTTCAGGTAATTCGGCTTCTGAAGGTACTTTGGTTAATACGCTTGAAGAAAAGCAAATTCCTTAAATGCTTTCAGATCGTCTATAAAGATCATTTTGGCATATAATGATTTGAAATCAAAACGCAGTAAAACACTGCGTTTTGTTTTCAAATCATAATATGCCCAATTTTTACCTTGCGTTGATTTTGCTTTTCGCAGCGTCATCCTCAGTTGTGTTTGTGACGTCATATAAACCCACGTGCGTAATGACGCGCTTTCATGACAGCGCCCGTATTATCCCCGAGGTCTATTCCGTAGAATCGCCGAGGGTTCCCGATTGCTGGAAAGTACGAGGTCTATTCCGTAGAATCGCCGAGGGTTCCCGATTGCTGGAAAGTACGAAGTCTATTCCGTAGAATCGCCTAGGGTTCCCGAGTGTTTCGGAATAGGTAATTTCCCGTTTACCGAAAAGTCCGAGCGATATTCTGAATGTCGTAAACCGCCCAGCCCAGCACTGCGTTCAGGATGACAAAACGATTTAAACTGTTTCCAAACTGTTTACCCACTTTACGAGTTAGCATGTGCACGTGCAAAGCGGGTAACATTGTTTTGCCACCCTGAACGACGGATATTGGTCTTTTTTTTTGGCATGACAGGACACATTTTCGAAACACTGAGACCATCAGTATTTCCAGCGGGAAAATTTCAAACTGTGTTGGTAGATCTAGAGAACTTATTCCTTTTTGACAAATATTTTATTTGTCTCATTTTTAAATCAATTTCATGAGATCTCAATTTAAATGTGGATAAATTCTCTACTCCATTTGTTATTTGAAGAATCTTAACCCTTGTCATGCTGAATAGACAAATCTTTGCAAAATACATGTAAAATCAAAGCGCTAAAAGCACTGGAAGTTACCAAATGAGCGCGAGTATTGGTTTCGGAAATGCATTGTTTTAAACCTTTCTTGTTTAGAAATAAAATTCAGGTGGTATGAACTAAGATCAGACTGCACATATGTGCAGGCTGATCTTTGTCTTTACCTCCCGTCAAAGCAGGAATATTCCGGGTTCAGCGTGACAAGGGTTAAAACAACGTGACTGCAACTAAAAAAAGCTGTTTATGGTATGTTTTAATGATCATGGAAGTGCCACTTGGCAATGAACTGTAAGATAAACTAAAAACCTTTCAAAAAGCAAATCTTGGAATTGTACTTGTAAGATCATAAGGATTTATTATCCCAAAGTTTACACATAAATCAGAGTTTAGAAAACATGGTTTTATTGAAGAAAATGCTGGATTCTATGTTTTTCAATATTTATTTTTTCACTTTTTATCTGGACAAGTATCAAAAATTTTATGAGTTGGGAAAACTGTATTTTCCATATTGTATGTACAGATACTTATTGGTATGCCCTTGTATTTTTAAGTTTCAGTTTGTAGCCTGGATGGTCGTGGTGGATGGCAGAAGATATGGTGGATGGCAGATGATATGGTGGATGGCAGAAGGTATGGTGGATGGCAGAAGGTATGGTGGATGGCAGAAGATATGGTGGAGTTCACATCAACTATTGAAAGTTAAGTACTATTAATTTATCCAAATTATCCAATCATAAGTCATTAAAAAGGTTATTGTTAATCAAAGGTAATAAAGGAGTGTCTTTTCTTTTGGCATCATCAACATTACTCTCTTCATTATTATATTGGAAAATCCAGATAGATGAAAGTATAAGCAAAATGGGCACAGCTTCTACTTTCATCATAAAAGAGGTAAAACAATTTGAGAAATGTATAGGTACCAATGGATTTCTACAAATTGTTTTGGTTAATAATTAATGAATTAAGTTTGGGGGAAAAAAAATTAATGACAAAATCAAGGTTAAATTTAGCCTTGGTTGTTGGTTAAGTTTTCACGATGTAAGTTTTTGTTTGTACTTAACTCCAGAGGAAGTGGTACCAAGTAAGTGTATATTATGAGTAATATTAATTCATTTAATGGGGTTTCAATGCCTCTTTCAACAGTATTTCAGTCATATCATGGTAAATCTCCTAGCCATGGACTCGGACTCCTGATAGTTCAAACCCCAGTATATGCCGGTTTTCTCTCTTTTTTTCAATGTCACATTCAACATACAGGTAGAATGAATGTGGCATTTTTCTTCAATTTTGACTCTGTAAGCAAGTCAAGCCAATCAACAGCACAGGTATGTCAGTAATTTCACATCATCTACTCTCCTAACCATGAATTCCTGATAGTTTTTCATTGGGTATATTTATTTCATACATTTACGACTCGGAAGTCTGGCAGAAAACTTAAAGGGCAGGTTCATTACACATATCGTAACTCGGCATACTTTCAATGGATTGTGTTTTCGCGGATAAAAGTAAGTTGGGATATTTTTTGAAGTTGTCAGTAATTTTTCCTAGACAATGCATCACAGTTCAGACCAATGTCTCTCTTAGTATTCTCGTGGAAAAAGTTAATTAGTTAGGATAATATATTCCAACCTGTCGACTTTTGAATTTAAACTTGACAATGCACAACAGTTCCAATCATTATCTCTACTTGTTCTTGTGGAAAAAGTCAATCAGTTAGGATAATTTATTCCAACCTGTCGACATATTTTGAAAGGACTATATGTCATGGTTAAAACCAATTTCACATTAATTGCTTATTTTCAAAACTTCCAAATTGTTAAACTGGACAATGTACAGTGATTCCTTCCAATTTCAGAGTATGTATCCTTCCAGATATAAGTCAACTAGTCACTATAATTACTTCCTACCTGTCTTCATATTTTAACTGGACAAATTGCATCACGGTTCCGACCAATGTCTCTCTCTGTTCTCATGGAAATTAGTGGAGTAGGTCAGATAATCAATTCCAATCTTACTTAGCACACCTGCCAACATATTTAAACTTTACAATTACCAGTCCATTCTATTTGATGTCTCTGTATGCATTCACTGTTCTTGTGGAAACAAGAAAATAAGTTAGGATAATTTTTTCTGTCCTGCCAAATTATATTATCAGGACAATGCCTGTTCTAATCAATGTCTCATATAAAGCGTGTCCTTTTGGACATAAAACAAATAGCAAGGATAATTCATTACGACCTGCCAAATTATTTTTACTGGACAATACACCAAGGTTCAAATCAATGTGTCTTTAGGCGTTATTGTGAATATCAATTAATTAGTAAGAATAATTTAGTTATTCTAGCCTGCAAAATTGTTATAACTTGACAATGCAACACAGTTCCAATCCATTTCTCTATGTTATTGCAGATATGAATTAATGAGTAAGCATAATTGATTTCAACCTACAAACATACTGGACATTGCATTACATTTTGAATCAATGTCCCTCTATCTATTATGGCAGAATAAGTTTAAGGATAATGTACTTCAACCTTTCAACAAAGGAAAATTTATTTAAAGCTTTCGACATACTTTAACTGGACAATGCATCTCGGTTTGAACCAATGTCTCTCTATTTAATAAGTTAGGGTAGTTTATTTCAACCTAATAAATAATGGACAATGCATTGTGGTTCCAATCAATGTCTCTACGCGCTCTTTTGGATATAATTTATAAGTAAGGATAATTCTTTCTAACCTGTACCCATAAATGAATTGGACAGTCCTCTGGATGATATTAGTTAATAAAGAAGGTACAATAATTTATTTCTACCAGTTTACATATTTTAACTGGAAAAAGCATTGCGGGATATACCAAAGTCACATTACATGCTCTCGCAGGATATAAGTATCAAAATAAATAAGTTAGGATGATTTATTCCAACCTTCCTACAAATTTTAACTGGACAATGCAACATATTTCAATCCGATGTCACACTGTGTTCGCATTGATATAAGAAAGTGATTTATTTAGGCTCAATAGTTAGGATATGTTTTTTCTAACCTACAAAAACATACATGTACCTTTCCCTGTCAATGTATCGAGGTTCCCACAAAAGTGTTTTTACCGATAAAAGTAAGTTAATTAGTTTTTTCCAACCTCTCAGTATACACGTTTTCCGTTTTTCATTTTCGTAGATATCTTACTTTTGCTCATAGTAATTTTACTCTGATATTTGCGACGGCATCTGTAGAACAATTTGTTTATATAAGGTCCTGTATGTGCACATTTATCCTTTTCTCACATAGTTTTCTTAAAGTAATTTGGCTCAGTTAATAATCATTAACCTTACTTATTTTCTCTATTTCTATCTTTACTAACTGTATTAACATTAATTCGTTTATAAATCACAACTGCATAATTTATGTTATAGTAAGTCTATACTGGTAGTTAAGATGTAAGGTTAGTGGATTATCAAGATGAACAAACTCCCATCTAAATGTTTCAAAAGAAAAAGAATATTATAAAATTTATACAGAAATCAGCGAATTATTAAAATCCACACAAAGAGTTTTTTTCTCTTCTGCTAAAGTATCACATTTTCACAATCATCTTCTACATTTACGATCTAATGAATATCTCGTCAATGGCCAAAGCACCCTTTCATTATTGCACCCATCCTTTGCAACACCTCTTGTACAACATGATGCTTATGAAGGTCTTGTAAGTGCTCGTTTATCCATTTTTGCAAGCTACTTAATGAATGTAATATTTCGGCGTTGGGCGATCAAAGCCTCGTAATTACAGCTTGAAAGCTTGAGTTATGATGTTTTGATCACCCATTGACGATATGTCTATGTAGTCTGACTGCCAGCTTCACTCTAGCCAATATCCCTCATCCTTTGTGGTGCCATTCATACAACATTATGCTTAGTTAGGTCCTGAATGTGCACAACCTTCTCTTTTCTTATATAATATAATAATATATAATATATATCTGTAAATAATGAGTATCTAAGGCATTTGTTTAAGTCTATCAAGTCTGGCAGATTTACTAACAATATTAACAATAACAAACATGTTAATTTGAGCCACATAATTAATGTCATGTGTTTTAAAATTAAGATTTATGTGCCATTATATTGGTAATTAGATTCTATTTGGCTATATAGTCTGGTAGCTTTACTTACAAAGTTGATACTAATAACAATATATTTATGTATAAATAAGCATTTGGCCCCATTGTTAATGTTATATGTTTAAAGTTTAGATTGGTGTGTCATTATATTTGCCAATTAGATTGTATTTGTCAAATTGTATATATAGTCTGCCAGCCTTACTAACAATATTGATAAACATTTTAATAAGAGCCTTATCATAATTGTAGTGTCTGACAGCGTTACTAACAATATTACTTTAGTAAACATGTTAATTAGAGCCTCATCATAGATGTTAAATGTTTAAGTTTATATGTGTCTGCCAGCTTTACCAACAATATTACTTTAGTAAACATGTTAATTAGAGCCACATCATAGATGTTAAATGTTTAAGTTTATATGTGTCTGCCAGCTTTACTAACAATATTTTTCTAACAATATTAATATTAATAAACATTTATTAATTAGAGCCTTATCATGAATGTTGGGTGTTAAGAGTTAGGATGTGTCTGCCAGCTTTTCTAACAATATTAAGATTAATAAATTATGTTAGTTAGAGCCTCGTCATGAATGTGTTCTATGTTTAGAGTTTTGATGTGTCTGCCAGCTTTACTTACAATATTAATCCTTAGGACCTTTTTTGAATCTGCTAAATAGAGGTTAAATGTTCAAAGATTTATGATATTTATGTCATTATATTGGTCAATTGGAAGATCTTTCTCGCTTCATGTTTAAAAAGACATTTAAATGTAAGATGTATTAGGAATATAGCAAATTTTAAGAATCATCCATAGATCGAAGGCTCAATCAAATACTCTTGTAAGTGCCGGTATAATTATTGACACTTACAACAGTGTTGCATTGAACACTCAAAATACTTTTTCCCTTTCTCCCTTCTTTCTTTCTTTCTTTCTTTCTTTTTTGGTTTAAATATCATTCGTTTTCTTTTGATCAATGGCCAAAAAATCCTTTTTATCTGTAAGTAACAACATCAAGGTTCAAATCAATTTTTGCAAGTCACCAAAAATTCAAGTCTCAAGATTTTAAAAAATTGTTAGCAAAATTCTCATATCACATTTAATAGCTCCCCAGTATATACCCTATATAAAGTCATTATAACTGATTGTAGTAGTAGTGGTACTACATGTAGATGTAACTATACAATGTTCACACTTATCCCTTCAACAATAGTATGTGCACATTTATCCATTTCACTTAAATTTTCTTATTGTAATCTTTGGTTGTATATAATGATTATTTTTAATCTCTGCATGTTTCTCGAACTCTCTCTGACCTTTACTAACAATATTAACATTAAAATCATGTTAATTACACACATATTATTATATTATTGTGTTTGTCAATAAGATTTATTAAGTGTTCGGAACAACGCGATTAGGTGTTTGATATATATTTAGAAATCAAGGAACTATAAGAGCCACAAAAATGTTTTTCCTCTTCTTCTAATACATCAATTCTCTTTAAGAGTTAAGATCTTTATGTCATTAAAATCTATGATTTAAAGGGTGGTCCATCTCACGTTTTGTTTCGAATGACATTTATAAAATCAACCATTATCATCTTCATGGCCCAGCGCAAATCAGTTGTAACCGTTTATATGATTGTTTTGCAGTGAGCCTAAATCTACCTTGTGACACGAATTGGCCTGCTAACTTTCTGTTTTCAATTACTGTTAATTATAGGATTCATATAGCAATTAACAAATAAAGGGAACCTGCGATAACTTGGCCTCCTAATATTGGCAGCGAAGTCCATTATATAGTCAATAGGTTAATTAGTTTGGCTTTCCCATTGTGCTAATGCATAGTTATTTCAGCAAACAGCACCAATTCTGTTAATCCATTAAGTTAAGTTGAAATCTTATCTTGAAGGGTATGAATTATATGTCAATCTGATTTAAAAAATGTTTGGTATACAGATGGACAAATTCACATTTTCTTTTGAATGTCTTGGTTATTAATAGGAATCATGCATAAATCAGAACAAATTACATGAACACCTGAGATATTGTGGCTTTATTCACATTTCTGCTATCGTTTTGTCATCACTGCGAAAATTGTCCCCTTTCCTTGTGTGTATTGTCTAGTTTTCTAGCAAGTTATTCCAAATATTCGCGGAGACGTACATTATAAAGTGAATAAGTTAGGTTATATTGTTAAATTGTAAAAGTTTAAGCAGTTATATTAAATTATGTCAATATGTTTTAAATATGTATGGGATGATACAGATTTGCCAACTTTCAATTTGTTTAAATGATTAAGTGATATATAGGGATTGTGTTTAAATTAAAGGCAAGAATGATATTTTGGCTTTTTAGCTGGACTTTACAGAGAATTAGAGGGCTATTTTGATCACTCGAGTGTCGGAATGGCGTAATGTTTTCATTCGTTAGATTTTTTTGGGCAACTGTGTCAAATCTGTTTCTACTTTAGCTTTTGCCTGGAAAGTTTTCACATGCTTCCGCTACTAGAATATCAGCCTCTAGACAAAGATTCATTAATGTGATATCCATTATATAGTAAATGCCTTTGGTTGTATGGTTAGAGCGATCATGCCAAGATTTATATTTGAAGAGGATGATAAATATATACCAACCTGTATTGTGTTTGAATGACTCCCTTTAAAGTTATGTAAAATATTCATCAGAAAATTAAAATGAATTAAAGTAACCTGCCTAACATGGATTTATCCCCTTTCTGCTAATGTTTTTTCATTTCTACCAATTATACTCAGTTCTTCCTTACCGTGCATTGTCTTGTTTTTAAGAACCTTATTCTTTTTCTTTGATGCTTGGTATTAATGGGTTAACCGTAGGATTTCTGCTAAAATTTAAACTAATTGAATAAACCTGCAGCCTAGTGTGGATTATTTGCCCTTACAACTTTTGCATCATTATATCTGCTGAATATGAATTCTTCCTTGTGTGCATTGTCTTCTAAATATTTACTGCAACGCCAATTATCATGTACAATTTTAAGTCGGGTTATATTGTAAGAGTGTAAATGGTAAAATTAATAATTAAATAAGATTAAGAAGGGTAAAAATTAAAGGAACCTGTGATAATATATTATTTATATTTTCATCTCCTGCTAGTGCAATTTTCTTTAATTCTTCCTTGCGTGCTTTGTCCAGTTATGGCTGCGAAATATTTCAATTATTGCTAGTCGTAAGTTTTGCTGATGGCTGAGGTCTATACAAGTTCATATAGAATAAGGGGGTAAGATTTATTATTTCTATATTTTACTTTATTTAGGTGTTCAATCAGCTGCAAATATTAGCTGAATAAAACTTCTCACTATTTAAAAGTTTAAATTCTTTAATTGACTCTCTAGAAATTAAGTAAATATTTCTGAAATTGGCGACAAAATTCTTGTAACTACAGCTCAATGTATTAGTAGGTATGAGAGTTTTATCGCCGATGGAAGATATATTGAACTTATTTAGAGCTCTAAATCTAATGATATTACTGATTGTACCGTTAGATACATTGAGTAGGCTTGGTTGGTTAAATTAGATTAATTTCATCCAAGGGGGATTATTGTTTCAATTGGAACAACAAATCTGAATGCTTGCATATGATATCTGGTCCTTATTGGTTATCTATACAACTCAGTAAATGTATATCTTTAAAAAATGTGAAATATTATCATTAGGAACTGAGATATTGTAGCAATGAAAAAAAATTCAGTCTGCATAATGGTTTCGATTCAGCCGAATGAAAATATCACTGATGGGAGATGAAAATGTTGTAAATAAAGTTTGTAAGTTGTATTTATTCCATTTTGGTCTGCCAATGAAGGGATAATACTTTTTCTGCTAATGATTGTTTTTTAATTCAGAAAAATGTGAAATTTCACAATTCAGAACTGTCATAAGTAACTGTATTTATACAGGCTCTTACAAGAGTTTTGCATTGGGCTATATTTCAAAATTTGCCAATGGTAATTGAATTTGGAATAACTTTGGTTAAAAGGAAATTTTGGTAAGCTTCTTGGTTCATGGAGTACACCGTAAGATGCTTTTGAAGGGATTGACTTAATGTCATGGTTAGTAGCTAAGGCTAGTGTGAGGTTTGCAATGGACAATGCCTTAACTTGGTGGATGGCTGACTCGTCTTGGTGGATGGTGGACGATCAATGTGGGATTTGGTATTTGGTGGACAATGACTGAACTTGGTGGTTGGCTGACTCAACTTGGTGGATGGTGGACGATCAATGTGGGATTTGGTATTTGGTGGACAATGACTGAACTTGGTGCTTGGCTGACGCAACTTGGTGGGTGGTGGACAATCAATGTGGGATTAGGTGGACAATGACTGAACTTGGTGGTTGGCTGACTCAACTTGGTGGATGGTGGACGATCAATGTGGGATTTGGTTGACAATGACTGAACTTGGTGGTTGGATGACTGAACTTGGTGGATTGAAGAAGAATTGAAAAGAAGCCAATCGGACAGCAGTTATGTAAGTTAACCCATCACCTGATGACATTGTGAACTTTGAAAATATTTGTCTAACTGCTACATAACATATTAGAAACTTCTTTTCCAAATTGTTTTTTCAGAGCTAAAATTCTTCAAAAACTGAAAAGTGTGGTAAAATGTTAAGCTCTTTGCTTATATTTGCCAATCAGAATTCCTACAATTACAATGAAACTTTGTAACAGATCACACTTACAGTTTAGCAAAAATCCATTTTGAAACAGCTTTTCTCCCAGGTTAAAGATTATGTCCCTTAAAATTGAGTTACTCTCATAAAAAATTTTTCTTATGACATTCATATGTCAGCCCTGGTAGTAATTTAGTGACAAGTTGTAGTTTTCAGATGAAGTCCAAAGCCCAGTTGATCTATGATGAATACAACTCCATGAAGGCCCTGATTGCTGTAATCATTGACAGAAAACCCATAGAGACCAGACTGGGGTCACATACCTGGACACAAACTATTGGAATATACCCAACAACAGGTTGGTTACCTCTTTAACAGGGAACACACTGACATTTACATAAGTTTAATTAGATTTCTAGTTTCATACCTTCATGAAATAACAAAGCCTCATCATAATAAATTGTCTAACTTCTACCGTATAACATAGATATTTTAAGACACTAGATATTATTCTCTAATTCTTTTTGTTTCACTGCCTGCTTCAAATTGGAGGAAATCTTTAGCAAGAATAGTTGAAATGCCCGAAATTAGCTATTTGTTCAAATAAAAATTCAATAGGATAAGGTTTAAGTCCAATCATGACAGTGACACATTTTTGTTTTTACAGAGAAAGTCTTAAGCCAGATTATTTATGATGAATACTTCTCTATATCAAGACCCTGATTGCTGTTGAATGGAGACCAGACTGGAGTCACCTGGACATAACAAACGGTGGAAATACCTCAATAACAGGTTGGTGAGCTCAAACAGGGAACACAATCTCAAACTTTGTGGAGGACTTTAGAGCTGGGACTAGTACATTTGATAAGGCTCTTTCGACCACCTCTATTAAGCGACCATTTTATTAAGCGACCATTTTATTAAGCAACCAAATGTAAAAAAATCCATTCAATGAAGCAAAATCCCTGAAGAGGTGGACTCTTTGTAATATACAGTTGTTTATTATTGAATCTCGTGCTGTTGAAAAGCATTTGAATTGTCTCAATGAGACGATTACAGTGGATTTGAAAATCATAGAATTTAGCTAGAGTTATCGGATATTCATGTCATGAAATATTATATTAAGCAACCATTTCCATGAGTGTCCACTATTGAACGGTCCTGAAAGTGGTCGCTTAACACAAGGTTTACTGTTCCATAGTACCCAGGTATCGGGTAGGGCATTATCCGGGTCCTGAATCACTACTTGTTATTCAACTTTTGTATAAGTACTATTTTGGGAACAACTTAAAAAAAAAAGTAGTACTTCAGAAGTAGATTTTTCAAATGATCCTACAGACAATATCAGATAGCTTTGAGAGTCCTGGCTACTTATTTGCGAGTCAAAGAATTGCAACATCTATGCAAATTAAAACCATGTCAGAGTTTGTATGTTCGACCCCTTTTACAGAAATTATGGATCCACCTCTGCAATAAGTTGATGATTAATATATGGACAGTAATCATCTGGTAAACAGATACCAGCGGGTAACAAGATTGGGGGTACCCGGGTACAAAATTTCTACTTGTCCCAGCTCTAGATGACTTGTAGCTCCAGGGCACGAGGTTATAAAACTTTTCTCATTCTCAATTCAAATTTTCTCGAATTTCAATTTGAGATTACAGCTGTAATTCTTTTTTATAACTCATTTTTATTCGCCCGTCGAAGACAGGACGTATTATGGGATCATCCGTGGCGTCCGGGCGTCCGGCGGCATCCACTTCTTTGTCCAGAGCATAACTCTGTCACTTGAAGTCGGATTGACTTCAAACTTGGCAATTGTATTCTTCTCATCATTGCGGAGTGCAGTGCACAAGAACCATAACTCTACCTGGCCTATTTTTTTAATTATTGCCCTTTGTTGTTTTTCATACTAGAAATTTGTCCGGAGTATATCTCTAAAAGTATAATAGCTAGGATCATGAAACTTCATGGGTGTATAGATGTCATCAAGGGGGAGTGCAGTGTACAAGAACCATAATTCTATCTGGCCTATTTTTTGAGTTATTGCCCTTTGTTGTTTTTCAGACTTGAATCTTGTCCGGAGTATATCTCTAAAAGTATAATAGCTAGGATCATGAAACTTCATGGGTGTATAGATCTAACCAAGGGGGAGTGCAGTGCACAAGAACCACAACTCTACCTGGCCTATTTTTTGAGTTATTGCCTTTTGTTGTTTTTCAGACTTGAATCTTGTCCGGAGTATATCTCTTAAAGTATAATAGCTAGGATCATGAAACTTCATGGGTGTATAGATCTAACCAAGGGGGAGTGCAGTGCACAAGAACTATAACTCTACCTGGCCTATCTTTTGAGTTATTGCCCTTTGTTGTTTTTCTTACTAGAATCTTGTCCGGAGTATATCTCTAAAAGTATAATAGCTAGGATCATGAAACTTCATGGGTGTATAGATCTCACCAAGGGGGAGTGCAGTGCACAAGAACCACAACTCTACCTGGCCTATTTTTTGAGTTATTGCCCTTTGTTGGTTTTCAGACTTGAATCTTGTCTGGAGTATAACTGTTAAAGTATAATAGCTAGGATCATGAAACTTCATGGATGTATAGATGTCATCAAGGGGGAGTGCAGTGTACAAGAACCATAATTCTATCTGGCCTATTTTTGAGTTATTGCCCTTTGTTGTTTTTCTGACTTGAATCTTGTCCGGAGTATATCTCTTAAAGTATAATAGCTAGGATCATGAAACTTCATGGGTGTATAGATCTAACTAAGGGGGAGTGCAGTGCACAAGAACCACAACTCTACCTGGCCTATTTTTTGAGTTATTGCCTTTTGTTGTTTTGCAGACTTGAGTCTTGTCTGGAGCATATCTCTTAAAGTATAATAGCTAGGATCATGAAACTTCATGGGTGTATAGATCTCACCAAGGGGGAGTGCAGTGCACAAGAACTATAACTCTACCTGGCCTATCTTTTGAGTTATTGCCCTTTGTTGTTTTTCAGACTTGAATCCTGTCCGCAGTATATCTCTAAAAGTATAATAGCTAGGATCATGAAACTTCATGGGTGTATAGATCTCACCAAGGGGGAGTGCAGTGCACAAGAACCATAATTCTATCTGGCCTATTTTTTGAGTTATTGCCCTTTGTTGGTTTTCAGACTTGAATCTTGTCTGGAGTATAACTGTTAAAGTATAATAGCTAGGATCATGAAACTTCATGGATGTATAGATGTCATCAAGGGGGAGTGCAGTGTACAAGAACCATAATTCTATCTGGCCTATTTTTTGAGTTATTGCCCTTTGTTGTTTTTCAGACTTGAATCTTGTCCGGAGTATATCTCTAAAAGTATAATAGCTAGGATCATGAAACTTCATGGGTGTATAGATCTAACCAAGGGGGAGTGCAGTGCACAAGAACCACAACTCTACCTGGCCTATTTTTTGAGTTATTGCCCTTTGTTGGTTTTCAGACTTGAATCTTGTCTGGAGTATAACTGTTAAAGTATAATAGCTAGGATCATGAAACTTCATGGGTGTATAGATCTAACCAAGGGGGAGTGCAGTGCACAAGAACCACAACTCTACCTCGCCTATCTTTTGAGTTATTGCCCTTTGTTGTTTTTCTTACTAGAATCTTGTCCGGAGTATATCTCTAAAAGTATAATAGCTAGGATCATGAAACTTCATGGGTGTATAGATCTCACCAAGGGGGAGTGCAGTGCACAAGAACCATAACTCTACCTGGCATATTTTTTTAGTTATTGCCCTTTGTTGTTATAAATAACAACTTATTAATGTTATCTGTTATTTTTATACATTTTTATGCCCGTATCGAGAGATCGGGGGCATATTGTTTGACTCATGTCCGTCTGTCTGTCCATCCATCCGTCTGTCCGAAAACTTTACCCGAAAACTAAACCTTTGCCTTTTCTCAAAGTATTTGACATACAAAGCTGTACACCAAAGTCAAAGTCATGTGACAAGGTCAAGGTCATGTGACAAGGTCAAGGTCATCTGTCAAGGTCAAACATTTAAAAAAAATGCTGTTCCGGGGGCATTCGTGTTTCACAAACATACCTTGTTTTTAATTTAAAAGCCGCCGTCATAGCGCAGTTGGTAGGGCGTCGGACTGTCAATCTAGAGTTCGCGGGTTCGATCCCCGACGACGGCACTCATTCTTTCCGACTATTTGTCTCTCACCAATGGGGCGATAATCGTAGACCTATGACCTATGGCGGCTGGAGGCTAGGAAAGAATGTGGTGGTTGTACTGGTGATAGAAATACCAGGAATCCATTGTTAGGTGCTCCAGCCTCCGCGATATAACTGAAATAATGCATTCAATCAATCAATCTTTTAATTTAAAATTTGAGAAAATTGAGCCTGAGCCTGAGAAAAGTTTTATACCCTCGGGCCCAGGCCTGTTTCGATTTTGAGTATGGTAAAGATATGATTATAATTTATCTTATAGCATTAAGATCAGGGGCATATCATTTTACTATTGTTTGTCTGTCTGTCTGCCAATCTCTTTTTCAAGGTCAAAGTTTTGAAAAGTTTGATGTTTTGGAGATATTTGTATCGCATCTTGTATATAAACAATGCACCATGATTTGAAAATAGTGAAGGCCATTGTTTTAGAAGTAAATGGCATTGACATTCCAAATCAAACAGTGAAAATAATTGCATCTTAACCCAATGATCAGAATTTCATTGCCCTATAAGTTGGGTTCCAATGTTCTTAAATTTTTTTTTTAATTCATTTATGTATGAAACTAAAATGCTAATCACACTGTATGAATTAGCTTTTTTAGTTTTACACCTCTTTGAAATGAAAAAAAAATGTTCCCTTACCTTATCAAATTCCCTTACCTTATCAAATTGTACATTGTAATTCTGTGAAGGTTCGTTTATCCACCATGAGACGTGTTTCTTTAAGAACTACTTACTGTGCAAGATTACAAAATAACTATGTATTCCGACTTTTTTTGATTGAGAAGTGAAACCAATTTATCAGCCAATTAGAATGCATGAATCTGGATCGACATAGTAAAATTGAATTTTTCACCTGTGTTTAATTACAGATGTTCAAGTTAATGAAGTAGAACAGAACCCTTGAGTCAGATCCCTGCAAGAACCCTCAAGTCAGATCCCTACATGAGCCCTCCAGTCTGACCATACACAGCTGATGAAGATAGAGCTGGTGCCTCAAGTAACAGATAAGGAAACAGTAATTGATGGCAAGCTTGGCCCAACAAAAACTAAAGGAAAGAGGATAAAGAACAATGAAGACGATAAAGAAAGATGAAAGTCTTGTGAAACATGGTTACCATGTAGGTCAATACATTTTTTTGTTAGCTCAGCTGTTTTGGAACAAAAAAGTCCAGTTTTTGTGATGACCTGATGCAGTCCTTGTTGGCATGACAAAATTTACCCCTTGTCATGCTGAACCCAGAATATTCCTGCTTCGGCAGGAGGTATGGACAAAGATCAGCCTGCACATATGTGCAGTCTGATCTTAGTATATACCACCTGATTTTAAAACTTGTGTTTTTCAAAATAAGAAGTAACTCACAAGTGCATCCAGTATTTTCAGCTGTTTGATTTTAATACAATTTGTACCGAGGTATTTTATTCATCATGACAAGGGTTAACATAACCCACTCCTTGATAGATATACATGTATTAGAACCACAAAGTGATTGAAGCACTGGATGTAGTTTTTCCGGATTGGTATGATTGTTGTAAAGATGTAATTTTCAAAATCATCTTGTTTTTAAGAGGAAACCAGGTGGCATAGACTAAGGTCAGATTACACATATATGCTGACTGATCTTTGTCAATGGATCCTGCAAGCAGGAATATCGTACAGTCAGTTCAACAAGAGGGAGATTGTTTTCACCATAAAGAACTGTTTATGGCGCTCTTGTTCAACAAAGCATAAGATAAGTTCAAATAAACAAGGCAAGGGAAGGTAAATCAAGTATCTTATTTTCCACAAATAAATTACTATCAACATAGGCGTAACTAGGATTTTTATACACACTCAGAAGGCGACCAACATAGAACATATGGGTTAAAGGCAATATGTGACAAAAGATGAATGTCCTCCATCCGCTCCTCTTCTATGATTTGAGCATTGGTGAATAATCAAAACATTGTAGCTAAAGCTTGAATAAGCTGTAGTTTCGATGTCATGATCATTCATCAGACATCTTTCGAATGAGGATTTATTTCTACGTATTATACACTTGTGTAATGAGTGTAATGGTAGTTATGCTTTTGATCAAAAGTAAATCACTCCTTTTCTTCTCAACCCTTGTCACCCTGAAACAGGAGTCATAAAATTGTATTGAAATCAAGTGATGACAGCACTGAATGAACTAATTTTAGGTCAGTCAATTTCTTTTGAAAATATTTCATCTTTGAATTATTCTGGCCTTAAAAGGAAAAAATAGGTAATGTGGACTAAGATCAGACAGCAACTAATGACAGATTGATCTCTGCCTTTACCTCCTGCCAAAGCAGAAACATTTCAGGGTCAGCTTGATAAGGATTAAACAAAAACCAAAAGATAAAAACCAAAACAAAAAGAAAAACAAAACCCCAAATGAATGGAATTATAAACTGCATGCAATAATGCTACTATTGATATGGTTGTATCAATATTTTCTATAGGTAATGCAGGTTATTTATCGAATATGTAGAATTGAAATACTGTGCATATTAAAATAAGTGCAATGGCTCAGTTCCGCATGCAAGACTATTGACAAATTGTTACCAAAACTCTCCGACTCCTCTAAATACTTGTTGTTTCCAGATGAGAATTAAGTTTTCTTCTTTGTAATTCTTTATTTCTGAGATAAAGACTATACTGGGTTTTATAGACTGGTTGGTGAAAGCTTATTTGATTCTTTGCGACAAAATATTGAGTTAAAACTCTTCAAAACAGAACTTGAACAGAAAAATAATTGATTTTAAATGTGCCTTTTTGTATAGTCAAAAATGAGGAAAGAAGTCAATCTTGAAGACATCAAATGGACAACAAAGATACCAAAGGATCTAACCAAAACAACAACAACAATTAAAGAGATTCCATTATTTATTAACTTGACATGGCTTGCTGATCTGAGAGGCTATAGAAAAAAGGAAGTCAATCCCATTACAGGTATTACATTCAAGTTTATACAAAGTTTGGCTTAAGGTTTTGGACCTGTAATACTTCTGCAATGTTTAGGAAGTCATGAACTTTTAACAGAGTTAATCGAGGTTTCCTATATTTCCGATATTTCAAACCTGGTATACATTGTGAAAATTTGTGTTCCGAAATGTCGCAGAACTCTTAGGGTTCTACTACCTTAAAAAGAATAATTCAGAACAATTACACAATTAAGTACATGTACATGGAACAGCCAATCTGGGAGTTCTGGGCAATCGCTGGACTCAAAGCAGAATGAAGATTGTTCACCCAAGTCTAAAGAGCCTTAGCTTTACTGCCCTGCCCGGCCATTTGATCATGGGTTTCTGAACTGATAACTTGTTAGTAGAGTCTACTAACAAGTTATCAGTTCAGAAACCCATGATCAAATGTCTGATCATTTATTTCAGATTTCACTACACCGGCAATAAATTGGAAATAAAAACCTTACTCTAGACTGAGTAATGAGTACCTGCAACACAGTATTCAGATGAGAAATAACAATAAAAGATAGCCAACTTCACCTCGATATGTCAGAAGAAGCATACAGACAATAGTTCTTGTGAAAAACATGCAGTAAAATTCTATGAACAATCATCGACTTGTGTATATCTCTACAGACATGCTGTAAGCTTTCATGGACAATCATCTGATTGTATACAATAAATTCAGACATGCTGTAAGATTCTATGGACAATCATCAGGTTGTATGACTCCTCAGATGTGCTGTAAGATTCTATGGACAATCATCTGGTTGTTTTCATCTCAACAGACATGCTGTTAGATTCTATGGACAATCATCAAGTTGTGTTCATCTCTACAGACATGCTGTTAGATTCTATGGACAATCATCAAGTTGTGTACATCTCGACAGACATGCTGTTAGATTCTATGGACATTCATCAAGTTGTGTACATCTCATCAGACATGCTGTTAGATTCTATGGACAATCATCAAGTTGTGTACACCTCTACAGACATGCTGTTAGATTCTACAGACAATCATCAAGTTATGTACATCTCCACAGAAATGCTGTTAGATTCTATGCACAATCATCAAGTTGTGTACATCTCCACAGACATGCTGTTAGATTCTATGGACAATCATCAAGTTGTGTACATCTCCACAGACATGCTGTTAGTCTCTATGGACAATCATCAAGCTGTGTACATCTCCACAGACATGCTGTTAGTCTCTATGGACAATCATCAAGTTGTGTACGTCTCCACAGACATGCTGTTAGATTCTACAGACAATCATTTCTACAGACATATGGACTTTATGAACAATCATTGTTAATCTTTTCTTTCTTGCACCATTTATTGTTAGAACCTGGACAATGAAGTAAATAACATTGCCCTCTTTTTTTTTATTTTTGTTTCTCTTTTCTTGTAAATACAGTAAACTAAGCATACAAAAATATTTCTCAATACAATACATGTATATTGATTACTAGTTAAATGTCATGGTTGCAACTGTTGTTGTTTTTTTAATAATATTTTTTTCTGTCATGTTGAATAAAAAATTGGCAAAATTGCACTGAAGGCATAGTGTGTCAGTATCTCTTTACAAAACAAAAATGAAAATTTTCTGTCATACAAAGAAAAACAGGAGGTGAAGCCTATTTGTGCAGACTAATCTTTTTAGCTCACCCAGGACGAAAGTCTCAGAAGAGCTATTGTCATACCCTCGGATGTCGGCATTTGTAGTTTCAAAATGTAACAAATGAATTTTACTTTTTTACAATTTTTTTTAAGAATAATTATGAAATTTTTCAACATAGGAAGAGCACTATAACTGGAATATGCTATTACAGTACAATTGTATACAATCAATGTATTCAACGAGAATAGCGAACTCTACTTATAATTTAGAAAACTTGTTATTCAATATCTTATTTCAGTTTAATTCAATTGTAAGATTTTCTCTTCAAGTTTTAGTAAAAAGTTATTCAGTATTCATTTATTTTTTTTAATACTTCACACAAAACTTTGGTAAATGCTTATGTTAATATATACCCTTTTTTAATGTTAGTTGTGCCTATCAGGGTTTTTGTTTTCTGATTGGCTGGGAAATCATTTTCATTTCTCAATAGAATTTTTGAATTTTCTTTTTTATGTAAACTTGCACACAAAGTATTCCAAAAGAAATCTGTCTTGTTATTGAGAAATCTTTACATGTTTGCTTTTTATGCCCCCGATAGGGAGGCATCATAAATTTGACTTGTCCGTCCGTCCGTCTGTCCGTCTGTCCGTCCGTCCGCCATTCCGTCCAAAAACTTTAACATTGGCCATAACTTCCTTATTACTTAACATATTCGCATCATACTTTACCACAACATTCCTTGGTACATTACCTTTCTGTAGGCACATACTTTGGTGACCTTGACCCCTGGATGACCTTGACCTTCAACATAGATTGGCCATAATTTAAAATCAAAGCGGTGTCGGGGGCATTGTCATCTTACAGTGACAGATCTTGTTGGTATTAAATTTTAAGATATAAAGAGACTTATCTTTTAATTCACAGAGGTATGAAACTGAAAACCTTATTACACTTATGTATGAATCCATAGTGTATTAATTAATTGAGTGATAAGCTTTTTCAGTTTCATTCTTCGGTGAATTAAAATACCCCCTTTATCTCATAAAACACTCCTGGAGAGTTGTTGTCTTAATGAACTTGTTTGAAATTTTATTTTAAGTTAGTTTTGTGTTTGTCATGGATAACTTTCTTTACCCCACTCTTGAAAAGATTTTTTGACATTATTTAGCATAATTCTGTCAAATGAATGTTTCTTTTTTATGAAAATTTCATAAAAAAGAAACTTTATTTGACAGAGTTATGATGCATAAAGGTTGTGCTTATATTCTACTTCAAGGTAATCAAAACAAATGGATTTGATGGAAAAGAAACTTTTTTATTTGAGAAATATGGTGCATATGTTTATATTTACCAGCATAAAAAGTTTCAAAAATTAGATTTTGATTGACGGGTCACTTCTACAACTGACTGACCATTGCTAAAAACAATATTACTGGTACTCGTAATTCATCCTTAAAAATGATTATAGACCACTATTAAAGAAAGTCCTAAAAATTAAGAAAGGGGGGGATCTTGTCCACAAATTTCCTCTACTTACACGGTGACCTTAATTTAATATGGGGGGTTTCACTGAGACCTGTGGCTGACTGTTGAAAGAAATTAATCTTACCATGTACATTTTATTTTATCTGCTTTCCACTTTTTGTAGGAACCTTTTTTTAAACAACTACATCAATTCATAAGTATCTCAATGATTAATTCTTTAATAAAATCTAACTAAATAACTAAAACTAAAGTAATTATATCAAAACTCAAATAGTAATAATAATGATTCAAATTACTTAATTCTTAATAATCTAAATAAAGTAAATGACAACAATATATTTAAGGGCTAAATCGAAGGCTCAGTTCAGTTATGTGCTGAGCCTGATAACTAAATAATTAAAACTAGAGTAATAATATCAAAACTCAAATAGTAATAATAATGATTCAAATTACTTAATTCTTAATAATCTAAATAAAGCAAATGATAACAATATATTTAAGGGCTAAATTCAAGGCTCTGTGCAGTTATGTGCTGAGCCATCAAAATGAAATTAAAATTTGATATTTTATTTCTATTAATAAGTTTGAACATATTGATAGAAATATGAGATAAATATCTGTATGAACCATGTTCTTCTAGGCACTTTTATCAAACATCTTATGACTTAGTGTAACTAGGTACTTATGAATGATGTAGTTATTGTTATAGTTTGTTATTGCCCCCACCCTCCTCCTCTGAATGAAATGAATGATGTAGTTATTATTATAATTTGACTGTTGTTACCACCCCCCCCATCCCCCTCCCAACACACACTTCTGAAAGTTGTATTTATTATACCCAGCCTGACACACACACTTCCATTATAATTTGACTGTTGTTACACCTCCAATCCCCCCCCCCCCCTCACACTTCTGAATGTTGTAGTTATTATACCCAGCCTGACACACAAGCACACTTCCATTATTATTTGACTGTTGCAACCCCCTCCCCCTCTCCAATCTCCCATCCGAACACACACTTCTGAATGTTGTAGTTATTATAGCCAGCCTGCAACACACACATGTCCCCTCCGTCTAGAATGACATGCTTATTGTAATGTTTATAATTTGACCATTGTTACGTCCACACCAAACACATCCTATGTTATTGCAATGATTTAATATTTTTAAGCATTTTTAATTTGTAGTGACCGGTTCCTTCTTTTTGACAACTGAGACTCTAGAGTGACCTATATCTTTGACTTTGACTGATGCTTTTTCAAGTCTAAAAGTTGACAAAGTTTAAACCAAAGTCAAAATGACCCTTGTGTACCATCGACATGAAGCTATGAGACTACAGACTGGATACCATGACCCCGTCAAACTTTTTTGAACTCTCATTCTTAAAAGTATATAACTTATCATTTCAGATACAGTTATTTAAATTATTAGAAAATCGATGGCTCAGCCTGAAACAGTTGTAACTGACTATATGTTTATAGGCAGTTACAACGTTTTGCACAGCCATTGAAATGTTGTCATTTGATTCCATTTCATTGTAAAATTCAATATGAATTTTCAGAAGATATCAAATTGTTATATCACTGAAGAAGTTCTCATTAGGGGAAATAGGGTATCCTATGACAAGCACTTGTTAAGTTAGTTGCATGTATATTTTGTACCTACTTTTATTGTATGTTTAAGATAGTGGACCTGTGATAGTTCCGCAACGTTTTGGAAGTAATGAACTTGCACAATGTTAACCGAGGTTTCCTAATGATTTTCATTTGGAAGCCTCAGTCAACATTGTGAAAGTTCATGGGTGCCGAAATGTTGAAGAACTATTAGGGGTCCGCTACCTTAACCAGAGTAGAATCTTAAGCCTTTTTGTCACCTTTCCTTGTATTCGTTATATCATTCATGTATCATCAATTAGATGACTGCAGGCTGTCAGTATGCCAAGATGCAAGTGCACATGAAAAGTTGGGTATGATTTTACAAGGTTTTCATCCTAAATGAAGAAAGAAATTTTTTTGATATGGTATTCTTGGTAAGCTAACAAAACCTTTTTAATCAGGCTATATTTACAATATTTTGATTGACTTTTGTGGTAGTATGACTTTATTAGATGTTTTATAGTAGTATTACAGTTTTTGACTTTCACTTATATTAATTATGATATGATATGTTACTTTAATTGTTAAAATATTTTATACATGTTTTCATGTTCTTCATAACCTTGTGTAACTTATGCTTTCACGTATTAATTTTTACAATATGATGTCTCAGTGCTATCTCAGGCCTATATAGTATAAGTATATCTAAGGAACTTTGAATTCAGTTTAAAAGGAGGCTCATCTTGATGTCTATTTGGCACCGATGTTTAAAGATGCCCTTCAAAGTAAACTTAAGTAGATTATTCTAACCAAATAACAACATACATTGGGAAAAAAATGCGGTGCTTTCATTTAATATTTCAGTTAAAAAGAAAGAGTTGGATAGCGTTATGAATTCTTAAACTAAGTTGATTATTTCATTGTTAAGATCAATTATAAGCCTGAAAGTATGTTTTCTTGTGTATTCACTGATAAAAAACCAATAACATGTCTTCAAAGTATGTTTTCCCCTGAGGTTTCATGGTTCCACTGTTTAAAAAGAATAACAAGTTTGATATATTTATTATTGTAGTCAATATTTCATTGTTAAAAAAGAACTTATAGCATTGTACTTCACTATTAAACTAGAATTATCCTATTATTATGTGCATTCAATGTTTCATTATTAAAAGGGAATAACAATTCTTTAAGTATGTATTCCTTTGCATTGTTAGATTAATTTCACTGTTAAATGCTCCAAAGTCATTCCGTCTCTTTTGAAAAGTTAAAAAGTAATTCTGTCAATACAATAAGCAAAGATTACACTTTTAAGCCAAAAAACAGTTTGATTATCCAATTTTTTGGCTTTCTTCTCTCTTATTTTTTCCCTTTCTTTAAGCACCTTATTTTAAATGTTAAAAAACCCATCTTTCTCTGTTGTGAATGTGCAGTACTAACAAGGGTTTTTTGCAACATAATGATAAATCATATTTGAAACATTGTAGAAAATTAATAAAAACTTCACATTTTTACCCTGACACGTTTAGATAAGGGTTGAATATATAATTTTTAAGGCTTGTAAACATTTATGATGTTAATTAACAGTAAATATGTACATACAAATACCTTAAAGGGGAGCATGATGTGATTACATTGTAAGTTTTTTTTAAAATTTAGGCTTGATTTCATACAAGACTCCTTTTGTATTTGAAGGAAACATGTATTTAGAAAAAAAATATTAGATTTATATAAGTTACAAACATTGTTATTCTTTATTTGGTGCTTAATACTCTTGTAGTTTAAAGGTAAAATGTCTGGGTGCAATATGCCCAGGAGTTCTAAGTTCAAATCTTGGCAGGGGTCAACTCAACACCAATAAGATAACAATTTTGTGAAATATATAAATCTAACAATAACCCAACCTTTTTATTCTGTCAGAGTGGAGGTTGGTTTAGACAGCATTTACCATAATTTTTGGTAGGTCTTGTGTATTTCAAAATTCATATTTGTTAAGCCATATGAACACATGTTTGTCAAGTGTTACCAGTATTAAATTCATCTTGCATTAATGCATAACAAAAGAGTTGTTAGTTTTGTTTTGTCCAAGGAGAATTGAGACTGGATTTATTCACAAGGCTAGATTACAAAAACAGTCTATTACACAAGGGGGCAATGGCACAGTGCTCTTATGCAATCTAAAGATTTCCAGAGTGCAGTGAATAAACCATGACAGTGCCTGAATCTCAGCAAGAAAGCAGTTGGAGAGTTATGTAATCTCCTAGAATGCCAAATTGAAAGAGAAGCATAAACTATATATACAAATTTTGCATCTTTTTCAATTTTATTATCCACTTTCTGCCATCATAGCAGCATTGGTAGAGCGTCTGACTAAATCTAGAGGTCCTAGGTTTGATCCCTGGAGGCACTCATCCTTTCTGAGTATTTGTCTCCCACCCAAGGATAATCCTTGACCTATGTGGGATAGCACTTTGAGGCTAGGAGAGGATGAGATTGTGGTACTGGTGTGAGAAATACCAGGAATCCATTGTTATGTGCTCCAGCCTCTATGATACAGCTATAAGATTGTTGAAAGTGGCCTAAAACCCCATTCAAAGAAACAAAGTTTGATCCCTGGCAGCACTCATCCTTCCAACTATTTGTCTCTCAGCAATAGGTTGATCATCCTGGACCTATTCAGGTAAAAGCTGGAGCCTAGGAAAGGATGTGATGGTATAACTCATGAGAGAAATACAAGGAATCCATTGTTAGGTGCTCATGCCGCACAATAAAACCAAGATTGTTGGAAGCTGTGTAAAACTCCATTCAAACAAACAAAACTATCCACTTTCCAGCACTCAACAAACAAGGGTAGGTATCCACTTGCAGTACTCTTCTTTTAATAAGTATAATTTTGTCATGTATAGATACAGAACTTTAAGTGAGGTGTCAAAGGTCCATTTTGTCTATATATAAATGGTATAGTCAAAATTAATCTTAGATCACTCATTTAAACCTGTGCATCTCTAATGAGTTTGTAGAGAATAAAACAAACTTTGATACATGTATAACTTCGATATGGCATTTCGTCTATTTCAAAATACATTTGTATACAATCCAAGAGTCAAAATAGTGAATTCTACTTGTACGTAAATGTACTTTATAACCCTTGCCATGCTGAAACTTTTCTGGTTTAATAAGGAAAATCAGGTTGTATGGACTAAGATCAGACTGCACATATGTGCAGGCTGATGTTTGTCCATACCTCCTGCCAAAGCAGGAATATTCCAGGATCAGCATGACAAGGGTTAAGTATGCATGGATTTTAGCTGATATGACTCCATTTGTGTAACAAAATTGGTAGTGCAACATACTTGGCTATATCTGCTTGAAACTTAGCATGTGTATTCGCTGTCATAAGAGCAATGAGTACTATCAAGGGGAATAACCCGATATACATTTTTGTCATCCCGTTTGTGATGTGTTACAAAGTTGTTACAATGACAGCTCGGTTTGCGTTTGTGTGATTCTCCACCTGTTCATTAGTCAATCTTTGGTTTTTGTCCAGACATTTACTCCCACATTCATAGATAAATTTCAAACAACTTGGTACAATAATTTGGTTTCCATCATCCTTAACCCTCGTCATGCTGCATAAATTTTTGCTTAAAATTTTCAGCAAAATCAAAGGGCAAAAAACACTGAAAGTATCAACTATAGGCCATTTTTTATTTGAAAAAGTAAATCAATTGACAATTCTGGTTTGAAAGTGAGAAACAGGTGGTGAAGACTAACATCAGCCTGCACATATGTGCAGGCTGATATTTGTCTGTAGCTCCTGCCAAAGCAGTAATATTCTAGGCTCAGCATGACAAGGGTTAAAATGCTATTTGAAGGAAGTTCCAAGGTCAAAGTTTAAAATTGACCTTGTCCAGAGCAAAACTCTTAACATTTAAGAGATGAAGAGAGTATTTATTGTTTTCTTTGAAGTATTGAACTAAAAACCTTATTGCACTGTATGACAGTATGAATATATGTAAAGCGGATTCATACATGAGTGTGATTAAGTTATTAGTTTCACATCTCCACGAAATCAACAGACAGTCTCTTCAAACCTTTTAATTTCTTGAAGCGTAAATGTAAAGATTTGCCCTCAAATTCAGGGATTGTTTATAGGACTACCTTGTACGGAAGCTTACAAAAGAGCAGAGATAAAAATTGGTTTCATTACCCAATGTTAACAATTTTTTTAGCCATTCAGATTGCACAATTGTTCTGCATTATGAGAGGATGTGCCATTTAAAAATGCCCCAAAGGTCAGAAGAGCTATTGCGATACTGGTGTTACCGTCCAGCGTGCGTCTGTCCATTAACCTTTGCTTGTTAACGCTCTCAAGTCCACGTTTTTTATTTGATTGTCTTCAAAATTTGTCAGAATGATGAGACCATCACAAAGACCATTCCTTTCAAAAATGGATCTGATCTGTCAAGCATCATGGGAAAAAGGACCCTAATGAAAATTTTAATAGAAAATCCATGTAAGTGCTCTAAAATCTGTTTTCTTCCTATTGTCTTTAAAACATGCTTTAAATGATTGTACTTAATACAATGATGGTTCCTTTCCAAAATGGGCCTGATCTGTCATGCATCACAGGAAAAAGGGCCAAATTTAAGAATCCTCTCTAAAGCTCTTAAGTCAACAGTTTCATCTGATTGTCTTCAAACTTGCTCAGAATGATTGCATCATCACAATGATAGCTTTCTTTTAAAATGTATTTGATTGATTATGCATCATGAGAAAAGGGGCCTATATTTGAGTTTAAACTTTAAGAATTTAATTAGAAAATAATTTTCAAAATAACTACAACAACACGCATATTTCTTATTATTATTTTAAGTACCAACGTTTCGGCATACGCCTTCTTCAGAGTACATAATAATAAACGAGTAGTCATGACGACGTCGAATGTTTTCACTCAAAATATCGAAAAACGTTCATTACGACGTCTTAAAAATCTCATTTAGATAGATTTTTCATCTTGCTCTAACGAACGCACCTCATGGTTGCGTTCGCTATAGCAAGATGAAAAATACCGCTTAACGAGATTTTTAAGACGTCATAATGCATGATTTTCGATGATTAGAGGGAAAATATTCGAGGTCGTCATGACTACTAGTTTTAAACCAATGCAAAATCATCTTCGTTTCCTCATTGAGATATCTTAAGATTCTTATTGAGCGGCTTAAAATTCTCGCCTTACCATACGCTTTATCTTAAAAATCTTAATAAGAATCTCGCTCTAACGAACGCACCTCTGAGGTGCGTTTCTTAGATTAAGATTCTTAAGAATCTTATTAAGATTTTTAAGATGTAGCATTTTTTAGATTTTAGCGGCTTAATAAGAATCGTAAGATATCTTAATGAGGAAACGAAGATGGTTTTGCATTGGCTTAAAACGAGTAGCCTTGACGACGTCGAAATTTTTCACTCAAAATATTGAAAATCGTTTCTTATGACGCCTTAAAAACATTATTTAGCGACATTTTTCATCTTGCTCTAAAAACGCACCTCCGAAAATGGTTTAATGCCCGAGTGCGAAGCACGAAGGCGTTAAAGCATTTTGTGGGTCTCTGCAAATGTTAACGCCCGAAAAAATGTGAATTGACGCAATTATTGCATAAAAAGATAGATAAGGGTGTAAACTCAAACAGAAATTGCGAAATAATATCATAGAAACGTTCTTAAACTAGTTACAAACTTACGAATATGCCGGAACAATAACGTCATGCGTTACACCGTCCTTGTTTTTAATCCTGACCTGGTCCGATAAATATATGACGTCACACAATTGAACGCGGGAATTAGAGCAGCGTCTTTAGGTATGCTCTATGATAATGTTGGACATGAATAATTTTCACGCATTTTACTTAGCAATGCGTATAGTCTTCTAGATCTTAATTTTTTTATCCTTTTTTTTTCAACAGAATGCATAAACTATCATTTAAGGACAAACTAATATTGCAGAAAAATATAAGAATCATTGAAATTGATTAAATTGTATAAGCCCAAATCGCGGATATTTAAATAAAAAAAGCAGGGCGTTAACGGCACGTGAATTTACTGATTAATCCACGTTTTCTCCCGTTAACGCCCGGGTTTTGTCCGTTAACGTATGCCTTTAACGACCCGAAAACGTACATTTTATGCAATAATAGGAAATATTAGATTTCGAGTTACGCACATATACGTTATCCTTTATCGTACAAGGTCCCCTTCATATTGTAAACGAGAAATGAAATCATTGAAATATAAGGAACAGTTGCTTATCCCAAGCAACTTACCTCAAAAGATTTTATATTTTTTCTATCATACGTTTTCCTATTTGCAGGTATGAGGTTTTGGTGGTCATCTGACGAAATGATGTGTGGGTGATTTTTTTTTTTTTTTTTTTTTTTGGCGACGGAATGTACAAGTATTCTTCTCGTAGGTAACAACCATGATATCAACACAACCTTCTCTATTCAATACATGTGTGAGAGCTAGATGCATATCATACAAACATTGACCGTACGGGTCCACTGTCATTGTGGTTCGTCAGTGTATCTGTACAGTACAGTGTCAGTACAATCCCGTCATAAAGTTTTAATTCATGTGTGCAGTTGAATTTAACAGATTTTGATATTTGATCTTGTGTGTGATATTGCTAACAATTTTAAACATGCGTTTGGTGCAAACATTTAGCAGCCTCAACAGTTTCACGGTGCAACAGGAAGATTGTCAGTCTGTCTGAAGACATTTCTGAACCTGATCTATCTACAAAGTGCAATGCAAAGGCTCTGGTAAGACTGTGCTTTGCTCACCGAGCAATATTTTGAGAAAATTGTATTTATTAACAAAAACAGGAAATAAAAATAGGACCGCGAAAACTTAAAACTTACGAAATCAACAGTGGTTAAAGCAAGAAAGTCGATTCTTCTCATTTAATGTGCATACAAATAAAACAAAACAATATCGGCGTTCTTTCGCTTGCTAAATGAAACTATACTACTCAAAAGTTCTAAGCGGCCACCTCACATTTTTCTATTTTTCACAAACTTTCCGCGATTATTTTGAAATATGAACTTTGCATTTCAACAGAGTGGCCATTCAGTCATCAGCCCGTCCAATTCTTTTGGAAAGTCATGCATCTGGCATACCTTAAGACGGAATCAAATGCCTGTACCCTCAAATTCAAGTCACTAAATTGACAATTTTAAAGAAACTTGGATTTTTCGAAACTTGACAAACGCAAATCCTATCACTTTTATGTACTGATATCAGTGGTAGAACGCCTGGGGCCTTCTAAAAAAAGGAAATGCCACAGCTCTCTACTTATTCCTTAACCTAACAAGAAATGTCAAAAATACCCAACCCACCAATTTTCACTTTGAAATCCGGGGTACTCCTACATTCGTTTAATTTTAAAACATTTCTTGTTGGATTTTTTTTCTTCCTTTTTCTTGATAACTTAATAAATGGTTTGCCTACATTATTCAAGGGAGAACGTGTTGAATCCATGCGACATTTATAACATATGTCCAAAAAAGCAAGTGGCCGCTTAAGGGGGTGTCACACCACAGCGTATGAGGGTAACGTATGCCTAGCGTATAGAATAAAGACAAAATCTTGTTCATTCGCACAACTCTTCGGCGTAAACCCCCACCATCGACAAGAAATCATTTTAAACGTATGGCCAGCGTATGAGCAGCGTTAAAGTAGCGTATGGCCAGCGTATTATCAGCGTATGCAAAACGTACATGTGCGTTTACAAGCGTATTTGTAACGTACAACACCGTATGAGTAGCGTATACCAGCGAGCGAGTAACGTATGGCTAACGTATGTAAGCGTATGACTAACGTATACAGCGGTTATCATCAATTATGAGGCAGTTCCTTCAGTCTGGAAATAGACACTCAGCAGTAAGGATACCGGGAAAACGTGGGAAAGGGAAGGTAAAAGTAGTGTTTCTTCATCGGCTAAAGAAAAGAGTGATGATACTCAACAAAAGAAAGAAGACGAAAATACTGTTCAGTACAGATCTAGATCTCACTCGCCAGTCGATGAAGATCAGTCAGTAGATACTTCCCCGACCTCGGAAGACGATTCTCCCAGGTCCTCTACGCTGGAAAGGAAGAAAAGGGCAAAAAGAGGTCGTGTAGCCTCTCAACGTAAGAGGAGGACCAGATGCTTGATTCTCATTTCTTAACTCAACCAAGAGCTGGTCATAAAGATCGAAATGCTACCGTCCCCCAATCCAAGGTTTAACCTTGTTGTTTTCCTCTACCTTCGTCTCCCATGTCTTCTTTTTTTAACATAATGCAAGGTTAAATGGTGACTTAGAAGAGCTGCATCCATCTTCTCTGTGTTGAGCTAGATCTACAACTGACTTATTTATATAAGAGGGATGATCCAGAAGTTCGTATAATCGGCTAATAATTTTCGCATTTCTGGCTTGTTCAGTTAATAATTAAGTGAATTATCAGCTGAGAAGCTTCGCTGAGCAGAAACCTTAATATTTTTGCAGAATTATCTTTAGCGGCTTAAGAATACGTTACCATAGTAACATATGTATGCTTGGGCGGGGGAGCATGAAAAAATATTGAAAATTCGTTAAAAAAAAGAGCAAGTTTTCTCAAATTTTCTAAAACTTAAGTTGAAATTCCTTGGTTTAAATAAACTAGTCGAAAAAAGAAAGTTATCCCTCATATCTTAAAGCTTATTGTTAGACTTTTTACGGACGCGGACAAATTTTGATGTTACAGAATATTCGAGGACAGAATGACCAGTCAACAACACCAAAATATGAATTCCGTTTTTTTTTTTTTTTCGTATTTAGTCATGATTTATGTTATTCACCAACCCAATCATTTCAGATAATTTAGAAAAATGATGAAAATTTGCGGAATTTTTTTTTCCTAAAGCTACTCCAGATATTTAAAGAGAGCCAGGCTTCATAGGACGAATTAGAATTGTGTAATAGAGTTTAAACGAACGAATTTGTCCCAATTGACTCTACTTTTTCCCGAAAATAAAGGTCCTGCATCTGGGTGTCGACTTTACAAGAAATACCATGAATAAAAAGATCGTAAACAAATTTGAATCCAAATGATATGTAGATAATTCCTGCAAGTTGATGTAACAGACACAGAAAGGGATGAGAGTTTGCGGAGACTGTGTAGAAGAAAGTTAATCATGACGTCGCATTTGACGTTCTTGCTCCCCCGCCTTCGTGGGGGTCTCTATCTTGATTAATGCACTTTACAGCCGCTATTTAACGTAAACATTTAAAATTTTCCACATTTATTACACAGATAATGAATTAAAAGACTGGTTAATTTTCATTTTGATAGTTAACTTCTCTGAAGATTTATAACCTCATTTTACGAACGTTTGATTCAACCCTCGTAAAGTAAATGTTTAAAGCCGATTCGCTTTTGTGACCACTAATTTCAATAGAGCTGTGATCACACCATTGGTTTTTCAAATTAGCGAAATTAAGTCCTAAAAGTTCCAAATATATATATTATGTCTGATAGAATTTTAATTTTCTGTCAGCGTATGACAAGCGTACTTGACCTATGAGTAGCGTTCGTGTAGCGTATTGACCTTATGCATACCGTATTAGTAGCGTACCTCTAGCGTATAGACCGTATGCAAACCGTATGAATAGCGTATATTCTATACGCTGGCATACGCTGAACTTTTTTTAACATGTCAAAAAATATTTTTTGGCCTCTGCGTATTAGAACGTATACCAACGTATACCAGCGTACTTGTAACGTACACGACTTACGAGTAACGAACCCCTAGCGTACACCAGCGTATGTGAGCGTATGAGCATACGTTCGCCATACGCTGTGACATACGCTGTGGTGTGACAGCCCCATTAGGAGTTTTGAGGAGTGTATATTCGTGATAATCAACCTATCATTTCGGGATGATTTTGCATGAACTAATTTTTGCGAATTAAAAAGGGCCTCCTAAATGAGGCCTGACATCAACCCCTTTTTAGTGCGCCTGAGTTAAATCCCATATTCCAAAATCTCAGCAATTATGGTGCGATTAAATTGGATTAAAAGAAAGCTATTTGCCCTTGAATTTTGACAAAATTGTCGTTTTCGACTGTTTTCGACTGTTTTCCTCTTACATCTACAATTGTTGATTAATCACGACAAAACTTAGACATAATATTTGTGACCATAAGATCTGTCATGAGTTTGAAATTTGGACTAATCGGTTCAGAAAGTCATGAGTTATCTGACCTTGAATTTTGACTTTGTTTTCACTCTGACAACCACAAATATTCATCAATCAAGACAAAACTTGGACACATTTGTTAGTGACCTTAGCATCTCAAATGAGTTCGAATTTGGGTATGATGGGATCAGAAAGATATGCCCTTAAGTTTGACAAAGTTGATGTTTTTTACTTTGTTTTTACTCTAAAAAACACAAGTTTTTACAAATCAAGACGAAACTTAGACATAATGTTTGTTGCCATAAGACCTTGGATAATTTTGAATTTCAGCATAATTGAAAAAGAAGTTGCAGAGTTATCTAGCCTTGATTTGACAAAATGGCGTTTTGACTTTGGGTTTACTCTTACCACAAATAAGTTTGCTTTCAGTCTTAAAGTCGCAGATATTACCTTATAAATTCAAATAAGCATGTGGCTCGTGTTATCTTGGTTTAGGTGAACGAATTAGGACCATCATGGTCCTCTTGTATAATAATTACCATGACAATACATGTCAGGGAATTTTCAAATTTGTCAGGATATTACCAGGAAAATTTTATTTCTCCCGACCCGTAGTACCCCTGTCTTAAGCTCACCTGAGCACAAAGTGCTCAAGGTGAGCTCAGCGGTTGTGGTCGCTTTTTGTCCGTCGGCGTCCGTCCGTCAGTCTGACCGTTTGTCTGTTCACAATCTGGGAAAAAAAGACTGTAGGATATGTCAAAATTTATAAACATTCAGCACAGAATATCAAGATAATGCTAAAAATTTCTTTCTGATGGTATTTGATGGATACCGTCATCGTTTTATAGTTTTCCACAATTTTTATGAACAGATTCATAGACAAAACCTCAATGATAAGCAAGTGGGTGGGGTTATTAGATACAACAATAACTGAGGTGTGTTTCTTAGATAAAGATTCTTACGAATCTCATTAACATTTCTAAGATGTAGCGTTTTTTAGATTAAGATTTATAAGCGGCTTAATAAGAATCTTAAGATATCTTAATGAGGAAACTAAGATGCTTTTGCATTGGCTTAAAACGAGTAGCCTTGACGACGTCGAATGTTTTCACTCAAATTATTGAAAATCGTTTCTTATGAAGTCTTAAAAATCTTATTTTGCGGATATATTCATCATACTCTAAACAAGAGAACCAAGATGGTCCTAGATCGCTCACCTGAGTCTCTTTGACCCCTGGGACATCACATTAATTAGATAGGCAGATGTCAAAAAGAAGATAATTGCCTAAGATCAATACCATGGAACGTTTTCAGCGAAGAGCGAGACAGACATGCCTTTTTGCTCTTTGATTCTATGTAAAAAGGGACGCACCCGGGTGGACCCGAAATGTGACCCCAGGGTCTTGATATGAACAAACTTGAAAGAGGTCCATAAGATGATGCTACATACTAAATATGAAAGCTTTCTGCCTTCTGGTTTCAGAGAAGAAGATTTTTAAAGGTTTTCCTATTTTCACCCATCGTGCTCAGATGAGCTGAAAGGGATGCGCCCGGTTCGAGCCCAAATATGACCAAAGGGTCTTGATATGAACAAACTTGGTAGGGGCCCACTAGAGGTTGCTACATACCAAAAATGAAGGCAGTGTGTCCTCTGGTTTCGATAAAAGAAGATTTTAAAAGATATTCGCTCTTTGATTCTATGTAAAAAGGGTTGCGCCCGGGTGGGACCCAAATATGATCCTAGGGTGTTGATATGAACAAACTTGGTAGAGGTCCACTAGATGATGCTACATACCAAATATGAAGGCTGTCTGCCACCTGGTTTCATAGTAGAAGATTTTTGAAGATTTTCGTTTTTTTCCCTTCGTGCTCATAAGAGATAAAGGGATGCACCCGTGCAAAGCCCAAATATGACCCAATGGTCTTGATATGAAGAAACTTAGTAGAGGCCCACTAGGTGATGCTACACACCAAATATTAAAGCTGTCTGCCATCTGGTTTCAGAGAAGAAGATTTTTAAAGATTTTTGCTTTTCGATTCTATGTAAAAAGGGTTGGGCCCGGGCAAAGCCCAAATATGACCCCAGGGTCTTGATATGAACAAACTTGGTAGAGGTCCACTAGATGATGCTACATACCAAATATGAAAGCTGTCTGCCTTCTGGTTTCAGAAAAGAAGATTTTTAAAGATTTTCATATTTTCACCCTTTTTGTTAAGGGTAAAGGGAAAGTTAGGGGTGGATTTCATTTATTTGAACAACTTTGGTAGAGCTTGACCCTGCCAAGTTTCATCAAGATTGGCCCACTGGTTTAGGAGGAGAAGATGTTTAAAGAAATTGTGGACGACGCACGACTGACGACAGACGATGGACATTCTACGATCCCAATAGCTCACCTTGAGCACTTCGTGCTCAGGTGAGCTAAAAACGCACCACTGGTGTTGGTGATTAGTATATGGTGCATAATGCAAAAGTTGTGATATTTATATATGAGTTTCTCCATCAGAACTCTCTAGCATTTATGGGACTATTTTCATTGAATTATTTGAGAACAATTGTAATTTGTTCAAAATGTCTTGTTTTCCAAAAGCAGCAACGGTACATCATTTTAAAGATAATTTTTTCAATGGGAAAATTAGCCCTTTTTGACATCTTGACAAAATGGTTGACTCCTCAATGATTAGATTTGCCATATCTTTAATACAAGTTTAAAATATGTATTTTAACATTAATTATAACTTTATTAATTCGTGTTAAAAAGGCAATTAATAGTTAAAATTTAAGTTTAATAATAGAAACGCAATAAAAGGAAAGAAAAAAACACAATTTTTTGTCTCTTAGAGTATTGATTTTGATAGAAATCATGTTTCTTCTGTTACCAAGGCAACGTTGAGGCAGATAAGCGAACTATTTTGCAAAAGTTGCTTTAGCATCAATATCTTACTATTCATGAAGTTTTATCAAAATCTGAGACATGTCAATTTCCACTATCTGCCTGATTCTTACACATATTGCTACTTAACACTCTAGCATCCACTGATATAAACTTGTCTTTACTAAACTTGGCAAAAAAATGTAGAACATAAGTTCTTGAATGAGTGCGATTTTGAGTCAGATCGGACCAGGAAGTCTGGGGTTATGTGCCCATGAACGTCAAAAATAACTAGTTTTGACTTTGTTAACAACTTGGCAACAATGTTGGTAGTAACAAGATCTTGGATGTATCCGATTTTCAGAATGATCGGATAAAAAAAAAGTAGAGTTATGTGCCATTAAATTTGATAAAATTGCCGTTTCCGACATTATTTTCACTAAAAATATTGAACAATCGAAACAAAACTTGGTCACAATGTATACTCCCATAAGATTTTTGATGATTTTCTTTTTTCAGGTTGATGGGGCCAGTGAAAATGGGTTATATGCCCTTGCCATTGACGTTTTCGACTTTGTTTTCACTATAACAGACACAAATATTGACCAATCAAAAGAAAACTTTGACATAACGTTGATGACCATAGCTTGATCAGAACTTCAGGTTTTGAGTTATGTAACCTTGACTTTAATAAAATTATTGTTTTCTTCGACTTGGTTTTCTAACAGCTACAAATATTGACCATTCAATACCCAAAATATCATGAATGCAATTTTCAGCTGAATTACAATCACGCATCTTAAGGTAGTCCCCGTAATAGTTTCGCATTTCCCAAAAGTAAAGACTTTAACAGTGTTAACCGAGGTTTCCTAATGATTTTCATTAGGAAACCTCGGTCAACATTGTGAAAGATCATATTTTCCGAAATGCTGCGGAACTATTACGGGTCCACTACCTTAAATTATGTGCCCTTGAACCCTAATTGTTGTGCTATTTGTTATTACATAGTGTTGTTATCTTTCAGTTTTTTAGTATTTCAATACTACTTTCAGCCCAAGTAGGGCTATTTCATTAAAGCAAAGAAAAATCCCACATCTCTGTTCTGTTTCTGTCAACTTCATGTATACCACTCTTTATAGACGAAGTGGTATATTGTTTTTGTACTTCTCGGTTTGCAGGGCTCGTGTATGACCTTCAAACAAGGGTTTTGACCCCCAAAATTTGAAAATATCTAAATTTGACCCAAAGAAATTTCTCCCAAGGGGGTCATTTTGACCCCACTGAGATGAATTTCTAAGGGTCAAAACATGGTTTATACCTAGGATTTTCACAAATTACTAATTTATGTTCTACAGCTTAATTACTTGTTTCATAAACATGTATAATTACAAGAATTATTTAAAGTGACTCTTAAATATGCAAAATCCTATCCATGATTTGCCTTTTCTGTCGTTTTGACCGATTTAAATTCAGATTTGACCCTAACTATTTCTTAGATGAGGAGTCAATGACTCCCAACTATCAAACACTAACACGAGCCCTGGTTTGGTCAGTCACAGTTTTCTTAGACTGCGGATCTAAACTACATGTACGCGAAAATTAATTTATTGTTCATTTCAGTTCATTTAGACCGTGCTTTAACTAATGCTGCATCCTGCATCAATTTTGTACTTGTACTGTCTAATATCAATGTAAAATCTATAAAAGCGGTATCCATTATCAAATGAGCCTGTGCGTGAGATTTCCAACAATTTAAATATGCGCAAAGCAAAGACTCTGACCAGCCTGTGCATCCACACAGTCTGACCAGAGTCTTCACTATGCAAGGTAGATAGATGAGGTCTCGAAATATGTGTAGATCATCAGGTAACTTTATATTTACAGTATGTGGCTGTCAACGCTAATCAATGTTTGCACCACAGCAACATTTTAAATTATTGGAAATGTCACGCACATGCTGAAATGATAACCCAACGAGAAATTTCGATTAGGCTCATCTATAAATCAGAAGAGATAAAGAAAAGTAATCATTGTGAGACAAGACAATCCAGCTTTGCAAAGAACTCCTCAATGCAAACAAACAAACAAACAAACAAACAAACAAACAAACAAACACGATTTCATCTTTATTTTCACCAAAAATATCACAATAAAATCCACAAATATTTCTAAAAAATAACGATCATAATCTGAGATAGATCCATAATACTTTAAAATCACTAAATGTCTTTGTAAATCCAGATGATATAGGCCAAGTCGTGTGTATCCAATCATTTCTTCTGAGCCGTTGTTCGCATGTTCTTCTCTAACTGGATGATATGTTCGACACCTCGTCTCATCTCCTGCACGGCCTCGATCTCCGACAAGCCCATTCGTCGTTTGTTGGAAATATCGTATACCCCACCCACGCTGTCAGAATGTTCACCGTGGATTCCTGTGTGAAATAATAGCGGTTGATAATTTAATATGGTGGACCCGCAATAGATCTAGTTTCGCAACGTTTTTGGAAGTCACGAACTTTAATAATAGTGTTTACCAAAGTTTCCTAATGATTTCATTAGGAAACCTCTGTTAACATTGTGAAAGATCATGATTTCCGAAATGTTGCGAAACTAATACGGGTCCACTACCTTTTACCCGTGCGTAACATTGTCCGACTATTTCTCCTATGCACGAAGTTCTAACATGGGGCAGCCTGTATAGCCACTTGGCATATTACACGATGTTCCATATGCCTAAATTTCAATCGCACTGCGCGAAACAGTTGTAACTGCATATAAACATATATGCAGTTACAACTGCTTCGCGCTGAGCCATCGTAATGTCTATCCCTGTTTCAAAACATAATCACTCACTAATCTCAAAGGCTTTTGAAGTTGTAATGTATTACAATGTAAAAGAAATACGTTTTCGGTAAAACGTTTTAGTAATTCTTTAAAACGAATAAACATTTCGTTATAACGAATTAATTTTCGTTATTTCGAAATACTTGTTCGTTTTAACGAAATGCTATTTCCTTCTAACGATTGACTTTTTCGTTAAAACGAAATAACATCCTTCGGAACAATCGGTTGTTATCATTCGAAATATGAAGCCACGGTGTGTACTTTCTTATTGTTACATGTGCGAGAAACTAATGCACGTTTTCGGCAAAAGCTTCTTATCGTTAACTTTTGCCAAAATTTGAATAAGGGTAGACTCAACCATAGGCGTAACTAGGTTTTTGAAATTAAGACGCACTCAAAAGGCGACCAACATAGAATTTATAAGATTAAGGCGTAATGTGGACTGTGACAAAAGATGAATATCTTCCGTCTACTCCCCTTTCCAATGTGGTTAGTGACAATATTTTCAACAGTGCTCTGAAATAAACTTGAATCATTATCCAAAAGAATTTGTAAACTTAAAAGCTTAAGTATATTTTTGTATTTCGTTTTTTTGAATTACTATTTCGTTTTAACGAATAAGTAACTCGTTTTTACGAATTGGCATTTCGTTTTAACGAATTAGTATTTCGTTTTATCGAAATATTTAGTTATTACGAAATACTTATTAGTTAAAACGAATTAGAATTCCGTTTCAACGAAATAAAAAAAAATGTTTAGATCATGTCACCTTTCAAATGCTTAGAATAATTATGAACATATAAACATTTGTTGCTGTACTTTGGCTATAAATTACAATTGTAGCTACCTTTGTTGAAAGAAGGTCTTACCTCTAGGTTGTAGGTTTTTGGATTCACAGATGGCTTTAAAGTCTTTACTCTTAGAGAGATTTGGTATTCTGATATGTACACTAGCTCTAAGTGTGGTACCCAGGTTTGTTGGACAGAATGTAAGGTAGCCGTATTTGGGGTGGTGTGCGAATGTTAATTTTTCTTCTAATTTCTTCAGACCCTGTAATAGAAAGGAATGTTTTGTTTTTCGTTACTCGAATAATAAACAGAAAAGCAACGTTACAATATAAAAAGGCCAAGAGCTTTTGCCTTTGTTATCCATGAAAAAAAGATAATTTTCAAGTAAAAGACCGCTATGCTATTTCATTTTTGATAAAAGGTATAGAAAACCTTGTAAGCACTGATAAAAGTTTCAAGGAATCAGGGGCCTGTATTACCAAACATCTTACGATAATCTTTTGCGTAAGTAAAAAAATAAAGTTTCTTCTACAGTAGTTACTAAATATTGAATTTATGAAATGCATCATCTCATTGGAATCGTCATTGCAAGGCTGAATCTAACAATGAATGAAAACACCAGGCACGATTTATGATTTTGACTTACGATTATTTTATTCGTAAGAAGTTTTGTAAAACGGGACCCAAGTGCCTGTGACTTTTCCCAATAGCAAGTTAGTGGTAGTCGATTACAAAGAGAGGTAACTATACCTTGACCAATCGCTGCCAAACCTCAGCTAGGTTACCTCCCGGCTGCATAGAGATAATTCGGAGATGATCCTCTTCGTTTACCCAGACCAGAAAGCGTTTGTTGTTGCTGAAGAAGATTCCTCGACCAGTGGGCCAGTTATCGTAACCGTGACAATCGCCTAACACCCTGTATAGAAATAACGCAAACGTAGCATTCACTATTTACTATTCCATAGTGGCTTATGCTTAAAGCTTCTCTTGCACAGATTGGGAAAATGTGATTTTTGAAAATTTTCGTAAAATCAATTCGAAGTAACGACCTCATCATGTTGAAGCCTCTAGAATAATAAGTTTCAATCTGGTAATGCATGGAAAGAAACACTGATATTCCTGAATTTAGCGAAAGTTATTCTGAAAAATAAAGCAACTACTAACGCCTTAAAAATTATTCTTCAATTTCGAGCCAACTATTTACGCATGTGAATTCTGCATGTTTGTCTAATTCAATCAAAGATAGAGTGGGAGCTGGAAAGTTTATATCAACACAAGCAAAAATGAAAGATTATTCACGGAAAAGAACGATTTTGAAATTTATAGACTGGATCCTTTACTGATCTTGCCGGTTTGAAAGAATAAGTTACAAAATTATTGAAATATGTCGTTTTAGTGCAATTGCCCTTGGGCCATTCTTAATCGTCTAAAAATACACACATTTCCAAATCTAGGGACAAGTTTTGTATTTTTTTACGCAGAACTATGAAAGAGCAGTTTTAAAGGATTATACTTGATACTTTTGATTAGCTGTTTTTACATGTTAATGTAGTCGATCCGTTATTATAATTGTTCCGCAATATTTCATAACTCATTAATTTAAAGAGTGATTACCGAGGTTTCCTAATGAAATATTATCATTCCATAATCAGGGA
Source organism: Fragum whitleyi (assembly GCA_948146395.1). Lineage (NCBI taxonomy): Eukaryota > Metazoa > Mollusca > Bivalvia > Cardiida > Cardiidae > Fragum > Fragum whitleyi. The sequence goes on along the minus strand of OX411546.1, from coordinate 40,547,353 downwards.
CTCTAAATATATTTATTTATTTTCCTTTTTACTACTCAAAACTTTATCATAAATTCGAATTGCATAAATAAGTATCTTGTTTTACAAAAAAAAATAAAAATATGCAAGTTCCCTAAAGAAACCACGGATAAAATCCAAGGCAATTTTCTAAAAGGACCACTAATGATTTTGGAGCCTCTCTGATTTAATCCACTGAACAAAGAAGGGAGATAACAGGCAAAAGTCTCGCATTGATATTCCATTTCGTGAACTGCAAAAGCCATAGTTTCGCGTCTCCGTCACTCGTGAAAATGTAGCTTAAATTGTTGTTCAATATATGAAATATAAATCGAGCTTACACGATAACAAACGATTATCCTCTATATCACGCGTAGATTTGTGAGAAATTTCTATACGAAGTTTCGAACTGAATATCGGCGCTTAACTCGTAAGTAAATCGGTGTATAAAATCATCAGACCTTAGGAAAAGTCGATTCTGCTGTCTTAAAAAATGCAGTGAATAGAAATCAAGTCGTTAATGGGCGACCAAGATGTCGTATCTACAACCATTCGGAACATCACTCGGCCATTTCCGTAAACTGCAACAGACCTCGGATGTATGTAAGGCGGATGGGGTATGTAACAAAATCGTGCATTTTGTTAGGCGGAAACAGTGTAAGAAAAATAAGCACCGTAGATTTTAATCTTTTACAGGAAATAACGGCTGAAAAATCTTAATTTTTGAGAATGACGAATCATTCTCAAAAATTAAGATTTTTCGGCCGTTATTTAAGAATCTAAAGATATTTATATAAGGATACGAGTGTTTCACGTCAGTGACTTAAACAAGTAGCGTTGACGACGTCGAATGTTTTCACTCAAAGTTTCGAAGGCTAACGCCATTTTAACTGACGTCATCGAGTTTTTCCAAGGATTTCCCGTCATATTTGAAAATAGTCCGTCTATGTAAATCCGAGGTTGATCGTGAGATTGGCCGAGTGGTGTTCCGAATGATCTACAACTTGATACGACATTTGGCCGCCGCCAGAGAGACAGTGTAGAACTTACGGGTCGTCATTTCTGAAGAGGAAGTGATCTTCAATCATCTGTTTTTGTACTTCCGGTGTCATGCCTTCTAGTGGATAGTATTTTCCCGCCAATTCTCCTCGAAGCGTTCGTAAGGCCTCAACTGTTATTTTCTCCATATCTTTCAAGTCCTTACATAGAGATAGATAAACAATGTCTTAACTTATGAATTATTTTTCGTAACAGATTTCGTTAAGGAAAAAAAAAATCCGTCCCCGAGTTTTTCCGTCCATGTGATAAGCATTCTGTAAATATTCATCAGCTTTTACGGTGGTTATATTTTCTATATCTATAAAAAAATGATTCATTGTACAAAACAATTATTGTAAGCGAAAGAATTTGACCTCCAAGCTTAAGCATGACCATAACCTTTGAAATAGATAGAACCTATGATGAATGCGAATTTCACTAGTTCACGCTGAAAAAAGGATAGGGTCGAATTCTGAGCTTTTAGTTTGACCTTGACCTTGGATTACCTAAATGTATGCTTCAAATAACTTTCTGCTCATGATTTTTAATCCAATATGTCTAAATAAAAGCTTAAATATCAATGTAGATTGCAATTCGTCATTTTTTTGCATAAACGGTGTTAAATAAATGCTTAAAGATAGAAACATCGTAAAATTGACAAGTTGACAAGTTTAACAGTTTCGGAATGGGTTTAGAAGGATATTGAATGAGTATGTGGAGCAAGTTTTTGAATGAAATAAAAGGACGAAAGTATTAAGTTTAAACCTATTTATTTTACATCGATTGGGAAACAAGTTCTAACAACTTAGATTAATCCCTCTCGATTCGATTCTGCTTCCTGGAAAATTCACCAGTACTTGCACCGAATGTACCGAAATTACATGTATAGATATTTCATTACCTCCCTTTATGTTAGTCTACGAACTTTATATAGAACAAAAATTTGTCTCTTCGCGGACGTTTCCAAATCAACTAATCAGGCAATAAAATCAAAACAAACGAAAACATTATGAATTTTTAGGTTTTAATGAAATTGTGATGCAATGTAAACGATTCTGATGCATTCAAAAATATAGATTGTTTCTGAATGGTTTCAGTGAGTGTTTGGATTGAATGAATGGAAGGTTGAGAGAGCGGTTTAGAAGGTTTTCGGATGAGATGAAGGTCAATTTCATGATGTTCCTAACTGTACCAATGCAAATTAAGCAGTATTGATTCTAAGGCTACTTTGACTAGGATATGTCGCTATGGGAACAGTTTGTATTGTGAAACTAATCAATTCACTGGCTGAGCGTCTCTAGGAAATCTAATACTTCCTGGTCTAAAATATATAGTTTTTATGGCGTTTTTTTCTGGAACATGAATCGATTACGTTTTGCTCAGTTGGCAGTTAGTACAAGCCAAATTAATAAACTTCTAGTCAGAGGCGCTTTTTTTTATTTATTTATTATATTTTTCATTTTATATAATTTTTTTATTTATTTATTTATTTGAAAATTCCAGTACGATGCCTAACTATTGCATATTGGGGGTACAGCTGCAAGACCGTACTAAGTGTCTAAACATTGAATAGACACTTAGTACACTCTTGCACTGAACTCTCGATATGCGCACATGCACAAGTTGAAAAAAAAGCTTTTGAATATATGTGACATTTCGAACTCTTTCACACGTAAAGACTAGCATAAGTCTTGGCAACCATACATCCTGGTCAGAGGTTTCACTATATGTTCTGTGTATAACTGCTCACTTGAACTTTCCGTCTTCAAATGGCGAATTTTCTTAGTGCACTTTGTGGCTGTATATGCTGTTCAATGTTCGTACTTGGTGCACGTATAAATTGAGTTGCTTCGAAGCAAAACTTTTGCATTCTAATTGGCTGAAAATTGTTTTTAATGGACAATGTAATAATATGAACGCCGCTTTTTTGAAAGCTTCTGAAAAGTTATTCCTTAAGATTTTTTCTTTTTAAATTATGAATAATTCTTCATACTTTTGCTCGATAATATAAAGTTATAATAATTCATTTTTATATTTTAATTCATTGAGGTATGATACTGAACATATAAACACACATCTGTATTACTTCACTTGTATTTTTTCATACCTACGTGAAATAAACGAATATTGTTTTCATCTTTCAAGTTGGGAGGAATTTATTGGAATGCCACATATAGATTTCTTTAATTGTTATTCATCACCGTAGAAAGGGAGGTCACTAAAAAGTGTCGACCTTAGTCAAACTGCGATGGCTGCGCAGAAAGACTAGGATTGACACTTTTTGTTAGTTGTAGATTATTCTACCTTCCTATATGAGCCTGTGCGTGACATTTCCAACAATTTGAAATGTTCGTGAAATGTAAACATTGAGAGGCCCAGGCAGCAAAAAACTGCAAATATAAAGTTACCTGATTGTCTTCAGATACTTTGAGACCTTATCTTTCTAGTAAATGCATAGTGAAGACTCTGGTCAGACTGTGCGGATGCACAGGCTGGTCAGAGTCCTTGCCTTGCGTACATTTGAGATTGTTGGAAATCTCACGCACAGGCTCATATATCTATGTTCAATATGTCATCACTGGTTAAAGTCCGATGGATCCAATCTCTTTTCAAATATAAATTTCACGAAGATCTTAGACAGCACCTTTTCCCGTGACGGAAAATGAATATCTTCCTACCAATCTAACTTACTTCTTTTGACGTTGTGGGTGGAAACCCAAAGTTGGCATGAGATCGTCCCACACGGATTCTGGTCGAGTTGATGAATTCATTTTTGGGGTCAAGGTCACCAAATCCAAGGTTATCAAGGTCACCGAAATCCGGTGCAGGGTGAGCGAGTTTGTCGACTTTGTGGTACTCTTTAATGATGGGTTCGAACACCTCGCCGAACACTTCATAGGCTTCGGGATCCGACGCGTAGATTCCGCAATGGCTTTTTAAATGCAGACAGCCTGAAAAGAGACAGGTTTAATAATTCAAATCTATTAAAAGGCAAATCTATGTATTCTAAATGTATTCTAACTAATGCGCCCAAAGCTTTATTTGGGGGGGGGGGGTGTGTTTCTTCAAATCCGCAAAAAACAAGAGCCAACGTTATTTTTCATAAAGTATGTTGTAACAAAACGACATTTCAAACAAATGTTTCTTACCAGACGAGATGCAGTCCTTGATCGTTCCGCCAAAGCCTGTAGTCACATTTTTATATTTTTGGTATAGATTTGGTGTTAAATATTTTTTCAACAGTGATTTACATTCCGGACCCGAATTTTTTAGAGCTTTATAAAGCTCGTCCGAAGATTTGTCCGTCATTTTTCAAAGAAAGGACGTCCGCTATTATGACGTCACAATCGTGCTGTTGCAAAAGGCGCCAAAACGACGTGACGTTATTCGGCGGACTTCCGTGCCTCATTTAATTACGGTCACTAAATACGTATTTTATTTATTTTTTAACGAATTCTAAAAATCAAAACAGAACCAAACAAAAACAAAACAACAAAATAAACTCCGGTCTAAAAACATTTTGGGGCCTTAAATGATCTGAAGAGGGACATTTACGAGTCCATTCGTAATTACTAAGCGTTTACCTAAGAGCAAATACCATGCCTGTTGAGTCTGCGCGATGCGTGTGGTCTGGGCAGGCTCTAGCAGATTTTTTCAGATATTCAGATATTGAATTATTGGAGATGTCACGCACATTCTCATATTGTTGTTTTGCGATCAAAACGTCGCATCTACGCCATTTTGACATGGAAGCGCGTGACATTAAAAAAAAGAATTTGGCAAGATCTTGAAAGTTGAGATTTTTTTTATATTTTTGTCATATTCTGTTCGGCAACAACCGAGGGGTTACATTTCGTATGACAGATCTCAAATTTAAATCGGTCCCAACTTTAACGGACCCGGTCGCGTCTACAAGTCTCCATTGATTTATTATTATATACCCGTAACGAGTTTAAAATCCGGCGATTGTATTTGCGACTCATAATCTATATAAGATATTGATTTTCATATTTGAAAGAAAAATAAATGGTAATGATATTTAACTAATCCTTAGACCACGCTTGAAGCGAATTGGCCAATCAGAGGGCTGTATTTCAAAAATATAAATCACAGATACAACTCCTAGCATTGTTTTACAGATATACAATGAAAGTGTGTCGTGCACGTGAATCTTGACAGATTTTATGTGCCGAGTCATTTTAAGAAAGTGTCGAGCATATTATATGAAGTCTTTTTCCAAAAGACTTTCGACAGTTGCATACATGCAAAAGAGCTGCAATAAGTAACGATAAAAGATTCAAAAGTATAGTTTTGGCATAATTACGCATGATAGCAGTAATATATCAGCGAGTCAGATAGACAATATCGTGCCACGGTATATGGGAAATAGACACTCGCTGAAGCTCATGTCTATTTGCCATATACCATGGCACTCGTTGTCTATCCTATACATAACTCGATATGTAAATCAGCTCTTTATCTGCTAAATCTGCAAATATGGAAGACCTTTAAGGTAGTGGAACCGTTGTATTTCCGCAACATCTCGAAACTTAAGATTTTTCATAAATTTGACCGAGGTTTCCTAATGAAATCATAAAGGAAACATCGGTTTATACTATTAAAGTTCATTTTGGAACGCTGCGAAACTATAATGGGTTCATTATCTTAAAGAAGATCTCGGACCATACAGATACCTATGAGACCAGAGCAGAAGCGCCGAACAAAAAAGCCATGGAAAACACCATTAAAAATGACAAGAAAAAAAATAAATTAATGAGATTACTTGTAACAAACAATTTACAGTTTATGCTTATCAGACCAATTTTAAGATGTCATAGATTGTTCCCTTTTCCGTGCTTGGAAGGTTCCAAACCCTTCCCCGAATTCTATGAGGGAATTCACAATTGTGTATAGATCTACTCATGTTACTGACTGTTCAATTATCTTTCTCGGCATTCAAAATCTCACCAAAGACAAGAATCGTTTGGTGTTACACACTGCTTTTTCCTTAAAAATATCTTTTTACGGTGCTTAAGATAAATTAAATGCGAAAAGGGCCTATCGTGAAATTCCGTGAAATAATAAATGATCGAAATTAGATCGGACTCATCAGAATGGTCACTTGAGCTACAGTTAAAAACATCGTAAAATTGACACGGTGAATGATATTAGAATGATTTTGGAATTATATTGAATGAGTGTGATAAGTGAGTTTTGAGTGAAATTAAAGGAAGGTAATCCAATATCGCTTATTTTGTTCAGAGTGAACAAAATTAGCGCCATTTGTTACCTCCTTTTAATAAAATTGCATACAAATTCTATAAATAGCTTCCCGTTTCTTCAAGAGCCAATCAGACGCTTATAATCTTAATTTAGTGAAATTGTGGATTTTTCAAGCGAATTTACTATTAAATGTAATTTTGATTTTATTATTTAAGTGATTTTGGAGCGTTATTCAATGGTTTGAGTGAGTGTTTGAAATGAAGGAATGGAGCGCCGAGTGAGTGATTTTGAACGGTTTTGATAGGAATGAGTGTCAATATTACGATGCTTTTAACTGTAGGTACTGCAGAATGAGTTCGAGATTTGGCATTCCCAGTGGTCCAGTTTTCCGAGGTCAAACACAATGAATTATTAGCAATATTTCCCGGGACTAAGATCCTTTTCGACTTATAGATCACAGTGATTATCTAATCCACGATTTTTTTTAATTGTACAATATACAAAATACAGGATTTTATTCAGAAACCATCACAACAGCGTGGGTGTCCTCCATCAAATATGTCAAAACATAGTGTCATAGAATATCAATGAACGATTACTAGGAATTCATCATGGAATATCTTTAGAACTTATTAGAGGTTTTGATAAACTCATAACCATATTTTGTTTTTCTAATGTTTCCAGAGTCAAAGACGAAAGAAAATTTTAAATGAGTCATTTTAAAAATTATGGTATTCAATATTTACAGAATTGTTGAAAAATGTGGAATAATTTGTGTGTCGTGACTCCAGGCAGCGAGACCCAGTGTTCAGGGGTACTTCTTCCCGTACTTCTAACTTCTAACCTATTTGGTTTGTATTTGCGTTTATTTATCGTCGCTGCCGTAGCATATGCCCAAATGAGCGACGCCCTCAGAAGACGGTTAGTTGTGACGGGGAATAGTGCAAGGACAGGTTACCCAAAGACACGTGACGAAGCTACTGCTAAGATCGGCCGTGGTCCTTTAACGGGCTCGATTCATGATACCGTCACAAGGGGCCTCAGTTTAATGTGCCATCCCGGGAATCGTACCCGCAATATCGACCTACAATTGTTTTGAAGTCGGGTGCTCTACCGACTGAGCTAATCGGACTGAACAGTCTAAAGTTGTATAAAATTCTACCCGTGTTTTTTAGACGGCCCTATTTAGCTTGGCCATATACAAATAATTGTGACCCTTTACGCGAAAAGGGTCCACCTGGGAAGTGCGAAATTTGCCAACCCTGGTCAGACTGCGCAACTTGCGCAGACTGACCTGGGGCGAAACTCGTAGCAAATTTTCTGAATCTAGAATGACCATTCTGCTTTCCTGTGTATTAATTTCCGACATACACGTTTTGGTTGACCTATGCTATATCCAATCAAATTATAATTATTAATTTTACGGAGTTCCGAGATGGTACCTTTTCGCGTGACGGGTCACATATGTATTTATTATGTCTCATTACACTATTATTATTATCGTTATAATCTTTTAAAATCCGATATAAGTGTTAATCTTCTTTGCTGAAACCATTTGTTAAAGTCAGCGTATTACCGATGTTTTACACACACACGACCTTGAACAATTTAGAGATAAATAGATCGTTCAATCCATGGAGGTATGAAACAAAAAATCTTATCGCTTTGTATGAATAGATAATCGTTTCATACCATACCAACTTGAGAAAGCTGTTCATAAGAATCGACAAGCTATGAAATGTAGAGAATCGAAAAGCTTAAAAATGTAGAGAGTCGACAAGTTATATTTTGTAGAAAATCGATAAGCTCTCAAATGTAGAGAATCAACAAGCTAAGAAATTCAATAATCGACAAGCTATTAAATGTAGAAAATCGATAAGCTATAAAATGTAGAGAATCGACAAGCTATAAAATGTAGAGAATCGACAAGCTATGAAATGTAGAGAATCGACAAGCTATAAAATTTAGAGAATCGACAAGCTATTAAATGTAGAGAATCGAAAAGCTTAAAAATGTAGAGAGTCGACAAGCTATAAAATGTAGAGAAACGACAAGCTATAAAATGTAGAGAATCGACAAGCTATAAAAGCTGAGATTCTACAAGCTATGAAATGTAAAGAATCGACAAGCTATAAAATGTAGAGAATCGACAAGCTATAAAATGTAGAGTATCGACAAGATATGATTTTTTTTAACTTTTAGACAATCGTCTATTCTTTATTCAAATAATTTCAAGCTCTAAACAATTCCAATTAAATACATAATCATATATTTCATGTTTGGACAGTGCTTTTAATATTTATCCCAAGTTTTCACATTCTAGTGGACATACCTTTTAACGCTAAGGGTTTGTGATTTATTCTCTAATAATTCCCTGCAAGATATTATAGAGCTCAAAATCAATGGCTTTTTAATGACAGAATGTCAGGATTATATCGACTTATGTAGAACTTTTTTACCCTAGACTTTAGGGTGAACTTAAGAATTGTTTAATACTGTCAACTAAAATGCATTTTATAATGCTTGTGTGATTGTTATTTATAAATATTAGGCTAAAATAAATAAGTGCTTATTCTAATTTAACTTAGGTCAGAGAAAATATATCGACAACCGCTTTGGCAAAAAGAAGCATTTTACAACCCAAATGAATGTCCCCGTGGCAATTGACAATGGCTTCTTTTTTCAGAGGTTATAGGTTCGAACTACGCCTCATATTTTCAATGTCCAGTTAAAGTCTACATTCAGAACTGAATTGAGTATAGAGCAGTGATTATGAACCAAATTAGAACACGAAAGCGTCAGAGATGAGTGTTGAATGGCGACTAGTCATATGTGCAAGTTCTGCACAACACAGGCCAAAAAAACATTCGCTATAATCGAGTTAAGGTAGTGGACCCGTAATATTTCCGCAACGTTTTAGACGAAATGACTTTTTACGATGTTAACCGAGGTTTCCTAATGAATTTCATTAGGAAACATCGGTCAGTATTTTGAAAGATCAAAAGTTCCGTATTGTTGCGGACTTATTACGAATTTAGAAGTTTTACTTGAAATCGAGCTAAAACGAATAATTCTTTTTCAAAAAGACGGCCTAAAACTACGATAAGCTTCGACATGTATAAGACTGTCCGGACTGCTCAGGTTGTTCGGATCCGTGACAATCTCAAGTGCTTATGACATTTAGTATATTGAGGGGCAAATTATCTCAGTTACATAGTCCATAACGGACTCCTTTCGCAAGATATTCGTCGTATATCCTACTTTTCTAATTTGTAGAGAGAAAAAACATGAAGCTTATTGAATTATTGATTTCGAAAAACGCCTTTATATTTTTGGATTGCGATAACTGTCAGACTACAGTTGACACTATGTATGTACACTGAAGAGTACCGTGCTGTGGACTTCTATTAATATGGTTGGTTTTCAGAAAGAAATATTAACAATAATTCTACAAATCCTTTGTTGAAGGTGCTCATTTGTATCGTCTCGCCAAGACGGTTCAAATGAGTACCCACAACATAGGGTTTCAACGAGAAAGAACAATTTAAGTTTTATCGTAAGATCCTCTTATGTTGATTTCTGAATAGTTTTGTCTCTAGGATCCCTATCAACTAAAATTCATACTTTATGCGTCACTTTTTAGTTTTACAACTCTTTATTTAGTTTATGGAGATTATAAAAACGAGTTGGAGATTTTAAAAATAAAATTACTCAAATGTTTAATTAGAAACACAGACGCTTAGTCGGAATGATATAATAAATAGATTTTCTATATATTCATTTTATGGTTTTTTACAGATTTTCAAAATATCGTTCACTCCCCTTAAATATAGGATTATCAAGGAAAGGGATCCATATCATTGGTGAAAAGTAATCGGGCTTTTAACTTCAAAGATTTTTTTCCGTACCTCGATAATTCAATTTAAGCTGTTTACGTCATGATTTGTAAATTCTGGTTGGCTGAAAAACCGTTTATTCCTAAATGAAAAGAAGTTTGAGTTCGCGGCTTTTTTGTTAGCTTGCACACAAAGTAATTCTAAAAGAAATATAAGATTTTTTACATTTTTGCTTGATTATATTTTAAGAAATGAAGAAAGTATATTTTTGGCTTGATTAGAGTAACCGTATAAAACTAATTTCCTAATATAACATATGTATCCATGAGTCCGCGTCACGTATTCATACAGCGTTATACGGTTTCCTGTTTCATACCTCCGTGAATTAACAAAATACTCTCTTAATTTCTCCTAGTTGTACATGAATTTTCAATCGGAATTTGTTTGTACTAACGCACAATTTGACGTTATCCGCCTGGCTTTAGAACAAGATGCGTTAGAAATGAGAACGTCCGACCGACTCAATGTTCTGGATGGCATTTGTTTTAACGTTGGCGAAAGTTTCAAAGTAATTTATATATAAAATACATATCCCTTTCCCAACAAAGTTAAGCATTCATTGAAATTACTGCCCAGTTCTTGTCCATTATGAGAATATTGATATTGAGACTTGCCGACATGACTTAGAGAATTTTTGCACTAGAGTCATTCTTTTTACATCTTATATTTTTCCCTTTTTCCCAACTTTCCCCCGACAATTTCAAATTCTGGATGAAATATCGTGGACCCGTAATAATTCCGCGACGTTTTGAAAGTCATGAACTGTAACAGTGTTAAACGAGGTTTCCTAATGATTTCATTTGGAATCTTCAGTTAACATTGTTAATTCCCAAAAGTTTCGAAACTATTATGGGTCTTCTAGCTTAATAATATAGTTGTTGCGTTAACGTAGCGCAGGTTCTCTCAATTGCACTAAAAACTACTAGCAAGTTATTTTGCATTTAGTTTTTACTCTTTATGGATGTTAATATCATCATTCGCTTTGCTTCATTAATATTTTTGCACAGGCGTAAACGTAAATACATAAAGTTTAGTTAAACAAGTCTGTCGACCTAACTTAACCCTACTAAACTGTACTATTTACATATTTACAAGTGCATGCAGACTTAAATCTCCGAGATAAAAAGCGAAATCACGACAAAAGAAAATTTTGTAAAATTTCAGGGGAAAAAAAGAGGATTCTTTTCCCATTACTAACTTGATAAAGTTGGAAGGAAAAGAAATACCATGCGGTGTATCTTTTCTTATTTTCACACACCAAACGTAGATCTATCCGCTTAAAAAGGATGTTTAATAATAATGATAATAATAATAATAATAATAATAATAATAATAATAATAATAATAATATCAGAATATGAAATTGTGTGGAAAATTGATATATTTTATCTTGGTGGTTATTTTGTGATCTAGTGTCCAATGTGACTATTTGTATACGATATAAATTTATTCTATATTTGAACAGTTCGCTTATCAATGTATATATACATGAAAGTTCAAACTTTTATCTTTTAATTTAACTCTTACCCTACAAATAGCCAAGTATGCCCAATAACGCCCCCAGGTTTAAAGATTTATAAAATGCTTGGTTGGGGTCGAAATGAGCCAGAGGGACTTAGTCGATCGCGTTTTTTGTACACTTAGACGGAGTTTTTCGGAAATCATTCAGATATAAAACATTTCAGTATTACTGCCAAAAATTACAATTCGTCATTGCGACAAAAACCCTGTAAAGCTCGAGTAACGTGACATTTTTTCACCAATCGACTATTTTCTGACTAACCTTCAATTTGGGCGCTTCAAAATAAATCACACTTGCACACGATTTTGTTTATTTCAATGGGGTTTTACGCTGCTCTCATTTTTTTCCAGTTATACCACGCCGGCTGGAGCACCTTACAATGTATTCCTGGTATTCCTAACACCAGTACTACCATTATATTCTTTCTTAGCCTCCAGCTGCTATCCCACACAGGTCTATGATTATCAAGCCATTGGTGGGAGCAATTGCACAAGAACACGAAGTTAAAAATTTTAAGCGGTAGATATACAACTTGAAATGTATTTTAGAGCGTTTGCTGTTAGTCCTGACTCCATCTAAAATGATAAGGTTGAAAACAAGAATCACAGAGCAGAAGACATCGAAAGAAGGGGTTATGCGGGTGAAAAATCTGATATGAGTACATTTAACCCCATCGCGAAATTGACATCCATCTCGATCAAAACCATTAAAAATCTCTCGCATATAGCGCTCCCATCATTTATTCCTCACACACACTTAAATCACTCAAAAACGCTCCGAAGTTGTTCAAAAAGTTTAGAAATCAATCAACATTGTATTGATATGTATCAATTTTCCCGCAATTATTTTCATTAGTGTGGATTTTAAAGCTTCTAATTGGTTCGTAATACACAAGATACCCACAACGGAAAGTATTTAGATGATTTTTAAAGGGAGGTAATAAATCTTGAACAAAGTTAGCGAAATTGAATTACCTTCCGTTAATTTCATTCAAAACTCACTCCTCTCGCCCTTTTAATTTCTTTCCAAAATCATTCTATCTATACTTGGCGTTCATTCTTGTGCCCAAAATATTTTACATGTAGCGGTATGAGAAGTTGTTAAGTCATTGGAACCGTAATAGTTTCGGAACTCATAATCTTTCACAAGATTGACCGAGGTTTCGTAATGTTATCGTTCGGAAACCACGGTTAACACTGCTAAAGTTCATTACTTCCGAAATGTTGCGTAGTGATTACGGGTCCACTACCCAAATACGGGTGCAAACTGGGGTGCTATTTGTAAACGCAATCAAGTATATTGAATGCTGGGCGTAGGGCGAGTCATTTCTTTGCGTATATGTATGAATGCTTAGATGTTTTGCTTGTATTGTATTAAAAAATGATGTAGCACGAAAGGATGCCGTTGAAGTAGTTTGCTATCGGAAGAAATACAAGGAATCCATGGTAAGGTACTCCGACCACCGTGATATGACAGGAAAATTGTTGAAAAGGGCGTTTAACCTCGATCAATTAGGCAAACCAGTCGATCTTAAAATATTTTAAACTTAGAACAGAAAATATCGCATTCAACTAATCAGTGCAGACGGGCCGACAGACACACAAACGACAAAACAAGACACTGAAAAAACCCTTACCTGATCTGATACAGTCGGCTAAGGTTCCGCCATAATTCGTAACTTTGCTCCTCAATTTGCCCAGCAAAGTTGGAGTTAAATGTTTACTCATTAAAGAGTTCGTGGTACCACTTTTCATTTTCTGGTATAACTCGTCGGCGCTTTCTCGAGACATTTTTTTTCGATTTTAATTAACAGTTCCACTCAAGAAAAAATATTCCTTTTTAGGAAAAAATAAAACCAACAAAATAGCTGCCTCAAAAAATGTTGATCCCAACTGCGCGGATACTGTCCAAACCGCTGACACAAGCTGATTTCAGTGTTTTCAATGTCAAAGATAATCTTGAAGGTTGTATGAGGATTACCGACAGAGAACATTGAACAAATATCCGCGATGTTCCAGATAATTTGGGTTTCAATTTCATTTAAGGCATTTCAAAATTGATAATCCTAGCAAAAATACTTTATTGTAGGTACTCATTTGAATCGTCTCGTTCGAACGATTCAAACGAGTACCCTTAACATAGGATTTCAATGAGAGGAAACGGTTTAAATATGAAAGTATTCTCAGCTTATCTAGAGCCCAATATTTGTACGCCACACTGGCATTAGGCCAGAATATATCGGCGTTAGTATATCTATTCTCTTGGTTCTACACAGACAGTTTGGAAATATACAGTCCTGAATATTTACAAATAATTCTTTTTGCTGCCTATTTTTACAAAATGAATCTGGCTCTTTACACACATGTTTAAATATACAGTGATAATCATTTACAAATAATCTCGAACAGTGCTCATTTTGACAAATAAATGAGTTTCACCAAAAAATTAATTTGATGCGATACTGCTTTTTGATTATATACGACGCAATCAAAAACTTTTTAGTTTTCATATACTTACGTGTATTTATTTTAGTTCAATTGCGACGAAAAGACGAAAACTTTAGCTTTCGCTCTCGAACATGCAGCCGAAAGCGTTTTTTTGAAAAAGAGAATGATTAAGCACCCAAACGCCAATTTTGCGTTCAATGGATTACGAACAAAAGTGTCTTAAAATCTCAGCCTAGGATAATTTCTGATCTTGATCTGTCCTTATCTAAGATTTAAAGTAGCTGGTCGTTACTTTCATTTAAAGTATACTAAAGTATTTTGTCTTTACTAGATACATTTCTGCCGTCTGTATGGTTCTGTGATAAAGCTTAAAATAAATGGTGAAATTGCGCATAAAGCTTTAATTTCAAGGAAAGAAAGAAGGGAGCCTGAAATGGTTAAACAATCTGATTAAATGACAATGAAGGCTAAAATATATTTCACATAAGAGAAGCCTACATTTTGTGCCAAGAAGAAAGTTGTCGCTTTATAGGGTGTGATTTTAAGACAAATGTAATTCAATTTGTGTCATTCTCAATAAATATCATAATGATTATAACTGTGACCCGTCACACGAAAAGGGGCCATCTGGGAAGTGCGTAGAGTGTCTACCCTGGTCAGACTGCGCGATTTGCGCAGTCTGACCAGGAACGAAGATTTTCGCAAATAAGTAATTTTCTGATTCTTGAATGATAATCCTTCCTTGCTACATAATTATTTAAAAAAATCGACCTTCTTGTTGACCTTTGCTGGATCCAATCCATATTTCAAATATTTGTTTTACAGAGTTCCAAAATGATCCCTTTTCGCGTGACGGGTCACAATTGTGCTTTCTGGCTCTGATTTCTGATTATCAACTTTTTTCCCTCATCGGTGAATAGACATATTCGATCGACATAATATCTGACTATTTAGGTCATTTCACAGTGAAGCTAGTCTTTGTATGGGCGTTCTACGGCATCCCCTTCGTTGGAAATACAGCACAAAAGCGCTTGCAAACGTTTAAAACATTTCCACGTACATACAGGATCTATCATGATGTTTTATTTGAGACAAGCTGATCTTAACCTATCTAGAATTGAAAAGTTATTTTAGCGAGCCTTCGCGAGCTTAATAACTTTTCATTTCTAGACGAGGTTAAGTAACAGATTCTTTTTCACACATTTACAATATTTTTTAAGTAAAATACCTATTTTTGAAACGCCCTGGTGACAGAAATACCGCGAAAACTTACGTTAGATGACGTCATCTGTATAATATGAACTCATACGAGTGTAAGGCAAGGATATCTCTGATGGCTGTTCGGAATAGAAGACAACGTTGACGTTGTGAGTAAAAGCGAGATATCACTTCTGAAACGATTACTAACGTTTTCATATAGAACGAAGCGTTATGGGTATGAATGGGATGTTTGCATCCACAAAGATTTGTAATTGTTTGGATGAAACACCTGTCAAACAAATAGGCTGAGTTGTTATAGCAAGCTAGATGCACTGCAATATTTTTGTACGTTAGAAAATCGCGCATTCTGCACTTTGTAGTGACTTTTAAGGTTTTAAGCACGACATGCACACTTTCAATAACTTTAATGCACCAAACTTGAAACACCGTGAAGGGAGAGTTGTTCCTTGATATTTGATATGAAACAAAAAGTAAATAGTCATAGTAAGTTGCAGTCAAAGATATGTTGCATTTTCACCGCTACACATCATTTAATTAACCCTTTTAGAATTCCATTTTTTAGTCCAGCAATTTTTTTACGTACGAATATTTCGCCGAACTCAGGGTTAAACACATAAGCTTTGATATTGGAGTAAATGCATAGAGCTTTTTGAGCTCACCTAGACAAAGTGCTCAAAGTGGGCAATTGTGTTTAGGTGCTGTCCGTCGTTCGATGTCTGTCGTGTGATCAGAATGTTTTTATCTATGAAGTCTCGGTCAAGTACGAAAATGGGTCAAGTAGGGTCAATAAAGGGGTCAAGAGTTCGGTTTTTCTTTAAAAATGTGTTGACATTCGGCCAGAATGTTGGTCTCCATGAAACTTTGGTCAAGTTCGAAAATGGTTCAATTTGGGTCAAAAATGAGGTCAAGGGATGAAATTAAAGAAAAACCTTGTGTGCACTCTAGATGCCACGTTTAATGCTCAAATGTCTGTAAACTTGGTCAGAATATTTGTCTCTATAAAATTAATCTCTTGGTTCTACACAGACAATTTGGAAATATACACTGCTAAACAGTAGCTCACTATCGGAATTGTGCCTCATTCTGGCAGAAGAATGAGCCTGGCTATATGAAGACAGCTTGGGAATGTATGTACAGCCCTTAAATTTACAAATTATTCCCTATTAGTACCCATTTCGTCAAAAGAATGGATTTGACAATAAATAAATAAATAAATAAATGCACTGCTTTTTTGTGATAAACGCAATCAAAAACCTTTTGAAAAAATCCAAATACAGAATAGAGAAACGATTACATGTAAGACCTCATCGATGAGCGTGCCAACATGAATCCCTTAGCCGTCACCAGATCACCAATTTTGCTTCCAAAGGATTACGAACGAATCTGTGATGATCAGCCCAGGATAATCTTTCTTCTGATCTTATTTCTGTCCTTATTTTACATTTTCAGTAGCTGATCGTTATTTTCCTTTAAATTATATTGAGGCGTTATTCTTTATAAGATACTTTTGTGCAGTCTGAATGACTGTAATAAAACTGTAAAATAAATGGTAAAATTGCGCGCACGGCTTTAATTCAAAATAAAGAAGAAAGCATGAAAATATTAATTAATCGTTAAATGACAATGATAGCTAAAATATTATTCCCTACATTTGCGAGTAGCCTATATTCTCTTCCAAAAATAAAGTTTTCGATTTATTGTGTATGATCTCAAGGCAATTCTTTTTGAGCTGGTCTCATATCCTCATAAAGGATAGTCGTTTGTTTCAGTTAGAGATCGGTTTATAGGCTAATACATTGAGTGAACAACAAAAACTAAATTTTCACTCGTGGCTCCGCCACTCGTAGCAAAAACTCGTAGCAAACTCTCACTCAAACCATTCAAAAACGCTCCAAAATTACTAAAAAATAAAGTTCAACAACTGCATTCAAATTGGATAAAGCTAGGAAAAAATAGCGATTTCACTGACAAAATTGAAATTGCAAGCGTTTTATTGGTTCTTGAAGAAATAGGAAGCTATTTATAGACCTTCTATGCATATTTTATTAAAGGGAAGTGATTAATATCGCTAATTTTGTTCATCCTGAACAAAATCAGCGATTTTTGATTACCTTTAAATTTCACTCAAAACTTACTCATTGCACTCATTCAATTTCATTCACAAAATCAATCCAAAAACATTTGCCTTGTCAATATCACGATGTTATTAACTGTAATCGCACAGGAATGAGCGATGAGCAGCCGGGTGATTGGGATTTACGTCGCTATAGTACTTGTGAAAGAAAATCCAGGAAAAGGAGGTTAGGTGTTCCTGCCGCAGAGATATACATGTAACTTGGAAACAGTTCCTAGCGGTATGAAATCCCAAACAAACAAACAAACAAACTTACAAACAAACAAACAAAAACAAACAAAGCTAATTATTCAATAACAGTTGTGAAAAAAGTTTATGACATGGTCGAAAGTATTGTCCCCTGAAATTCCTACAAACTTTTTCGCGTCATTAATATTAATGTTTGTAAGCCGCCACGTGAAAAGGGGACATCCAGGAATCTCCCTTAATCAATGTTTAAAGGGATTAGACCAAACAGAGGTCAACCAGAAGGGTCACTTCAAAAATAATTTCTAATGAAGGTTGAATAATCATTCTAGACTCAGAAAATCCTTCATCTACAAAAAGCACCGACTCTTGTCAGTCTGCACAGACTGACAAGGATCGATACTGTTCGCACTGCCGAAATGGCCGCTTTTAGCGAAAAGGGTCCTGTTTATACTGTTATGGTTAGTCTTAAAGTATACCAATTTGGAAAATGTATTAAAACCTAAGGCAAAGGGTATGTGAAAAAAGGATCAGACAATTTCAATACGCTTTAAACTTTATTCGATACATTTTGTGATTTTGTATTTAAACAGATCGAATTCAAATCGATCACATAAAACATATGAATATTGAACGCGGGAAGTTTGTATTGTACATAAAGTCTACACTTAGCTTCATGGTTGCCCCCTTTCGCGGAAAGGGTGAGGCCGATCGTACGGACCCACATCTCACCACTTCCCCAACCGCTGGAATTTCGGCAAAATTATTGTTATTTATTATGAAAGGCTAAATTATCAAAGCGTCATTTGGTTAGTGAACAAAGCTGTAGTTACATTGTGTTGGTTTGGTGTGGAATATTGTGTAGAAAAACCCTTCCGGTTGATACCCCTTTTGAGAACAAATTTCCAGTTCGTTCTTGTTGCCAAAGTCTTTTAAGTTACTTGATAATAGAATTTGAATTTGAATAGGGAAACCAAAAGAGGCATCTGGACCATTTTGGCAAATTTTACATCGTAGTTTGCATCCAATGCCTCTCAACGAAAGCTTTGGTTAAGTTGTAGCTTCGAAGTTTGGTCGTAGGCCAACATAGATGTAATTTGGCCTGCCAAGCGTTAAGGAATCTTCAGAATATATGTGAGCCATCACGCCAAAGGGGCCATCTAGGAACTCTATGAATAAATATTTGAAAAAGACATTGGGTTCAGCATTGATCAACTATAGAAAGATAGAACGATCATTAAAGATCAGTTCACGATTCGAAAAGTTTCGACCCCAGTCAGGGTCGACACTTCACGCGCAACCCAGATGGTCCTTTTTTTCGCCTGACGGATCACATTTATATTTATAAAAAAGACTGTGTCCAGCAGAGGTCAACTAGATGTCGCGTTTCAACAATTTGATTATGATTATGATTATAAACGCTTATACTGAATAATCTTTACAGAAGGGTAGAACAATATTTAAAAAAAAAACCAACAACAACAACAAAAAAAAAAAAACGATTACCTTTGTGCAGATAAAACACACATGGGCGTATCTTTTATCAAATTGGGATGATCTTCTTTATTTTAACCGTAAAAAGGCAGTAAACATATTACATACTGGTGTATTTTTTCTGTATTTTTTGGTAAGAATATATAAGTAGAACTTTCTTTTTTGACTGGCGTATTGTATACAATTGTGTTGTACCTAATTGTGTTGTTTCGAAATGTTGCGGACCTATTACGGGTTTTAAAACCTTAACATGACGTCGGTCCGTGTTCTCGATAAAAAGATTGGCGGTTCGTAGAAGAAATGGAACGCCGCTTTGCACGTGCCCTTATGTCTACATCGGGGTACCATTCTCAAACGTTTGCAATTTTGAATGTTTAATAAAATGTCGAGGTCGGTAAGCGTAGCTGGTAATACATTTGGTTGTCAACCCTAGCATTGTGAATTCGACCTTTGGCTCGGCCAATATTCATTCGACATTTGAAAAAAAAAAAAAAAAACATTGTGAAGCGAGTGACAGGCATACATGGGAGACAAAATACGTGAGTCACAACGACTTCAGTCCAACCTGGGAAGAATCGTGGAACTAACTCGCGACCCCAGGATTGAGAGGCAAATGCATTACTGTATGCCCTTCCCAAAACGAAATATGGTTTAGTTTATACTAGTTTATACTAATTTATTTTAGTTCGATTGCGACGAAAGCTTTAGCTTATGGAATCGCTCTCGAACACTCAATATTGATGTTTTCACGTCCCTGAGAGAGAGGCAGTGGTTTAAACCCACTGCTACCCAATTTTACAGCTGGGTGAACTGGGGCTGGCTATTAAGTATTTTGCCCATGAACAAACCTCGTCGACAGTGGGGCTCGAACCACGGACCTCCAGGTCACGGGTCGAGTGCATTTACCACTAGACCACCGAGGCAGTCGAAATATGGTTTAAAATTCAGAGTTCAAATAACCTACTAACAAGAGCGTGTACTTTCCCATTTATTCAATGTTTAAAATTTCACTGTGATCTTCCTTACATAAATTAATAACCTACCTGTCTTTAAATTTTAATGGGATGCCCAATGAACTAGAATTTTGACACAGCGCTACTTAGGTTTATTCGAAAAGTAATATTTTCAAGTCTTCCTTTTCATGTTTCTGTATCGATAAGAATGGTGTGTGTGTGTGTGTGTGCGTTGTGGGGGTGGGTGTGGGGGTGGGGGGTGGAGAGAGATATTGTTTTACCGTTGTTCTTCTGACATTCAGTCCGTCTGTCTTGAAAACTTAACATTGCCAATTACATGAAACCTTTTTCAAAAACAGCGCCCATGCTCGAAAAATTGATGTATTCGTGTGCATGTGCTTTTATCAAGGTCAAACTTGTGACAAATTGCCGTTTCGTTTCGGAGGCATGTGTCTGTTTCAAAATCATAATAAATGTGACCCGTTACGCAAAAAGGGGTCATCCTGTAAAAAACATTTGAAAAAGAGATTGGTTCTAGAACATGACAACCAGAGGTTGCATTTGAAAAATTCTTTCACAGAGAGGTAGAATGATTATTCAGTATATTAGTTAAGTGCAAAATGTTTCGACCCAAGTCAGTCTGCCCAATGCGAGGTCTGACCAGGGTCGACACTTTACGCACTTCCCAGTTGGTCCTTTTTCGCATGACGGGTCACAATTATCTTCACAAGTATTTCATAATTTTTAGTGGTATGA
Source organism: Fragum whitleyi (assembly GCA_948146395.1). Classification (NCBI taxonomy): domain Eukaryota; kingdom Metazoa; phylum Mollusca; class Bivalvia; order Cardiida; family Cardiidae; genus Fragum; species Fragum whitleyi. Next base: position 40,526,486 of record OX411546.1, on the reverse strand, counting down.
CCTTTCTTTATATGGGCTAAATTTTAATAACGAATGACATATTTTCAAAACTTTGGCACAACTCGATTTGACATTTCCAATAATTTCACATTTGCATAAAGTACAGCCGCAGGCCAGCAAGTGCATCTGCACACGCCGACCCGAGTTTTCACTAAGATAGATAAATTCTGAACCCTCTTCAGGCGGTCGGCGAAAATTATTACTCCAAGTTCTCCAAGCTCCTCAAAGTTTGTGCTTCACGCACATATAAAATTGTTGAAAATGGTACATACCCGCTCAGATTCCTTTTAGCATTGCAAATTTATAATGAATAATATGAATTATATGAATTTATCATGATGGGGCTTTGAATTTTGACATTGAAAAATGACCTTGACTGATGACCTTAAACATGGTACGATGGACTTACACTTGTACACCTATTCCATCTATGCTACCCTCCGATACTGGATCATTATCGATAGATTGAGACAGGCTTGCCGGCCAACAAGGGACTCTCAATATGTATAAATGGGGACCGTGTTAAGGGTCCGTGATGGTACCCACAGAAGGGTTGTTAGAAGCCATGAAAAGGTGAAATATGTAGACCATAACGTTCGCCATTAAAAGATCAACCAATTCTAAGTGATTATGATGAACATCATTGACCATGTCAATTCTACCTTGATTTTGATTTAGACCATATCTATGTAAAAATTGCAAAGGGAAGACTCTGGTCAGACTGTGCACATGCACAGGCTGGCCCGAGTCTTTTCTTGGCGCACATTTGAAATTGTTCGAAATGTCATGCACAGGCTCATCACATACCATTGCAAACTTATGGCCAACCAAATTTTTTTCTTCTTCAAATTTTGATCTTGAAAAACAAATGCGAGTTATGAAGACCATGTCTGTGATATATCATATAACCAGAGCACCGCATACGGGTGCTACCCTTGGCTGTTGATTGCTCGATAGTGGGTGAAAATCTAAGTTGAAAAAGGGGCATAATTAGCACAAAATGCATCTAGAGTTATCCCCCTTGATAGTATTGGTTGCTCTTTGGAGAGTGATTTGTTTGTTTGAATGGGATTTTACCCCGCTCTCAGCATTATTTCAGTCATATTGTGGCAGTTGGAGCATCTAACAATGGATCCTTGGTATTTCTCATAACGAGTGCTACCATCACATCCATTCATAACGTCCAGCTGCTATCCCACATAGGTCTACGATTATCAACCCATTGGTGAAAGACAAATAGTCGGAAAGGAAAGGTGCCCCCGTCGAGGATCGAACCTGGGACCTCTAGATTGACAGTCCAACGTGCCATGACGGCGGCCCTATGGAGAGTGGACATGTGTGCCAAGTTCAAATGAATGCATTCAGTAGAACCAGAAATATTACAAAATGTCAAAGATTTGGGAGAAAGATGATGACTACAACAACAAGGCTATAGCAATACCTCTGGTTTTCTCAGAGTCATTGTGATACAAAGTCATTAGTCTCCAACCAAAGTGGGATGTACAGATTGTGGCTTGGATGAAATGTTATGGTTGTACTTATGTGAAAACTGACAGGAAACTATTATTAAGCGCATCTGCCACTATGTTTTAACTGCAATACATCTATAAGGGGGTTTACCGATCACCCTATTTTTTCGGCCAATGAAAGGTCGCTATTTCGTTTGAAATTCAAAAAATATATCCCATAACCTGACGATCTGTTCGAATAAGTGAGCTACGTGACTTTAGGTCATGATGGGCGGGGACTACATTCAAAACCAGACAGTGACGTCATAATCTTGTCTGATAAAATATCCCGAAAGACCATTAACTTGTAATCGAGTATTTTTAATAAAAAAAAGTATGAATGTTCTTTTGAAGTAATGCTTAAACACAATTACTCATTAAAAGGAGAAGAAAAATTTCTTAAATAATTTGTCTGCGTGTTAATCAAGACAAGATATAGCGGATAAAGCAATGATTCTTATAATAAAATGTCAATCTTCATGGCATACAGCAGTAAGAACGAAATTGACGAATTTTCTCGAACCAGGCCTTTCTGTACTTCACATTGACATAAAAAAGAAAAGACGACACGGTTCAAACGTTATAAAATCTCACTTCCTTTTTTAAATGAACACTTTGGATCTTCTGAACGACATTTTAATTTAGTCGTTCTGCAAAGGTCCCACTCTTAACGAAATGCAATCAAATGTTCATATGAAAGGTACAGGTATGCAAAAATAATTGTAGAAAAGATACAAAATGCATACTTAAAGGATTCTAGGGATACAGATATTAGCAAATAGAAAGTGATTCGAGGCATATTATGCCTGTAATAGCTGATTAAAATCGAAAGCCTGTGTCACCCGTTTAACTATGACGTATCGGTTGAGAACCAAAACTTGGAAACTAGAGCTTTTCATTGCATTGTGAATGTTTTCTACTAACGTCTTGTTTCAACTTTTATATTATTGATAATGAATATGCCAAGGTTTTGTTTGTATTTTGTTTAACACCGCTTTCAACAATCCTTCAGTTATATTGCGGCGGCTGGAGCACCTAACAACGAATTCCTGGTATTTCTTACCCCAGTAGTACCATTCCTTTACCAGTCTGCAGCTGTTATCCCACATAGGTCTACGATTATCGACCCATAGGCGGGAGAAAAATAGTCTGAAAGGATGAGTGCCACCGTCGGAGATCGAACCCGGGACCGTTTGAATGATAGTCCGACGAACTTACAATGCGCGGCTGAGTATGTCGTGATAGATAACTGTATTCCTAAAAATACAAAATCCCTAAAATGAGGAACATTGTCTGCAAAAAACCAACTACCGGTAAAAGGAATACAAAATCCACTAACAGAAATCACGAGGTTTTATTCACTGAACGTTCTCAGCTGATGTTGTCTCGCCAAACGACAAAATAATTAAAGAAACCCGATAGTGATTAAATTCGCTCCTCCCACTTTTTTGTACCTCGATTTGATTGAAGAATGTATGACGCAACAAAAATGAATGACATCATTGATTGACGTGTAACTCAATTGAACTAACGTTATTGGATGAAAAAATAAGTCGATCGGTAAAACAGTTATAGTTCATATTCTGACAATTTACACGTATAACCTTGCGCTCCGCTAACGCTCCGCTTAGGTTATATCGCGTAAATTGTCAGAAATGAACTATAACTATTACAAAACTCTATGTAAACAACAATTAATATTTTTTTTTCATTCTTTTAGTTATGAAACTAAAACCAAAATCACACTATAAAAGTACAGGAAGAGGATTCAAATGAGTACATAAGCGTAAATATTTTTTTCAGAACTCCATGAATTCAAAAATATTATTTTGTTTTCTTTCAATTTATCATCATCACGCTTAAAGTAAAGATACCATATTAGGACAAATTCCATCAATGACTACTTTTTAAGCCTACAAAATATATGAAGCTGCATACACAATATTTCTGTTATGGAGGTATGAAAGCAATTTATCAGCCAATGCAAATCAAACAGATTTTGATGGATACAACTAAAATTAAATCATGTCATAAATAAATAACAAAACTCAGAAATCTTTCAAGAAATATTTATCAAAATATATCACTTTCATATATAAACTTCAACGGTTTTACATATATGTCTAGTAGCAAAGAGATCTGGGTATAAGAATATTAATAAGGAATTATGTACAAAATATAACAGACCCTGCATTCAAGTATGCAAAAATATTTGCAAACATTTAAAATGGCAAACTCAATTTGCGTAAAAGTACACATACTGAAGGTTCGGTGTAAGACTGTACTAAGTGTCCATACACTGTAAGGACACTTAGTACAGTCTTGCACTGAGCCCTTTAATAGGGTAACATTTCTTAATATTTTTCAAAGTTTTCATTTTGAACGCAGGGCGTGTGTTATACACAACATTCTAATGACATCACACAGTCATTATTGTGTTAACAGAGGTTACAAACAGACACAGACGCAGGTCTAGAATCATTGTTTCTAAGCAAAACCCTATGTTGTGGGTACTCATTTGAATCATCTTGAGAAGATTCTAATGAGTACCCACAATATAGGGTTTGTAGAGGTATTGCTAATCTAAAATGCAAAGTACATCTTCTAATTCTGGCTCTGTGCTAAAGCTTGACCTCCCAATTCCATGTTTTGACGCACATGGAAAGTAAACATAAATCTCTAGAACATACTAGGGGAGACAGAAAACACAGTTATGTATTTTTTTTCTTTTCTTCAATGTCCTCCAATCCGAACCATTCTAAAAATGTGTTATGCAGTAATTGTTGAAATGCGGAGGGTATTGGGTATGTAAAACTAGATCAATAAACAGTGCTTTTAAAATTCTCTTAAAGCAAACATACAGTCATAAAATTATTACATATTTATTCAGCCAAAACACATCATGTCATGAACCCTAAGTCTTAGAATCCTACAACTTTTATGAGCGTTTTCAAAAAAGCAAAATTGATAACTAGAGCTGTTTGAGCAGCTGATCCACTCCTCAGGCCTGAATCTACAGATAAGATTTAACAAGAATTTAAGTGAATGAATGAATGTATATTTCACGTAAATAAGTGTTTTTCAGTGTCACATGTTGGATTGTACCAGAGAAATTTGGTTGATATCCATCAGTTAGATTCTGACAAAAGTCACATATTACCATATATGAAAATTTGCCAAGCCCATTTAAGGGTAATTTTCATTGGATCAAAAATCCTTGAACAACTTTGAAAGAGTGTCACCCAAGTATCTTTCCTGTGAAGTTTGATTGAAATTCATCCAGTAGTTTCCGAGGAGACGATTTTTAAAGAAAAAAAAATACAAACTAGTGCACAGATGGAGGGATGCACAACTGACACATCACCATGACAGTGGCCTTCATCCAGTGACTCTAAAAATCTTTGTATGGACTTGTAAGCACTTTGGATTTTTTTTTAAAAAGTATGTAAGATAACAGCAAACTTTAGGTCATTCTTTTTCTCTTTTTCATAACTCTTTTGACATATTTATCAGCTTCAAATGATACTGCCAAAGGAAAACTAAAGGTTTCTCTGGAGATGGAATAATTTCCAAACTGCTTATTGAATATCTGGAAATTCAATATTGTGGATTTTATACGGCAGTTTGTAACTTAAATCAAAACTAACTTTCATAGTCTAATGGGCATGTTTTTGTAACAAAAGCCATCAGTTTTTATTATACAATATTTAGATATAACAAATGTTTTTCTTCTTAATGCATTGTTTAATTTGAATTTTTAGTAAAATTCAATGTAGCGAAATGTAATACAAGGGACACAGAAGATTATTATAATTAGAGAGGTCATTTTTCACTATATAACCATTTTATCACAATTGACAATTCTATATACATGAATGGTTCCTTGAGACATTTAATCCCTGAATAACAAAATATTATGATCCTAGAAACTAGGATGGTTGAGCATGCAAAGGCTTCACCTTGAATGGGACCTTGATTTTAAACCTACAGTTATAACAAGTTTAAATGGCTTTATTACACCTTGAGGGAAATATCTATACCAATTAATGACAAACTTTGAGATTGATTGGGCTAAAAATACGGCCTCAAAGAGTGTCCACAGGGTTTTTCTAAGATTAGACCCGGGGCCGCATTCACCAACGCATTTTGCATCAATTTAGCACACTAAATCCCAAGAATAAAGAATTTAGAATTTAGTGCGTATTCACCAACCCATTCTAAATTACGAAATGGACTAAATTCTTAAGAATAAAGTCGTTTTTCCAAGTCTAATACCTACCCTGCTAAATGTGAAAAATGGCGACTGTCGCTTCGCTTCGAATGGAAAACATTGTTTAATATCAAAGTATTGACAAATAACATGTCAAAATAGAAAGAAAATCCACTTAATTTTCCTTTCTGACACATATTTTATGTTTTCGGTCGAATTATTTATCGAATGACGTCAAACACATTTGTGACGCAATCTAACCTTGAAGTGTATGTTTACATATCGACAGAATGTTAAATTTTACAATATTCTCGGCGAGTTTTCAGGGATTTCATGTTGGATTTACATTTACAAGGGAGGAGGATGGTTAAGGAGTAATATATTTTAAGCGAAGTAAAGTTTTCAGGGCAGGTGGTGTGTGGATAGGAACAAGACAGATGGAGGAAAGATTACGAAGGCAGATTGTCATTTCAACTCGAGCAATAGATAACTTGGAGCAATTTTACTCAAGATTCTATTTGTTTGGGTGCTGATACTTTCTGCATAGCAACATCATGAACATGGGACAAGTTAAAGGAGAGAGATTATAATTCTCACATCTTCAAAAGCGACTCGTTTTTATTGAAAAGTTGGAAAGCTCTCTCAGTGAAAGATTTAGGTAGGAATCATGTTGACCTCGTTGCAAAGTTTGTGTTGAATTATTTTTTTTTTTTGTTCAATGTTTCATTTCTTATTGTAAAGTCTAATTTTGGTATCGGAATATACTGGCGTACATCACTTATTACTACTCATAAATAATCGCCTTATTTACTCCATAAAAATGATACACAGTCTGTCAATCGAAAATCTACTGTGTAGTAAATCCTGTAACTACAGCGAGTTATTTCACTTTTTTTTTTCGAGTGCAAAATAAACACATTTGTTTCTCTCAACTGTAATCGAAGTTATTATTGCTAATTTAATGGATCTTTGCATTCAGCCAATCAATTGCCCAACAAGATATTGAATTTTTAGATATGACAATTAATTTCGACTGAAAAAATACATGAAAATGTCATTTGTAAACAAGGAGGGAAATTAAGAGTGAAGGACAGAAACTTAATGGTTACTCTTTTCATTTGCGCCTCGTCAAAATTGGGGAACCATCGTAAGTCTGTGGCCGCTTAAGTACTGTACAAACCGTTCTAAATTAAGTCTATTCTAAATTGCGTTGGTGAATACACACTTTAGTTCATTCTTGGGAAAGTCCAGACTTGGCAATTTAGCCTAGACTAAATTCTAAAATTTAGAATAGGTTGGTGAATACGACCCCTGGTGACCTAGTTTTTGACCCCACTTGACCCAATTTCCAACTTATCCCAGATTTCATCAAGATTATCATTCTGACCAAATCTACGTTGATTAGGCTAAATAATGGCCTCTAGAGTGTTTACAATGTTTTTTCTAAGATTTGACCCTGTGACCTATTTTTTCACCCCAATAGGCCTAATTTAGAACTTGTCTGAGATTTGATCAAGACAATCATTCTGACCAATTTCAGGTTGATTGGGCTAAAAATAAGGCCTCTAGAGTGTCCACAAGGTAAATGATGAAGACCCATGACAGACAATAGACATCAGGTAAGCATAAAAGCTAAAATTGAACACTATGTGCTCAGGCGAGCCAAAAAGTGAATCAATTAATATCAAGAAATTCTTGTTCTTTAAGAAGAAAAAAACCAAAGCCCAGCATTTTCTTCAGAAAAACAATGTTTTCTACCATTTTATATGAACATTAGGATTTAGTACCATTCCAAGATTTGCCCCTTTTTTTTTACTTATTTTTCCATGGACAAGTGACCTAGAAAAACGAACCAGTCCACTGTCAAGAATGCCCATATAGGATAAGTTTGTCAAGGAAATTCCAAACCCGCAGATAAGGCAAAGATAAGCCAGGGGTGTTGAAATACAGATTTTTCAAGAAAACAAAGTTTTACTAATTGTACAGGATCAAAATGAATATGTCTACAAATAAGTGAATCAATTAATATTAAGAAAACCTTGCTCTTTAGCTCTTGTCATACTGAACCCGAAATATTTCTGCTTTGGCAGGAGCTATAAACAAACATCAGCCTTCACATATGTGCAGTCTAATGTTAGTCTACACCCCCTGTTTCACTCTTTTAAACCAGAATTGTCAATAGATTTATTTTTTCAAATAAAAATTGATCTACAGTCGGGACTTTCAGTGTTTTTTGCCCTTTGATTTGATGAAAATTTATAGCCAAAATTTATTCAGCATGACAAGGGTTAAGAAGAAAATGCCTGAACTCACTATTTTCTTCATTAAAACAATGCTTTCAACTTTTTTAAATAAATATTAGGGTGATTAAACTGTTTTATCTAGTTATTTTTTGCCCTGGTGTTTATTTGACCACAGACAAGTGGCCTAGAAAAATGAACAAGTCCGCAGTCAGGAATGCACATACAGGATAAGTCACACCCACAGATAAGGCAAAGAGACAGCAACCTTGATATTCACTAAGTGTATTTCATGGGATTAGTGCAACACAATTGTAAGTGCCTATGAATACATAGGCACTAACAATGGCTTTGCACTGACCCCTCGATTTAGAATATTAATAACATTTTTTTTATGCATCTCTGCGTCAGACCTAGCATGGCAAACTGATGTAATTGCCAGATAGTTTTATCAGGTGCATTTTATGAATAATGAACTTTGTGGGCAATTTTCACACCCTTGGAGTGATCAAATAGGATTATTCGTGAAAATCCACCCATAATTGTAGGAGTCACATTCACATGATGACAAGCAGGTAGAAGATGATACCAGTATACCTTTGGAGGCGGAGTCGTATAACCAGTAACTAAACCAAATAATAATGGAAGACTTTAATAGGTGGAAAAGCTACTGTACAATATGCTGGGTTCATTTCTTCACACTTTCATTTTTTCCCCTCTATCTGTTCATTAATGAGCCTGTGCGTGACATTTCCAACAATTTGAAATGTTTGTGAAGTGTAAGCATTGAGCAGCATAGACAGCTTTATACTGTAAATACACATGTATAAAGTTACCTGATTGTCTACAGATACTTTGAGACCTTATCTATCTGCAAGGCGCATTGTGAAGACTCTGGTCAGACTGTGTGGATGCACAGGCTGGTTGAGTCTTTGAGTTGCTCATATTTGAAATTTTTGAAAATGTCACACACAGGCTCACTTATTGTGAAATCCATCAATAAATTAAAGATCTGTTTTCTTTTTGCTTTGTCTACATCTCTACCACAATCCAATGTGCTACCAAAGTATGTGTGGAAGTCACTTCTGGGTGCATGTTCTACTGTATATATCATGCTGAGTTGATTTTATCCCTCTTTCAATTTTTCCTCTAAATCTGTTTATAAATATTGTGAAGGCCATCAATAAATTAAAGCTCTGTTTTCATTTTTTTGTCTACATCTCTACCACAATCCAATGTGCTACCAAAGTATGTGTGGAAGTCACTTCTGGGTGCAAGTTCTACTGTATGTCATGCTGGGTTGATTTCATCCCTCTTTCAATTTTTACCTCTATATATGTCTTCATGGGTTGATTTTTTTGCACTTCATTTTTTTCCTCTATGTCTGTTTATAAATATTGTATTATAAGTCCATCAATAAATTAAAGCTCTGTTTTCATTGCCGTGTCTTTGCTTAGTTGATTTCGTCTCACTTTTATTTTTTCCTCTAGATATATCATGCTGTGTTGATTTTATCTCACTTTCAATTTTTCCTCTAAATCTGTTTATAAATATTAAGAAGTCCATCAATAAATTAAAGCTCTGTTTTCATTGCCATGTCTGCATCTCTGCCATTTATGTTTTCATAAAGCACTTCTGGGTATGGATCTGTAAAGAAACAAATCAACATTTAACCATTGTCTTGCAGAACCGGGTAATTGCCTGCTTTGACAGGAGGTATAGACAAATATCAGCCTGCACATATGTGCAGTCTGATCTTAGTCTAAACCACCTGTTTGTCTTGTTTGACTGAGAATCATGTTCAGTATCATGATAATTATTGGCATACACTGTCTTCTTTCATGTCAAAAGCATTTTGATTTTAATGTCATTTTTCAGAGATTTTTTTTTTAGCACAACAATAGTTGAAGAAAGATGTCAGAAATAAATAGACATCACATTGTTAATTCTTCCTCTCCCTTGACTATTAACCCCTTTCTACATTTTGAAGTTTTAGACAGGCTAAAATTGAAGGAGGTTTGGAGTTTCAGATAACAATGAAAACAGGATGAAATTTAAACTGTAGCCATCTTATAGAAAAGAATTTTTGTGAAACAACAGTGCAAAAGACACAATATACAATTAATTATATGGAAGAATTTCACCAAACCAAAACAATATGCTCAAGGTCAGAAGACTAAGAGCACTTTATGAAAATTTCATTAAAACCTGACCATGATTGGAGAAGGAGTTGCTTTCACAAGATGTAACCTACATATGTACGGATGGATGGGCGGACAGACTGACTCACATTGGGACAGACAAAGAAAATGTTAGCAATGCAATATGTTTGACAGCATATTAGAAAGCAGAAATTGCAACCAAAATAAGTGACTTTATCTTGAATATGTAAAATGATGTTTTCGCAAACCAGTGTCAAAATATCTTAAAATCTAAAAGCTCATCCCTCTTATAAATTAATGGCTCAATGAGAAACAGCTGTTACTGCCTATAAACCTATAGGCAGTTATAACTGTTTTGTGGTGAGTCATTGGAATGTGACTATTTTACCATTGGTGTTTTATGAATGGCCTTGTTACACTGTTAGCAGTAGCATAGACTAAACTTCTAACACAACAATTAGCAGGGAAACAGGCTACCAACTGCACTACAGTCATGGTAATTGGAAAATTATCCCCAATTATCCCCTGCCCCCACCCCATCCCAATGATGGGGCATATCATTATTACGGACTTGCACAAAAGTTTATTAATGTGTATCAGAGCATGCAAAGATCAGAAAAATATTTGTGACCCGTCATGCAAAAAGGGACCATCTGGGAAGTGTGTGAAGTGTCGACCCTTGTCAAACTGCGCAGATTGATTGATTGTTACAAGCAATTTTTTCATTGCACACAATATCTTTTCCACACAACGACATTTTCTAAAGGTAAAAATATCTACCGAATATTACCGTCTTCTAACATCTTTGAAATTGGACCAGTCTTAAGTAATGAGTTTAGGTCTGTATCACAAAATCAGACATACTGCAAGAATTCTACCCTTGGTCTAAATACAGAAAAGGTTGTTGTTTAAATGAAGAGTCATAAATAAGAGCAAGCTCAGAACACTAGATATGAGTAAGAAATAAAAGTCTAATATTTTCATTTCCCAAATAGACCTATGCTATAGGTTTGAATTAATCTTTTGAATTGTCTCAGCTATTTACTAATTCAGAAATTTTAGATTGAAAGTGGTTTGAGACTACAAAGAAAAGTAATCACAAATATGAAAAGAGTGACCCTTTCTTTGATGATTTTTTGGTGGACTGTCGAGAAATAATGGACGATTATTATGCAATAAACTCATTGTCTAACCACTGAAATTATCAAAAACTTTATCCTCTTTTGTTGATTTAACCCTATCTGACATTATCTCAGTGGAGCCCAATAAGTGACATCGTCATGGATCTTGCATAGCAATCATATGAAAAATGACATGCTTTAAGAATTTATTTTTTTCCTAAAATTTAATATTTTGTCTCATTTTCGCAATATGAAATAGAATAATCATTTGTTATTTTAGTAAGATTGATTGATTTTTCATTATGTGAACAACAAAAGCTATGTTTTCACTTGTGGCTCTGCCACTCATGAAATTGCTTCTAATATTCACTCAATGAAAAATAAATCTATAACAAACTTAAACAAACGATTATCCTCTATGTAAGTTTCTTTCAAGTATATAATCACAGGGTAAAAAAAGAAACAAACAAATAAAATACCAAGAGACAAGATTTTTATGTCATTGTAATTTAGAGTTGGAATAGAATTGCAATAATATTTCAGAAAAGAATTGAAGAATCAGAATGTTAAAGTAAAGTTTAAGACTTTTATACAACTTCATTTCAAATTGACAAAAGTATGTTTATAAATGAGATGTTTCATTCAACGTCAAATGCATATAAACAAAAACATCTTTACTTTTACCAGCACTCTGCTGTCCTATAAGGAATCAAAATATGATTCAAAAGTTATAATCAATTAGAATTCAATAAATAATCAGACTGTTACATTGATAGACTAAATCTCCAAAAATAATGTAATCAATGACCAACAGAACATGTCTAGCACCTTTATACTAAGCATATGAGCTTTCCAGCTCAGATGTTTATAAAGCAGGTGAAAACTATCAATGTTGCCCCTTTAATTCAGTTCAGATTTGAAGATATTTTTAATTGATGGAGGTATAAAAATTAAATGGTAACAACACTTTATGAATATGTCAGTTAATTGAAACATAATTTTGATTTGGTTATAAGTTTTGAAACTCAAAGAATTAAAAAAAGTCTTTATAACAACTGGAACAAAAAATGCAGAGTTCTCGATAATGAGACAGATTTCTTTTGGGAAAACACATTGATTTGCATCTTTGATTGACTAAAACTCGTACCAGTCTAGAAATTTGCCACCTGGTATGGGGGAAACAGACAACTATGTAATAACTGATTGTTTTTAATCAGTAAACTATGAACCTACCAAATCCATCATTTGCATAGAGGTTTTCATCGGAGTCTGTCTTCATATCTTTGAGTCTTTTGGCCTCTAACATTTTGGCAAAACAATCATGGATAAGTACATATTGAGACTGAAAAAAAGATATTCAAAACAAGATGTGTTTGTGAAACACTAATGCCCCCGACACAGCAATTTTTTTTTCAAAGTTTGACCTTGATTGATGACCTTGACCTTGTCACATGACCTTGACTGTGGTACCAGCGGATGTGGATCATTGAGATCTATCATCACGCCAAATTTGAGCTTTGTATGTCAAATACTTTTGGAGAAAAGGCAAAGGTTAAGTTTTCGGACAGACGGACGGACAGACAGACAGACTCTCAATACGGGGGCATAAAAATTTATTGAAAACACAAAAAAAATCCTACGAACATACAAGTCTACAACTGAGCATATCAGAAAAGTGAGAAATGTATTGTATTCAAACCTTATGTAGAAAGAATAGAGTGAACCTGTTTTATCACAACTCAAAAAAATAGGACTAATTTCAAATCATGAGAATTAAATACAATAGATTCCTACAACTAAAGCACAAACTATATGCTTCCCATCTTGTCAAACCTTTTTAGCTCACCTGAGCACGAAGTGCTCATGTGAGCTATTGTGATCACCTTTCGTCCGGCGTCCGTCCGTCGGTCGTCGTCCGTCAACAATTTCTTTAAACGACATCTCCTCCTAAACTACTAGGCCAATTAACACCAAATTTTACAGAAATGTTGCTTAGGTGGTCCCCTTCAAAAATAGCTAAAAGAATTGAAATCCATGAAAAACTCTGGTTGCTATGGCAACAAAAGGTGAAATTTTAAGAAAATCTTTAAAATTCTTCTTCTTCTCAACCAGAAGTCCTACAGACTTAAAACTTGGCATGGATGATCAGTTCATAGACTTGAATAAAAATAGCTAAAATCATATCTTTTGGGCCACCAGGTGCGGAGCACCAGGGGGGAGGGGGTAGTACTTTGGGTATATTTTGTAATCTTTAACCTTCTTCTTCTTCTGAACCACAAGCCCTACAGACTTGAAATTTGGCATGGAGGATCAGCTCACAGACCTTAATAAAAATAACTAAAATCATATCTGTTGGGCTGCCAGGTGCGGAGCACCAGGGGGAGGGGGTAGTACTTTCGTGAAAATTTTGTAACTTTAACCTTCATCTTCTTCTGAACCAGGAGCTTGACAGATTTCAATTTTGGCATTGGTGATCAGCATATGGACCTTTATAAAAATAGCTAAAATCATGACTGTAGATTCACCGGGTGCGGAGCACCAGGGGGGAGAGGGTAGTACTTTTGGATCAATTTTGAAATCTTTAACCTTCTTCTTCTTCTGAACCACAAGCCATACAGACTTGAAAATTGGCAAAGAGGATCAGCTCATAGCCCTTAATACAAATAGCTAAAATCATGACTGTAATGCCACCAGGTGCGGAGTACCAGGGGGGAGGGGGTAGTACTTCTGTGAAAATTTTGTAACTTTAACCTTCATCTTCTAATGAACCAGGAGCCCTACAGACTTCAATATTGGCATGGATGATAAGCATATGGATTTAAAATAAAATAGCTAAAATCATGAATGTAGGGCCACCAGATGCCGAGCATAAGGGGGGAGGGGGTTGTACTTTGGATCAATTTTGAAATCTTTAACCTTATTCTCTTCCTGGATCTTTAAATCTTTAAACTTCTTCTAATGAACCAGGAGTCCTACAGACTTGAAAATTGGTATGGATGATCAGCATATGGGCATTAATTGAATTAGCTAAAATCATGACTGTAGATTCACCAGGTGCAGAGCATCTTGGGAGAGGGGGAGTGCTTTGTTGAGAATTTTGAATCCCTAAAGCCTTTATATTTGACATGGATTGATCAACTCATTAAAGAAAACTTTAAAAGTCTCAGACTCAGCCTGTATATCTGGCATAGATTAGCTGATCACAGACCTTTTATGAAAAAAAGCTTAAATAAATAATGACCAGGGGAGGAGCAGAAGGGGGGGGGGGGCTAAGGATTATTTCAAATGTTATCTGAATGAATAAGTGAAAATCTCTTTTTCTGTGGTTGCATGGACATACCTAGGTAATGAAGCTTTTTTCTCAGGTGAGCGACCCAGGGCCAACGGCCCTCTTGTTTATTCTTTAGTTTAAAGCTGAATTAAGTTTTAAAGAAAACTGTTCTTTTTAAAGTATTATTGAAGACTCAATAAAATGATTTCCTGAAATTATACTTGACAATATAAGCAGTGCAGGTATTATATAAAGTGGGATTAAATTAATTAATCAGACTTAATAAAATACAGCACTGCATTTATTATAGGGCATTAAACCAACAGAATTTTTCTCCTTCAAAGGAATTTATTAGTGTAACAAAGGAATTGTTTTAATTGCAACCCTGATAACAAACTCTTATCTTAATAGTCAAAAGCATTATAAAAAGACAAATTGGAGTTGCTATTAAAATCCTTGCCTTCAGAGGAGTGAAGGGCTTGCGAAAGCAAGTAAGCACTTTCCTGCATTCCTGTCCTGAAGAGTATGCTTGCTTAGGGGCACTTGAGATAATCAGCTAGCAAAATCACAAAATGACTCAAAAGCAAGCACAATTGGCAGATAACTTGGCTATTATCGATTTTCACAAAACCCCCATGATTTTCATTTTGTTTGGACATTTAATCATCTGAAGGGCAGGATATATGAATAACAAATATTCTTTACATTATTTTAAAAAATTAAAAAAAGTTTTTTGATGATATTGGAGGGATCAAGTATTCAATCAAGTCACTTTTTTGCCTAGCAACCAGTTATTTTTGAAGCTGCTTGCGGTGCGTTCAAGATAGATTTCTGGCTTTTAAATCTACTCGCAGTAAGCACTTTTGTACCCTGAACACAGGGCAGGATTCTACTGTACTATTTTCATTCAAACTTATCCTTACCTCTGTTTGAACCATTGAGACTCTATTCTCCCTCAGACTTAAAACTATATTGAATATGTCAATTTGTCCATCGTAGGAGAACTTGGGACTGTTTAAATAGAGCTGCAATCTATCCATAGCTATAAATGTACCTGTTCTTCCCACACCAGCACTGAAATAACAAACAAGATGTGTTTGTGAAACATGAAGGCCCCCGTAACAGCATTTTTTTTTTAAAAGTTTGACCTTGAAAGATGACCTTGACCTTGTCACATGACCTTTATCTTGTCACATGACCTTGACTTTGGTGTACAGCTTTGTATGTCAAATTTTTTGGAGAAAAGGCAAAGGTTAAGTTTTCAGACAGACGAACAGACGGACAGACAGACGGACATGAGTAAAACAATATGCCCCCGATCTATCGATACGGGGGCATAAAAATGCACAGATAACAGTCATTTTATGCCTGTGCAATAGGTTATTATCATAAAGCGCAATGATGATAACAATAAAGAATATAACGATTGTCATGCTGAATAGAGCACCTAAAGAAAATGAGCCTGTGTGTGAGAATTCCAACAATTTCAAATATGGGCAGAGCAAAGGCTCTGACTAGAGTCTTCACTTTGCATTTCGTAGATAGATAAGGTCTCAAAGTACCTTTAGACAATCAGGTCACTTTATATTTACAGTATGTGGCTGTCTCCACAATGTTGTCACCTCATGAACATTTCAAATTGTTGGAAATGTCACACACAGGCTCATAAAATTGCATTGAAATCAAAGTGCCGAAAGCACCAGATGCTCTAATTGTTAGTCAGTATTCATTTTGGGATTATCTGTTAAAACTTTTGTGGTTAAAAAAATGAAAATCAGGTGGTAAATACTAAGATTAGACTGCTCATATGTGCAGGCTGATCTTTGTCTTTACCTACTGCCAAAGCAGAAGTATTTCAGGTTCACATTGACATAGGTTAAGTCTCTGCATGATATTTTACATTAAGTTTAGTTCACTTTGGAGCAGTTTAAATAAGTCGTTTTAGTCAGTGCAAAACTTAAACAAAATGAAAACAAAATTCTTCACATTTCAACATTATCTACTTCTCTTGTATTGTTTCACATTGAATTTGATTTCCATTTTTTAGTTAAACTTTTATTATTTTTTTACTTTTACTTTTATTATAAAGATAAAGACACCTTAATTTCTTAAAATTTAGTTATCTTAAATCAAATGAAGTAAGTTTTTTTTTAAGTACAGAGTTAGAGGGAGCTGCTTTTTCGGAGGATGTTCTTGCTAAGGGGAAATACTAACAGTCTGTAGAAAGTTTTATTATTGTTTCAACTTAAAGACCAGCCATACCTGCAATGAACTATGATTGGCCCCTCATTGTTATGTGGTACAATGCCTCTGGCTGTCTTTACAAAGTCTAGAAAATGGTCATACTCCACATTGGCACTGAAGTCAGGAAAGTCTAAATAATGGAGGTGGGTAACTTGTCTCTCTTGGCCATACTGTAATTAAGTAATAAACATAGTTAATATTCATATTTTCACATTGACACTAAGGTTGGAGAATCTAAAGAAATTGAGATGGGTAACTTGTCTTCCTTGGCCAAACTGTAATAACTTAATTAATTTAGTTAATATTCATACCCCATATTAACACTTAAGTCGGAGAATCTAAATAATTGAGATGGGTAACTTGTCTCTCTTGGCCAAGCTATTATAATGTATTAAGCATGTGAATAAACATCAGCTTTTGTTGTGGTTTAAATTGGTATTTCCTTATCCCATTTTTTTGATTTTTCACAATATATCCAAAATGTTCTCATAATCACTAACTTCACTAACTAATTACTAGTGATGGGCAGATTGTTTGATTATAATTGATAATCAATTGGTTTGGGCTTTTCGATTGTGATAATGACTAAGACATTTCATAATCAATTAATCAGATTTTAATATATAAGTGAAAACTTTTATGAATTGTTTTTCGAAAATGACGACTAACAACTAACCGTCTTCTGGGGATGTCGCTCATAAGGGCATGTGCTACGGTAGCAACGATAAATAAACGGAAATACACACTCATTATGAGCCATGGAGATGGCAGAAAAATCTACAGAATGAGTCTTTAGGTCATGAGTTTTAACTAAACTTTCACACTATATTTTTCAAAGGATGATACTAGGACTGCTGTATTTATTTCTAAGAAAACAATTGTAAAATCAAGATACTAGGACTGCTGTATTTATTTCTAAGAAAACAATTGTAAAATCAATCATTAGTTAATTTAATCTTCAAACATAAAAACTGATTTTTGATTTTGATTTGAAACCCAATTACAGTGCTGTCGGCTAACCCTGCGCACTTAAGAAAGTCAAGTACAAAATTCGTGTAAAGATATTGGTTGTACAAAAAAATCAATACACGAATGTACTCGTTGACCATTTTGGCTTTGTAAAAGACATTTTAACTAGAACAAAATGTCACTAGAATTACACAATCCGGTGATGAACAGAGGCACCGTCGCGTATTATCAACGCAGTCTTCGTCGGCTAAACCTGCGTAGTCGAGGAAAGTACCTAAAATTAATGTCCGTAATCTGTTAAAATTAAAATGAAAACACTGAGACAAAAACGGGAATCTTTTTGCTTTAATATACACACATTAACTTTTTGTTTAAAATGGTGGAATTTTGGGTATGAAAAATAGGTTGTTCTTCTTTTATATTTAGCGGCCATTTTCTTAGTTTACATGACGTCATATAGCTGCGCAGCTTTAGACGACGCGCAGGATTACCCGACATGAGTGTACTTAACACTAACTACTAACTGCTGTTACTTGGAATATTGATATGTTGTATTTATCTAGTGCTGGTATAGACACAGGGTTCACCACAATGTCACCATTTAGTTTTGGTTCACATAGTCTAAGATTAAGTTAACTACTTACTGCTGTAACTTGGAATTTTGATAACGTGTATTTATCTAGTGCTGGTATAGACACAGGGTTCACCACAATGTCACCATTTAGTTTTGGTTCACATAGTCTAAGATTTAGTTAACTACTTACTGCTGTTACTTGGAATATTGATATGTTGTATTTATCTAGCGCTGATATAGACACTGGGTTCGCCACAATGTCACCATTTAGTTTTGGTTCACATAGTCTAAGATTTAGTTAACTACTTACTGCTGTTACTTGGAATATTGATATGTTGTATTTATCTAGCGCTGATATAGACACTGGGTTCACCACAATGTCACCATATTGTTTTGGTTCACATAGTCTAAGATTTAGTTAACTACTTACTGCTGTTACTTGGAATATTGATATGTTGTATTTATCTAGCGCTGATATAGACACTGGGTTCACCACAATGTCACCATATTGTTTTGGTTCTCTTAGTTGATCAGGCCAGTACATCTCACATTTTATCTGAAAAAAGTGAAATAGACATATTTTCGAAGAATAGCCACACTGAAAATACAGGAAGTATCCACATAGATCTGCTTAAAGCTTTAAGCAGATTTACCTAGTCTAGTCCTAACAGAAAATAGGTTACATCAACTTTCATCAATTAGATAAAATGAGCCAGTGCATGACATTTCCAACAATTTGAAATGTGAACCAAGCAAATATTCTGGTAAGCCTGTGCATCAGCACAGTCTGACCAGAGTCTTCGCTTTGCACTTTATAGATAGATCAGGTCTATATATCTCTTCAGACAGACAGCCAATCTTCATGTTGTACTGTGGAACTGTCCAGGCTGCTCGATTATTGCACCTCACTCATGTTTCAAATTGTTGGAAATGTCACTCAAAGGCTCAAATTAGACCCATCAGGAGAAAAAGGACCATGACCCTTGTCAGACTGTGCCCATTTCCCAGTCTAAGGTCAAAACTTTAAACATTTTGCTTTTTTCACTTCAAACATTCTTGTGTTCAAATATTCATTGTATGAGGCAAAAAATAAAAATAAAGCAAAACTATTATTAAATTGTGTAATTCAATTCTCTATTTATAATGAAATTGAACTGTGGCGGACAGATCTTGTTAGCCGGCAGAAAATCCCCAGGGGAACCCTAGCCTTGCTGGCTGCAGCTAACATGATATTCACCCACCACATGCCCCTACTGCACCCCAACACCCCATTGAGGTAATGCATTGAGGGAACCATGGTCCTATAACCCACAAACCCACCCACAGTCCAAAACCCATGTGGAAGGTGCTCATGGAACCACCCAAAAAGTCCATATGATGGTCCTTATTTCTTTGACAGAATTGCTTTTTGTTTGTCTTGTTAGAAAATATAGATTTTGGCTCTATTCTATCCATACACATACTGCTGACATTGAGGATATTTTTTTCATTGTCCTACACACTTGTAAAGAAATGAAAAACAAGATGCACTCATGGAACACTAATGCTCATTAAGGTAGTGGACCAGTATGAGTTCTGCTTAGTTTCAGAAGTAATGAGCTTTAACAGCGTTAATTGAGGTTTCCTTATGATCTTCATTAGGAAACATTGGTTCACATTGTGAAAGTTCATGAGTGCAGAAATGTTGTGGAACTATTAAAGTTCCACTAACTTAAATGTCATTATTTCAAAAGTTTGACCTTTATAATTGACCTCGACCACTGAAGGGATAATTCTGGTTCAGAATATCATGTGCAAAAATATCTCATTTCAAAAAATCTAATGAGAAATTAAGAATTACTTGGGTGAGAAATTTCATCAATTTCTTCACCATATTACATTTTGCTTTGAGACTTTTTTCTAATGCAACTAGTTTCAGTGAGATTTCTGACAGAAAAATGAGAGAATCTCTCATGAGAGAATCTCTCAATATCTGACCCCAAAATGATCCCTTCCACTGAATATTACCAAATTTTAAATTCAAATTTGAATATGAGAGTAGTGTTTAAGTTAAAGAAAAATATTCAGTTCTCAAATTAACCCTTGTCATGCTGAACCCAGAATATTCCTGCTTTGACAGGAGGTATAGACAGGAGGTATAGATCAGCCTGCACATATGTTCAGTCTTATCCTAGTTCATACCACCTGAATTTCATTTTTAAACCAGAAAGGTCTAAAACAATGCATTTCCAAAATCAATCCTCACTCGCATTTGGTAATTTCCAGTGCTTTTAACACTTTGATTTTACATCTATTTTACAAAGATTTTTATTTAGCATGACAAGGGTTAAGGTTTTTTTTTGACAGACCGACAGATAGAATGCTAGATTAACAGAACAGACAGACAACTGTGAAACAATATGCCTCGGCTCTATCATTGAGGGTGGGTTAAAAGATTACTTACTCTATTGCCTTCCCTACACTGTGTCAACATAACGATAACTTTTACATTTTGTTCCCAAACCATCCTCCAGAAATCATCCACAGTCCCTGGTAAAGGTCCCTGGGATGCAATGTATTCTCTTTGGTGCTTGAACCCCTGTGAATTCAAAACAATCGTTGTAAATAATCATGAACTACTACTATCATAGCGCAGTTGGTAGTGCATCAACCTCACAATAAAGGGGTCATAAAAAAAGGCCTTCAATACAAGATAAGTTTGCAACAAGTAAATGAGTCTTCCTGAGAAGTTTGAAACAAATCCAACCCTCAGTTGCTGAGAAATTGAATGAACAGATTTTTTTACCAAATTGCCAGAACTCTGCCATAAGTCAATGGAACATATCAAACATAGGATTCTGAGTTTTTCTTTAAAGTTTGAACAAAATCCCTCAATCTGTTGCTCAGAAATTGGGGAGAAATTGGAAAGACATGAAAACCTATAGCTGGACGGAAATCCACGAGACAGACAAGCTGACACCTACATACCCTCATAACACTTTTTTGAGGGGTATAAATATCCTTTATTTATAAAGCAACTGTTGTAAAGAGCAAATCAGAGCTTTGTAGAAGTCTTCTTAACTTAGGTCATAATCATTTGATTTGAATTGGGGTTTTACGTCGCTTTCAACAGGGTCATAATCATTGGCATTCATATATATAATGAAAAAAGGCTGTCTGTGACATTGACCTTTGACCTATGCGACCAAAAAACAATAGGGCACTTCCTTAGGTCATAAGCTATATTTGTATGAAGTTTCATGATTCCAAGTCACTTGGTTCCTGAGTCAGAGTCCGGAAATGAAAAGGTCTGCAGACAGATGGATGGACAGACAGACAGACATGGTGAAACCAATATACCCCCCTCTACTTTGTAGTTTGGGGGTATAATCATATCACATTATGAAATTCAAGCATGAGTATAGTCACTACTAATAAACTAAATAAACAATTATTCTGCTGAATTTAAATACATTTCAACCAAAATGAGCCTGTGCGTGAGATTTCCAACAATTTCAAAATTAATATGCACAAAGCAAAGACTCTGACCAGTCTGTGCGGATGCACAGACTGGTCAGAGTCTTCACAATGCGTTTAATAGATAGATAAGGGCTCAAAGTATCTGTAGACCATGAGGAGACTTTACATTTACAGTATGTGACTGTTTAGGCTACTCAGTGTTTGCAACTCACAAACATTTCAATTTGTTGGCAATATCACATACATGTACAGGCTCAAATGCCAATTTTTGGAGACAATTCAACCACCTAGGCTTAAGTTTTCCCACCTTGGTCAAGCAACATGCAAGCAGCATTGCCTTAGATCAGGGCCTGAGGTTATAAAACTGTTCTCAGGCTCATCTGAGAATTTTCTCAAATTTCAATTTGAGATTAAAGCCGTAATTCTGTTTCAATACTCATTTTAATGTATTAACATAAAAGATAATATTAATAAGTTATTATAAATAACAATTTAGTAATATTATCTTTTATGTTCATACATTTATTTAAATTCAAAATTTGAGAAAATTCTCAGATGAGCCTGAAGACAATTCTATAACCTTTGGCCCTGATAGCAGATCTCTGTAAGCTAGTCTTTGTCTTAACTGTCTGCCATAGCTTTGAGTACATCAGAAATATACCTTGATCAGCAGGAAAAGGCTAAATTACAATATGTATGTCACACAATTAGTATTCATTCTTCAATATTTAATTGAGAAATAAGGGTAGATTATCACTGCCAAACCAGTGAAATTATAAAATTATTATACCCTGCTTCCATTTATTTTTACCCTTTTTGACTTCACGGGGGGTGATGTCCATAATCGGAGCCACCGGCTCCGCTTTCAAAATCATGTGTGGAACTTCCGCTCCACGTGGGGCTCCGATTATGTAGATGTAAACATTTCATTTTTTGAATGAACAAGAGCTGTCACTGTAAGATGACAATGCCCCCGACACCGCTTTGATAGTAATAAGGAAGTTATGGCCAATGTTAAAGTTTTTGGACGGAATGACGGACGGACGGACGGACAGACAGACGGACGGACGGACAAGTCAAATTTATGATGCCTCCCTATCGGGGGCATAAAAATGGGGTAGGGAGTTGGGATTTCCTCATTTATGTCATATTTCATTCATTTATCATAAAAAAGTCAAATGCTATTCGACCAGTTATACATTTTGCAACGTAAACGTACTCAAAAAAATGTATGAACTCTCGTTGGTTTTTGATAAAAATGATTTCTTCTTGAAACAGTCTTGATTCAGGAATGTGAAAACACGTGGTTTTTACCTCCAAAATGCAAATTCTTAACAGAATTAATAACGCAGACCATTATTTTCAGTGTACACGAGTTTAACGAAACAAAAACAACATTCTAAGTAAATGCACTTTTCTGCAATATGATATATATCAAAGAAAATTGTTTGGTTCTGATTATGTGGATTGGCTCCGATTATGTTCCCTGGCTCTGAAGTTGTGGAGTGTCTTCTTCTTCTTCCATATAACATCTTCAATATGAAATTTCTACTAGTTTCATGGGGCGCTTTTTTATCATCATTCCACGATGAAAGTTACGTTTGTTACGTTTCACTTCTACATATTTACTTTTATTACAATATTCCGGTTACCAGACAGTCATCTTCATTAATATTACTTAGTACATGTACGTGCAAGAGAATTGTCGGACTATAATCCAGGATTGAATGTGGAGAGATATAAAGATTTCTTCGGAGCCTGTCAATGTTTTTTCTTTCTTATTATACTTCGCACGCTAAGCGTTCCAATTTTAACAACGTCACTACTAACACTCTTTCAACGTCGATAATTCCATGAAATTTTATCATATATATTTTGTGAGTTGTATCAGAAAAAGATGTTGTGAAATTCGCGTTCATTTGATACATATTTCAAGAAAAAACGATTAATATATCTTACTAAACAAGGACTCAATGATTCTTAAAACTCCCCTTTTGTTCGATTTTTAGAACATCTGAGCAGGAAGTGCTCATGGTGAGCTATTGTGATCAAGCTGTGTCCGAGTCCTTCGTCCGTTACCAATTTGTGTGCACTCTAGCGTCCACCGTTTTGATCCAAATGTCTTAAACTTGGTCAGGATGTTTGTCTCCATCAAATCTTGGTCCAGTTCGAGATTTGGTCAAGTGGGGTCAAAAATGGGATCTTGTAAATGAAAAGGGTCAAATTTTAGCAAAAGTCTTGTGTGCACTTCAGAGGCCACTTTTTTGGCAAAAATGTGTTTAAACCTCATCAGAATGTTTATTTCCATCAAATCTCGGACAAGTTCGAACTTGGGTCAAGTGGGGTCAAAATTGAGGTCAAGGGATCATATCTTAGAAAACCCTCCGTTCACTTTAGAGGTCACATTTTCGGCCCCAATGTCGCGAAACTTGGTCAGAATGTTGGTCTTCATCAAATCTTGGTCATGTTGTAAACTGGGTCAAGCGAGGTTAAATGATGTTAAGGGGCCATATCTAAGAAAAACCTTTTGTTCACTTTAGAGGCCACATGATTTGCCCTTATGTCCTGAAACTTTGTCAGAATGTTGGTCTGCATCATTGCAAGCTCGTTTCTGATATGCTTGAGTTTGAGATAAGTCTGGTCGGTGAAAGAGAAGGCATCGGTTTTTAAAGAAGGTTTTCGTTATAAACAATGTTTTCTCATGCAGGAGATCGAATGCATCGTACGAAACTCAAGTTTGTCGAGTAATACAGCTTATAAAGGTGGAAACGACAAACCGTGAAAACATTTATCAGATAAAGCCAAGTTTTCGAGTTTGGTGGTAGTGAAGAAATGAATTTCGGAACGTCATTGCGTATAGACATATTAAACTGATTCATTTACGCGATTAAAATCAAGGACACTGAGGGGTTATAACTCGACCATTGCCAGGTTAAAACGCGGATAATAACAACTACCGATGCCGAACTTCGGTGCTGACTGGGAGGACGGATTGTACTACAATTTGTGTTCTGCCCGGAAACTTTTTACTCTCCAGGTCACAGTTTTTTTTAAAGGTTATCGTGGACTCATGGTGACAATGAACCACAAAGATGAGGTATATGGGCCGTTTGTCGACTCCTTCAAAACCAATAGCCAAAGGGTGAATCCCTGTAAATAAGTCAATGTTATGGTCTATTCATCTCATTCCATTGTGGATTTAATTCGTGAACACCTCATTAAAGTGAGACCAATGCCTATTCTTTCACCAACCGGACTCATTTCAAACTCAAGCTTATCGAAAACGAGTTTACAAAGAGTGTCTAAAAAAGGTTGCGAAAACCCAAGATTTTGAGTGAGATCAAGGCAACTTGAACATCGAATGCATAGCCATGTTGGGATTTGCTCATAGGGATAGTCGCCTTCAAGCGCTTACAACTCTTCAATGTGTATGACTACGGTGTCATTCCTTTTCTCAATAACCAACTAACTTAATAACTAAATAAATAGATAAATAAATAAACAAGAGGACCATGATGGTCCTAGATCGCTCACCTGAGTCTCTATGACCCCTGGGACATCACATTAAATAGATAGGCAGATGTCAAAAAGAAGATAATTGCCTAAGATCAAATTCCATGGAACGTTCTCAGCGAAGAGCAAGACAGATATGCCTTTTTGCTCCTTGATTCTATGTAAAAAGGGATGCACCCGGGTGAACCCCAAAAGTGACCCCAGGGTCTTGATATGAACAAACTTTGAAGAGGTCGATAACATGATGCTACATTCTATATATGAAAGCTGTCTGCCTTCTGGTTTCAGAGAAGAAGATTTTTGAAGATTTTCCCATTTTCACCCATCATGCTAAGATGAGATGAAAGGGATGCCCCCAGGTGGAGCCCAAATATGACCCAAGGGTCTTGATATGAACAAACTTGGTAGGGGCCCGTAAGATGATGCTACATACCAAAAATGAAAGCAGTGTGCCCTCTGGTTTCAATTAAGAAGATTTTAAAAGATTTTCACTCTTTGATTCTATGTAAAAAGGGTTGCGCCCGGGTGGAGCCCAAATATGATCCTAGGGTCTTGATATGAACAAACTTGATAGAGGTCCACTAGATGATGCTACATACCAAATATGAAAGCTGTCTGCCTTCTGGTTTCAGAGAAGAAGATTTTTGAATATTTTCATTTTTTTACCCTTCGTGCTCATAAGAGATAAAGGGATGCACCTGTGCAAAAACCCAAATATGACCACAGGGTCTTGATATGAACAAACTTGGTAGAGGCCCACTAGGTGATGCTACAAACCAAAAATGAAAGCTGTATGCCATCTGGTTACAGAGAAGAAGATTTTTATAGATTTTTGCTCTTTGATTCTATGTAAAAAGGGTTGAGCCCGGCAAAGCCCAAACATGACCCCAGGGTCTTGATAAGAACAAACTTGGTAGAGGTCCACTAGATGATGCTACATACCAAATATGAAAGCTGTCTGCCTTCTGGTTTCAGAGAAGAAGATTTTTGAATATTTTCATTTTTTTACCCTTCGTGCTCATAAGAGATAAAGGGATGCACCCGTGCAAAGCCCAAATATGACCCAAGGGTCTTGTTATGAACAAACTTGGTAGAGGCCCACTAGTTGATGCTACACACCAAATATTAAAGCTGTATGCTATCTGGTTACAGAGAAGAAGATTTTTAAAGTTTTTCGCTTTTTGATTCTATGTACAAAGGGTTGGGCCCGGGTAAAGCCCAAATATGACCCCAGGGTCTTGATATGAACAAACTTGGTAGAGGTCCACTAGATGATGCTACATACCAAATATGAAAGCTGTCTGCCTTCTGGTTTCAGAGAAGAAGATTTTTAAAGATTTTCATATTTTCACCCTTTTTGTTAAGGGTAAAGGGAAAGTTAAGGGTGGATTTCATTTATTTGAACAACTTTGGTAGAGCTTGACCCAAGGAACATCCCTGCCAAGTTTCATCAAGATTGGCCCACTGGTTTAGGAGGAGAAGATGTTTAAAGAAATTGTGGACGACGGACGAAGGACGACGCACGACGCACGACGGACGACGGACATTCTACGATCCCAATAGCTCACCTTGAGCACTTCGTGCTCAGGTGAGCTAAAAATAAATAAATAAGTTTTTAGGCAAGAAATTATGAGTTTTGGTCCCTAAAGGCTAGGCACTCCAAGATTTGGAGCATTGGTACATAATTAGAGACAAATAATTTTCTTTCAACTATCTAAAATTTCAGTAAAGAACAATTTTCTAGAATATTGTGGTTATTTTCTTGAATTCATGCACACTGAAAACAAGGGTCTAAATCAGACATACCGTTCTGAATATTGCATTTTGGAGGTAATAAAAATAAACGAGAAAGGTGAGACGTAAAATAGACAACGTGCGCCATGGAATGACGAGAAAACAGCGCCCCATGGAACTAACAGAAACTTCATATTGAAGGCTGTGGGGGCATATGCAAGAAGAAGAAGAAGACACTCCACAACTTCAGAGCCAGGGAACATAATCGGAGCCAATCCACATAATCGGAACCAAACAATTTTCTTTGATATATATCATATTGCAGAAAAGTGCACTTGGTTAGAGTATTGTGGTTGTTTTGTTAAACTCGTGTACACTGAAAACAATGGTCTGCGTTATTAATTCTGTTCAGAATTTGCAATTTAGAGGTAAAAACCACGTGTTTTCACATTCCTGAATCAAGACTGCTCCCAGAAGAAATCATTTTTAACAAAAACCAACGAGCGTTCTTACAGTTTTTGAGTACGTTAACATTGTAAAATGTATAACTGGTCGAATAGCATTCGACTTTTTTATGATTAATGAATGAAATATGACATAAATGAGGAAATCCCAACTCCCTACCCCATTTTTCATTCAAAATATGAAATGTTTACATCTACATAATCGGAGCCCCACGTGGAGCGGAAGTTCCACACATGATTTTGAAAGCGGAGCCGGTGGCTCCGATTATGGACATCACCCCCCGTGGACTTTATCTATTTTGGGTAAAAATAAATGATGTCAGCATGAAAGTTGCTTGGTTATCATATGCTAAATGAGGCGCTTTATGAAAATTGTCCCACCATTTTGTGACAATTTTTCATTAAAGAATAGAATCATCATTTGTTTTTTGGGTAAGATCGATTGATATTTCATTGAGTGAACAATAAATGCTATTTTTTCATGAATGGCACAGGCACGAGAAAATATAGATTTTGATGCTCACTCAATGAATTATAAATTGATCTTACACTGAAACAATTGATAATCCTCTATATATCACCATTAATGTTTTATTTTCATAATGAGTATACAATTACATTGAATATACTATGAATATTCTTCAACATTCTTCTATATACTATGAGTATATGATCACATTCTATATATTAACCCTTGTCATGCTGAATAAAATACCTTGGCAAAAATTATACATAAATCAAAGTGCTAAAAGTTCTGTATTTCCTAATTGTGAGTCAGCATTTGATTTTGAAAATATAATTTCTGAAACTTTTCGGGTCTAAAAAGGAAAATCAGGGTGTATGGCTAAGATCAGACTGCACATATGTGCAGGCTGATGTTTGTCCATACCTACAGCCAAACTAGGAATATTCCAGGATCAGCATGACAAGTGCTACGAGTATACAACCACATTCTATATGCAGTGAGTTAATACATCAAGCTATGATTACACAATTAGGTTACATAGCAACAAACTTTATAGTTGGAACCCGTCATGTAATAGGAAGTGATGGAGAAAAGGCCAAAACATGATATCGATTGCTCAGAGCAAAACAGTTGTAACTGCCTATATGTTTATAGGCAGTTACAACTGTTTCACACTGAGCCATCAATATGGTTGTCAAACACGAAATGTCTTAAACTGCTGTTTTATAAAACTTTTCACAGTAAGTAATTTCACCAATCAAAAGTTATAGCCACAATTATAAAGTTCTTATGTCATAAATGAGTGGCTGGCAAAAAATGACCTCCACCTATGATCTTGACTTTGTTATGTATGTGAAGGTCATGTCACAAGCCATGCACATGCAAAATATCAAGGTTCTTTTACTTACCAATCCAAATTTATGACAATTTTTTAAGTTTTAAATTTACCAAAAAAATTGACATTGGAAAATGACCTTGAGCTTGGCTGATTAGTGATGACTATGTGAACTTGGTACAAACAGAAAAATCTTCCCCCAGGTAATAATTATGTGACATTAAAGGTTTTGTCACTAACCATTCAAAAGTTATGATCAATGTTAATGTTTCTTTCTCAGACAAACAGAGTGATAGACAAATGGACAAATACAATATCCTGATCTATCAAGGAGGTGCATAAATAGGGACACATACGTTCAAAGATTCGTTTCAAACTTCCCTTGGTTATACGGAAGATATCACAAAATGTCAAAGTTTTCTAGGTTGTAGCAATACATTGGGTTTCTTCTGCAAAGAACTGAGCTAAAGTAAATCTTAACACTTGTCATGCTGAACCCGGAATATTCCTGCTTTGGCAGGAGCTATAGACAAACATCAGCCTGCACAAATGTGCAGTCTGATGTTTGTCTACACTACCTGTTTCTCACTTTTAAAACCAGAATTGTCAATAGATTTAGTTTTTCAAATAAAACTTACAGTTGGTACTTTCAGTGCTTTTTGCCCTTTGATTTTGATGCACATTTTTGCCAAAATTTATTCAGCATGACAATGGTTAACTGTGTCCTTCAAATGCTTTTGCCCCATTAATTTTGATGTTATTTGACATCTTTTCAGCATGACAAGGGTTAAACAGATCATATACAGCAGTCAATCAGAGCCATACACCATCCATCACCATTGTGTTCCAAAGTGTTTTTATTATTCAGTCAGTCTTAAAATTAAGGTCTGCTACTTATACCACCTTCATTGTATCTTGTATTTCAAGTTTAATTTTGTAACTTAATTTCTAAATGAAAAAATAACAAAATAAGATCTCTACTTTCTGAAATCTATTCATAAATGTAAAAAATATTTCTTCTATTAAGGCTTGTTAAGTTTCAGCTTGTTTCTTCTATTAAGGCTTGTTAAGTTTCAGCTTGTGACCTTGACATGACACAAGTAGTACAAGTTAAGGATTAATATATCAGAATCATTTCCAGTTTTATTCTGGGAAAGTAATTTTAAATTCTAATCAAATCCTATCAGGTTTTAAGTTAGTACAAAAACAATACATATATGCAGTATACATGTATATTTGAAACTAGCTTAAAGTATCATGTAGATGTACATGTCTATATTTAGGCTAGTATAAATGATTGTTAAAAAAAGCCCAAACACCTCTAAGCAAATAAAAACAGCTATAAAAGCATTGAGTGTTTCTAATAATTCATGCATACTATTGGCATACATGTATAAGTAACAGCCCTATAACACTTCTAGGTACTTCGTTGGAATATACATATAATATACACAGATACAAAACTTACAAGCATATAGTAAGCATAAACATATACATAATCCCATAACACGCAACGATATCTAGTTAGCATACAAATATACACAGCCCGATAACTTACAGGCATATAGTTAGCATTGATATAATCTGATGTTGGATCGTCATCATCTAGAAGTTGTAATTTTACTCGGCTATGGTCATCTAGAGTTAGTAGAAAGGTAGGATAAAACACATCTTGTTAGTTTGTTAAAGAATACACTATTATGACTATTCAGAAAATTATTTACAGAAAAAATGCTATCTGTATACTAAAGAAAAAATTATTTTTTAACAACAATTAAGCTTGAAGTCTTTCTCTTTTATTCTTTCCAAGCTAGATCATTGAGATTTCTTGGTGTATTTTATCTATCAATTATTTCTTAGCCTGACTGTGAAGTAATCAAAATTAAAACTAAGCCAGTGTTTTGATAGGTTCAGCTCTGACCCTATTCATTGAACCTCTGCTCCTATTCATTGAAACTGAACATAACAAAGTAGGGTAGACTAAAGCAATGATATGTCACCAAATTGCAAATTTTTGCACATGGAAAATGATAAGCTGATAAGCTTAAGAGCGATTTCTTTTTTTTCTTTGCAATTAAAAATGTCACTTATATAGGCCTATTTGCATGCAAATAGTAATATAATTGTTTGTTCTGTCAGTAAGAATTATTTATGATAATTTGTCCTCAATTTGATAAACAACAAAAACTACATCGTGAAAACATAGTTGTTGCTCATTCAATTAAAGATGAATCCACAATACACTGACAAAAAGCAATTACGATATATAATTTTGTGGGCTAAAAACTTTGGCTATTTCAGGGGTGATGAAATTCAGAATTTCTTCATGTAGCCCTCGATGATTAAAATATAATTTTTATACTTGTCCAGAATGGAAATGAACTTTTCCGAAAAAAATGAGTTGATAAATATGGAGAAAACCTTTTTTTATCAAAAATGCTGGAACCCAGCATTTTCATCATTAACATGCGGCCCAAGAGAGAGCTGTATCCCTCCATTGGCATATCTATCAAATAGAAACTCAGTCAGATATGGAGGTTTACAAGGATATTTGTGAAGAGGCCAAAAAATGGACAGAAAGTGTAGGCTTAAACTTTAATGGAAAGCCATTTTTCAAAATATTAATTAGTACATTTGTATTGATTCTAAATACAAAAAGTTCTTTTTAATAACATAGAAAATTACTTTCATTTTTGTGAACATAATGCCTAGCCAGGTCACACCCATATACAAGCCAATCAAAAAATCTGCTAGGAAAAGATTTACTAAAGGAACATTATCCTGAAAAGTTTGGTTGAAACTTGTCCAATGTTTTGGGAGGAGAATATTAATTCTTTAAAGTGAAAATAAGTCCCACCATGCCATACCCTTATTTTGGGGTCAATCAAATACAGAAACTAGAAAGCCATGAATGGCTTGAGTCGCTCCACAGGCTTGAAATTCTTGTAAAACAAATAAATGTTTTGACTAGATTTTTAGATATTTGGGGCTCTACTGATATTGAAAATGATTTTCAAAGTTTCAACTATATAACAAAAAGAGAAATGACCTCTGCTATTAAAAGACATATTTTTCATCAAATCAAAATAATTTTTGGCTGCATGATAATGGGTCACCCAAAGATCATACGTAAAATGTTTGATTAATATCCATCAGTTACATTCTGAGAAAATGTTTTTCATAGTTTCCACTATTTAACAAATTGATAATTGACCTCCACCCATAAAATGAATATTTTTCATCCAATCAAAATAATTCTTGGTACACTGATTAAGGGTCACTCAAGGATCCAGTGAAGTTTAGTTGATATCCAAAAATCACATTCTGAGAAAATGATTTTCAAATTTTCCAATATATAACACATAGAGAAATGACCTCTGCCCATAAAATGCATATTTTCAATCCAATCAAAATAATTTTTGGTACACTGATAAAGGGTCACTCAAGGATTAATCCAGTGAAATTTGATTGATATCCATTAGTTACATTCTGAGAAAATGATTTTCAAAGTTTCCACTATATAACATGTAGAGAAATGACCTCTGCCCATAAAATGCATATTTTTCATCCAATCAAAATAATTTTTTGTAGACTGATAAAGGGTCACTAAAGGATCATTCCTGTGAAATTTGGTTGATATCCATCAGTTACATTCTGAGAAAATGATTTTCAAAGTTTCCACTATATAACATATAGAGAAATGACCTCTGCCCATAAAATGCATATTTACCATCCGATCACAACGATTTTTTGTAGACTGATAAAGGGTCACCCCAGGATCATTCATGCAAAATTTGATTGGTATCCATTGATTAGAATCTGAGAAAACTCACTTTTTACCATATTTGGAAATTAGCCACGCCCATTAAATCCATATTTTTCATTGGATCAAAATTTCTTGAACAACTTTGAAAGAGGGTCACCCAAGGATCATTCCTGTGAAGTTTGGTTGAAATCCATCCAGTAGTTTCTGAGGAGAAGATTTTTAAAGAAAAGTTTACGACCGGACGGACGCACGCACGCACGCACGGACGGACGGACGCACGACGGACACAACGCCATGACAATAGCCCCAGTGGCTTTCAGCCAGTGGAGCTAAAAACTCATGCCATGTTTAATTTATATAAACACATTGGTTTAGGAGGAGAAGATTTTTAAAGATTTTATAGTGAAAATAAGCCCCACCCTACCACGTCCATATTTGGGGGCAATCAAAATTCTTGAACAACTTTAGAAGAGGGTTCCCAAGAGTCATTTATGACATGTTTCATTGAAATCAGGCCAATAGTTCGGGAGGAGGAGATTTTTAAAGATTTGATAGTGAAAATAAGTCCCGCCCTGCCATGATAATATTTTGGGTTTAATCCAAAGTTCTTGAACAACTTAAGAAGAGGGTCACCAAA
This sequence comes from Fragum whitleyi, assembly GCA_948146395.1. NCBI lineage: Eukaryota > Metazoa > Mollusca > Bivalvia > Cardiida > Cardiidae > Fragum > Fragum whitleyi. The sequence continues at coordinate 40,493,313 of OX411546.1, read as the reverse complement.
GAGTCATTCATGCCATTTTTCATTTAAATTGAGCCAATAGTTCAGGAGGAGGAGATTTTTAATGATTTATAGTAAAAATTAGCCCTGCCCTTCCACACCCATATTTCAGGGGTGATTCCAAATTTCTTGAACAACTTTAGAAGAGGGTCACCCAAGAAACATTTCTGCTGAGTTTCGTCAAAATCCGCCCATCAGTTTAGGAGGAGAAGATGTATAAAGAAATGTTTACAAAGGTATGCATGGACACAGACTCAAACAGGCACAACGGACACACAGCCATGAAAATAGCTTGCTGGCCTTGGGCAAGTGGAGCTAAAAACAATATTATTGACCCTTTGATATAAACATAAGAATAATTTATCTGTGAGATCTATTTAGTACCATTAAAAGGTTTGCACCGACACTTATTTTGTCATTGGCAAGTGGCCAAGAAAAATATACTTGTCTGATAATAGGATAAATTAGTAATATGGTCAGTGCAATGCAACTGTTAAGCTATCAAGTATATGGTATACTTATCCAAATCTTTAACAGAGGTCTTGGAATATGACATGGCTTTTCAAGCATAGATACTTGCCAAACTTTTTTTTTGTTACTCTACAATTGAAACTTAAATGATACTAGATAATGCATATTTAAGATGAAACTTTTCATAATAGAAACAAAATCGCCTCAAATCCATCCTTTGTTATATTCATTATATTCCCTTATAAGGTAAATTACCTTCCAGAATGTTTAAGTTTGTCGGGTTTAAACATAGATATTTATGTTAATGATATTAGGATACCAATATGTAGTTATACAAAAAAACATCATATCAAACCATCAATGATAAATTAGTGCATGCCATATACTTTATAAACAAACAGGATGTACATGTATTCATTAAACAAAAATGACCCTGAAACAGCATATTTTCCAAACTTTTGATCTTAACAGATAACCTTGGCCTTGTCCCATGTCCTTGACATCTACAGATGCCTATTGATGAGATCTATCATAATGCCAAATATGAGTATTGTATCTTGAATGGCCATGAAGTAATTCGCAATGTTATGTTTGTTGGGTTTGTTAAGTTTTTGCAGACAGACACACATGACAGACAACAGTAAAACAATATGCCCCCTATCTTATCAATGTTGGGGCATAAAAATGCTTGTCTGTTATATTCACTGCTAGTGAATCCAAATTTCTTTGAACAACTTTAGAAGAGGGTTGCCTAAGAAAGATTTCTGTTGACTTTCGTCAAAATCCACCCATCAGTTTAGGAGGAGAAGATGTATAAAGATAGTTTATCAATGTAGGGGCATAAAAATGCTTGTCTGTTATTTTCTTTGCTAGTATGAATTACTATTTTACAGATGTCAATGAGTCTATATGGAAAGAGGATCAGTGCCAATTATTTGTTGGTTCAATTATGATTCATTTGAATGGTATTTAAGGTCACTTTCATCAATCTTTCAGTTATATTGTGGCCGCAGGAGCACCTAACAATGGATTCCTGGAATTTCTCTTACCCATACTGCCATGACATCCTTTCCAAGCCTCCTTCTGCTATCTCACATAGGTCTACTATTATCAACCCATTGGTGAGAGATAAATAGTTGGAAAGGCTGTGTGCCACCTCTGGGATCGAACCAGGGACTTCTAGATTGACAATCTAATGTGGTACCAACTGCGCTATGATGGCGACTGGTTCAATTATGAACTACAATACTTTCTAAGTAATGGAAATCAACATAGTATCATTCTTCAATTTAGTGTGTAACTATACTTGAGCCTGTGTGTGACATTTCCAACAATTTCAAATCTCACTTGTAGGCTCATTTATAACTAAAGAACAATACTTGATTGACCAACTGATTTTCTCTATCTGTCAATCATCAGAATGACTCTCAAAATCAAAGGGAAAAATATGTCCTAATTATGAGTCAAAGTTTTCAATAGGGAATCAAATTTAAATATACTAATACCGTACATAATACCCAAAAGTGAACACAAGAAAATATTACAATACCAATTCTTACCTAATAAGTTTATTCATACTACATCTGAAAAAAGCATCCCATATCATTGTAATATGAAAATACTTAATAAGTTTTAACAAATATTTGATCAGTTCTCCAAGAAAACCTGCCTAAATGACATCCACTTTTAACCCTTGTCATGCTGAATAAATTTTGGCAAAATAATTGCATCGAAATCAAAGGGCTAAAAGGATTGGAAGTACTAAATGTTGCTCAATTTTGATTGGAAAAATTCTCATGTGAAATCGACATACAGGTGGAGTAGGCCAAGATCAGACTGCACATATGTGCGGGCTGATTTTTGTCTATCCCTCCTACCAAAGCAGGAATATTCCTGGTTCAGCATGACAAGAGTTAATAAGATTTGTCTAACCCAGATACAACAAAACAATTTAATTTTAAACTAATCCCAATTTAATAATTTCCAGATATTAATTCAATGTACGGTAGAATTGAAAATAAACTGCTACATTTTCAAGAAAACATTGGGAAAAGGGAGAAATTGCCTAAAAGAAGCACTTTATCTTTTTTTCTCTCAATGTTTCCTGCTTTATTGATTTCAGTGCATTAAAAATGAAGTTTGTGAAAACAAGAGGGCCATAGTGGCCCTAAATCGCTCACCTGAATGAACTGTCAAAAATTGTTTAAAGTAGATTTAGAGACGATGAAGAATTCTTACCAGGTTGATTGGGCAAAAAATGATGCCTCTACACAGCTTACAAGGTTTTTCTTAGATTTGATCCCAGGACCTAGTTTTTGACCCCACTTGACCCATTTTCAAACTTGACCTAGATTTCATCCAGATAAGCATTCTGACCAATTTTCAGGTTGATCAGGCAAAAACTTTGGCTTCTAGAGTGTCTACAAGGTTTTTCTAATATTTGACCCGTGACCACATTTTTGACCCCACTTGACCTAATTTCAAACTTGCTTGAGAAAAATATCAAGACAATCATTCTGACCAAATTTTAGGTTGATTAGGCAAAAAACATGGCTTCTAGAGGGTCTACTAGGTTTTTCTAAGATTTGACCCCGTGACCTCATTTTTGACCCCACTTGACCCAATTTTGAACTTGTCCGAGATTTTATCAGGACAATCATTCTGACCAAAATTTCAGGTTGATTGAGTAAAAAATGTGGCTTCTAGAGTGTCTACAAGGTTTTTCTAATATTTGACCCCTTGACCTCATTTTTGACCCCACTTGACCCAATTTCGAACTTGTCCCAGATATCTTCAGGACAATCATTCTGACCAAATTTCAGGTTGATTGGGCAAAAAATATGGCTTCTAGAGTGTCTACAAGGTTTTTCTAATATTTGACCCCGTGACCTCATTTTTGACCCCACTTGACCCAATTTTGAACTTGTCCTAGATTTCATAAAGCCAATCATTCTGACCAAATTTCAGGTTGATTGGGCAAAAAATGTGGCCTCTAGAGTGCATACAAGGTTTTTCTAAGATTTGACCCTGTGACCTTGTTTTTGACCCCACTTGACCCAAATTCGAACTTGTCCAAGATTTTATCAAGACAATCATTCAGGCTAAATTAGGTGTTAATTGGGCAAAAAATATGGCCTCTAGAGAGCATACAAGGTTTTTCTAAGATTTGACCCTGTGACCTAGTTTTTGACCCCACTTGACCCAATTTCAATCTTGTCTGAGATTTCATCAAGACAATCATTCTGACCAAATTTTAGATTGATTGGGCAAAAAATATGGCCTCTAGAGTACATGCAAGGTTTTTCTAAGATTTGACCCTGTGACCTAGTTTTTGACCCCACTTGACCCAATTTCGAACTTGTCCGAGATTTTATCAAGACAATCATTCTGACCAAATTTCAGGTTGATTGGGCAAAAAATGTGGCCTCTAGAGTGCATACAAGGTAAATGTTGACGACACACGACACACGACGGACGACACACGACGGACGACGAACGACGGACGACGGACATCCACCTAACCACAAAAGCTCACCTTGAGCACTTCGTGCTCAGGTGAGCTAAAAAGGTTTCTTGAACAGGTAAAAAGGATCTTATTCTCTTCATAAAAAATTTTTTTGATTACAAACAATCATTTCTTCAAATTTTAAGAATTGAAGCCTAATCTTATTGTCATTTGGGTAAGTGGTTTTGCATAAGGGATCATTTGAATCAATTGTAAATACGTAACCATTGCATAATAAGTAACTTAACTTTCATTGACTTTTATTAAGTCTTATGTTTTGTCACAATATCATTGTAATCTTAAAACATAAAAACTTCTAGAACTCCATTTATATTCAGATAATGATAATTTGAAATATAGGTTGCTTATCAAATTAAAGATAACTTCTGGTTCTTTTTCTTGTGACTTTAACTTTTCTGCATAAAAAGGGCTCATTACACAAGAAGTATAAATATAGGTAGTAACTTACATGGAAGTATATTGACCCAGCGGTTCTTTGGTTTATTGGCTTCTGTGTATGCTGCATTAAAGGTGGAGTTGGCAGTTATCTCTGCACTCAATTTACCTATGTCCTGTAATACAAAATGGCTATATCAAAAATCCCTTTCTTAATATTGTGTGTCTGTGCCTGACATTTCGAAAAATTTCACATTTGTACAAGGCACAAACATAGGGAAGCCTAAGCAAACACACAGTTCAAAATAAATTGTTGACTGTCTGAAGAGGGGTTTCGAACTTTTCTTTCCATAGAGCCCATAGTATGAAAAAATAAATATTACCGTTACTTCAGTAATTTTTCTACAAAAATCCCTACACTTGAAATGCTAGGTTAATTCATATGATGCAAAGCATATTTCAACAGACATTTAAAAATGCCAGATTGTGTAATGGATATGCCTGCTTTTGTTGTTTTAAGTTATTGCTTTCTTCATTTATCATGTATGCCTTGAACCCTTGAAGGGTATAATAGTTATTTAAATCATATTCTATTCTATTCTACTAAAGACTCTGGTTAGACTGTGCAGATACACAGTCTGAACAGTATCTTGGCTTTGTGATCATGTGAATTTCTTGAAAATGTCAGGCACAAGCTCATGTGTCTTTACTGTTTGCATTCTTGTCCATCAGTGTCCTTTTGATTGAAACAAAAGAGAACTTTTGCCTTCATAATCAGCATTTATTTACCTGTCAAGCAGAAGTGTAATTTCAACAACAATGGGGCTTTAACATTTGATATTTTAGAAATAAGCAGATGCCTGTTTGTATCATCTATTACCACTATCAATCACTTATCAGATTTGGCAATAATCCTTCTTTTCAACATAGTTTGAGCCTGTGTGTGATATTCCCAACAATTTGACATGTGAATATTTAGCATCGTATTCTATGACTGCTTCAAGATACTTTGAGACCTTAGCTATTTACAAAGTGCACAGTGAAGACACGGTGAGATGCGGATGCACTTGCAGGCCAGAGTCTTTTCTTGGGCACATTTCAAATTGTTGGAAATGTCATGCACAGACTCATTTTATAAAGTGTCAACAATTTTCCAAATTACCAAACTTATGATGTTCAGGAGAAAGAAGTATTTACCTCATACTGATCTGAAAGTTTGAGATTTGTGTCTCTGTGTAGCTCCTCAAGTACTTCTTTATATCTATTAATTGGGATTGGCCTGAAAATACATGTACAATTGCTAACATTAGCAGGGATCCAGATTAGAGGGGGTAAAGCCATTCTAAAATCTTTATTTCCAAATGAAACCCAATGATGTGGATACTCATTTGAATTGTCTCAACGAGACATTTCAAATGAGTACCAACAGCATAGGGTTTCGGTAAGGAATAATGGTGATAAAATATTAATTTAAATTTAACTAGAACTGATGCAGAATGGACTTATATTCCCCCCCCCCCCCCCAAAATGTATGAATGTATGTGCTATTAGTGCAGGATGTGATTTTATATTGAGGTCATATTCAGCATTTGCATGAAGTTTCATGATTCTTGGTCGCTTGGTTCTTGAGTTAGATTACGGACACGAAAATGGAAAACAAGAGTGCCATCGTCACAAAATACGCCGCCACATTGCTGCTGTTTCACAGAAATAATTGTAGACACTACTTATTTTGACAGAACCAAATTGAAAATGACCAAGTTTCATTTAAATCAAGACAAAAAGTTAGGAGGAGTTGCCTTCACATGGCTGCAATTTCAATAAGCCCCAGGCACTAAGTTTTAAGGGGGCATAATTCAGGGAAATAAATGAGCCATAAAATCCTTGATCCATGTACATCTTCAAATTATGGTGATGACATTGACCAAGTTTCATTTAAATAAAGACAAAAAGTAAGGAGGATTTGTGTTCAAAAGGCTGCAATTTCAATGAGCCCTAGATACTAAGTTTTTAAGGGGCATAACTCAGGCAAAAATCAACAAACCATAAAATCCTTCCTTCATGCACATCTACCAATTGAGGTGATAACATTGACCAAGTTTCAAGAAGATCCAGCCGGAAACTTAGGAGGAGTTGCGTTGACAAGAAAAGTGGACCCAGAGACTAAGTTTTAAGGGGCATAACTTAGGCAAAAATCAATGAACCATAAAATCCTTCCTTCATGAACATCTACCAATTGAGGTGATTACATAGACCAAGTTTCAAAAAGATCCAGCCAGAAACTAAGGAGGCATTGCGTTGACAAGAAAAGTGGACCCAGAGACTAAGTTATCAAGGGGCATAACTCAGGCAAAAATTAACGAACCATAAAATCCTTCCTTCATGCACATCTACCAATTGAGGTGATAACATCGACCAAGTTTCAAAAAGATCCAGCCAGAAACTTAGGAGGAGTTGCGTTGACAAGAAAAGTGGACCCAGAGACTAAGTTATCAAGGGGCATAACTCAGGCAAAAATCAATGAACCGTAAAATCCTTCCTTCATGCACATCTACCAATTGAGGTGATTACATTGACCAAGTTTCAAGAAGATCCAGCCAGAAACTTAGGAGGAGTTGCGTTGACAAGAAAAGTGGACCCAGAGACTAAGTTATCAAGGGGCATAACTCAGGCAAAAATCAACGAACCGTAAAATCCTTCCTTCATGCACATCTACCAATTGAGGTGATAATATTGACCAAGTTTCAAGAAGATCCAGCCAGTAGTTTAGGAGGAGTTGCGTTGACAAGAAAAGTGGACGGACGTACGGACGGACGGATGGACGGACGGATGGACGGACGGACGGATGGATGGACGGATGGACGGACGGACAGACGGAGAAGATGACGCCAATATACGTCCGCCTCCGGCGGCGTATAAAAAAATGACTGTGACCTTGACCTTTGACCTATGTGACCCAAAAACAATAGGGCATTTCCTTGGGTCATTAGCAACATTTGCATAAAGTTTTATGATAGTAGGTCCCTTAGTTCTCTTGTTAAAGTCCGGAAACTAAAACTGAACAAAAGCTGACTGTGGCCTTGACTTTTGACCTATGTTACCCCAAAACAATAGGGCACTTCCTTGAGTCATAAGCAACAATTGCATAAAGTTTTATGATTGTAGGTCACTTGGTTCTTGAGTTAAAGTCCGTAAACGAAAAGGTCTACAGACAGACGGACAGTTGGAGGGATGAACAGATGGACTGATGGATGGACAGACAGACAGACATGGTAAAACTAATATACCCCCCTCTTCTTCTTAGGTGGGGGTATAATCATCTAAAGTTGAAAACCAAAACACCCCCTCTATCTGTAGCTCTGCATTAGTAATCAAATTCTGTTTCTTATTTAAAATCATTTTCTTGTCAAGAAGATATTTCTATGATTCGTTTTCAATTAGAAAGCATTTTGAATTTGGTACAAACAATCTCTTTTGGCTGAGAGAAAGTAGCGTAGAACTGTTATTAGCAATTGTATATCTATAGGAATCAACAAGAATTATGAGCTTATCCCCTGGACATATGAAATACATGAGCCACAAGCACTAATACGTTTAGTCAAAGGTGTCAGAGTTCTTTTACAATAAATGACCATCAGCTTAAACACTAACCTTGACATGTGTGGGATACTAAAAGAAAGGTTTTACCAAAAGCATAACCAATGTAAATTTTTCTTTTATCCTTTTTGGGGGATTATATGGAAATTTTGGTAATTCATCAATTGATGAACTCATTACTTAACCAGTGAATTTATCAAAAACTTGCTGCTTTCTTTTATTTCACTCTTTCTGACATTATCTATGTGCAGCCAATTGGTGACATCATCATGAATGTTGCATATAGCAATCACATAAAAAAATGACGCGCTTTAAGAAAATTTGTCCCAGAATTTTCACATCTTTTGTTAAAGAAATAAATAATTGTTCGAGTAACTTCCATAATATTTGGTTTCAAGAAAATAAAAGCTATATTTTCACAAATTCCTCTACCACTCATGGAAATATAGCTTTTATTTTCACTCAATGAAATTTAAATTGGTCTTAAACTGAAACAAACTATTATCCTCTATTTAATACATAACATGCTCACTTTAAAATCATCTTTTGAAAATTTGAACTAGCCTAGCTAAAAAATTGCACATCTTTCAAGTAGAAACTATTCAGTGTAGGTAAAGATAAAAATGCATGTCTGTCAAGGCAGATCTTAGTCTATATTGTCTGCAAGGCTAATGTAAAGCAGAAATAGGCTCTAAATATTACGAGAATTGCTAAAGCCTTAATATTTTAGCTTCAATATTCATTCTATTTTTTTTTTTTTTGCCTTTGAAAATGTACACATCTTAACAATGATGATCCTGAATAGTTTATTTCATTTTAAAACCCCTATTGAAAGATGTATCATGTGATCAGCTGTGAAGTCTGGTCATCCATCATGGAGGTGGTATCCACATATTTTGGCCTGAGCATAGCTCTGTCACCTTATGTCCAATTGACTTGAAACTTTGCAGATACCTTCCTCTCATGATAACAGAGTGCAGAACACAAGAACAGTAACTCCACCTAGTATATTTTTTCAGTTATTTCCCTTTGTTGTTTTTATACTTTGACGCCCAGCAGTGTAACAGAGTTATCTTATGACAATTTGCCATTTTGTTATCTTGTTATTTAGTGTAAACTAGACTGGCAAAAAGCAGACTTATACCCCCCCTGTAAGTGCTTGTCAATAATGAAAAGCCATTTACAATAAAAGGGTCATAACTCGGTCAATGGATCGTAACCCAGATATCACTTGCACATATCTGCTTAGTACTGAAGTTTGAACGAAATCTACCCATTAGTTGCTGAGAAATTTAGAGGACACAAAAAAGCTACATCCGGATGGACCGACCGACAAAATATCTCCAATTTACCCCACAAACAGGGTTTTTTTTTGCATAATAAAGCTACATGCCAAATACCTATCAATGTTGGAAATGAATAGTTTGTAAACCACATTACCTGTTATGACTAGGCCCAGTAACTAAAGGTGTTAAAGGCTGTTCTGCTTCAGAATCTTTTATAAACCATCCAGGTCTGAAATTTGTCACATTACAAATATAAATATGTAGGCCATATGATCATTTACCCACCTACAGTGGGATAAATTCAAAAGGTATAATACCAAAATGCCTGTTATGGCTTGGTGCATTAAGCAAAGGTGTTGAAGGCTGCTCTGCTTCAGAATCTTTAATAAACTAAATGGGTCTGAAATTTGTCACATTAAAAACATAAATATTGGTGCCATATGATTATTTAAATTGTAAATTCTAAAGGTGATAAAGGTTTCTGTACTTCAGTGTCTTTTATAAACCTGGGTTCAAAAAACATAAATATGTTGCAGTGTGTGGTATTACTGAAGCCTGTAACTACGGTATAAAATCTTACATCATGTTATGAGATTCAATTTGCCTACCCACAAAAAAAATTGATATTATCATGGCTGAAAATTTCAGAGATGAACAGTCAACAAGGCATATAAATGAATGATTTGATTGGTCAATTGATATATTGACAGACAGCAGTGATATTGTAATTTCTCAACTTACGGGTCTATGACACCACGATACCAGAGAAATCCAAACACACTGATGGCAAGAACCAGAATCAGCAAAATCACGACTGCCACTATTATCCCTGCTGAGGTTCCACCTGAATCTTCTTTTGATGTCTTAAATGGACCAAACCAGCCTGTCAGTGTACACTTATACCCACTTGTACAAACATATCCCTGTATGCTGAAAAGAGTTGGGGAAAAAATAAAGCTAAATTCTAGTATGCTGAAATAAGATGGAACAACAAGCAAATTCGTTGAATTGATATCCCCCGCCGAACATATTTTCATTGTCAATGGAGTTAATATCGGAAACAAATATCACTCTGTATGTATATGGCTTAGACAGTCAGGGGCAGTGCCTATAAATTCGACGGTCGAACCGGGTAACCCGGACGATATGCGCATGTCCTCTTTGTAGTGAAGCTGTGTGCCAAGTTTCATTGAAATCCTGTCTATAGTTTTCAAGAAATAGCGCGGAAATGAATATTACTCTGTATGTATATGGCTTAAACAGTCAGGGGCAGTAACTCTAAATTTGACTGTCGAACCGGGTAACCCCGACGATATGCCCATGTCCTCATTGTAGTGAAGCTGTGTGCCAAGTTTCATTGAAATCCGGTCTATAGTTTTCAAGAAATAGCGCGGAAACAAATTTCACTCTATATGTATATGGCTTAAACAGTCAGGGGCAGTAACTCTAAATTTGGCGGTCGAACCGGGTAACCCTGACGATATGCGCATGTCCTCTTTGTTGGAAAGCTGTGTGCCAAGTTTCATTAAAATCCTGTCTACAGTTTTCAAGCAATTTGAACAAAATGTACAAAATATGCAGTAGATATTTCTTGAGTGACCACTTGTTAAACAACCACTTTATTGAGCGACTATCATAAACAGTCCCTTCAACGGAAGTAAACTCTCTGATAAAATGAATATTCTTAAATGAAAAAAAAAATATTATCTAATCTTATGTTGTTGAAACCCATTAGAATCATCAAAGTGAGACCTTTCCAAAGGGTTCAAGCATCATAGGATTCAGTAAGAACACCTTCAAGTCATCATCAAAGTATTAAAATTGAAAGACTTACATTTCAAGACAAGTTCAATATAAAATCAGACACACTGTCTTAAGACATTGTTTCTGTTTTAAACAAAGACTAGATTGCTTGTTTAAATTGTTTATTTAACCCTTCTTTTAACAGCTAATAACAGGAATTTCTCAATTTCTCTGATTTCTTTTGCACTAGATTTTTTTATCTCAATTTGTTTCCAATTTCATTGCTCTCTACAATCTATTTGAATTTGGGCCAGTCTAAAATTTTGAAAAGGGGGAAAAGATTTAATTTATAATATAATCCACTTACTAAATGAGAGTGTCTTGTGGTAAGAGCCTGTTACAAAACTGCTTGCTAGTGTCCAGGCACTCATCTCCTCCAATGACAAACTGTTGTTGAGGTTGAAACTCTGAAAAATTTAAAATCATTACATTCAGATGAGCTATTCAGGTAGAAGACCTGTAATAGTTTTGCAACATTATGGACATAATGAACTTTAACAGTGTAAACCGAGGTTTCCTAATGACTTTCATTAGGAAACCTCGGTCAACATTGTAAAAGATCATGGGTTCAAAATATTGCGGGACTATTAGGGTTCCATTACCTTAAAGGCCCCTTTTCCAGTGTTTTCTGACAGATACGCACACTTTCAAAAGGAACATTCTGTGTGAGCCTACAATTATCCCCTGAAATTTTCAAGGAAATCCAATAATAATTGAGGACTTCATTCATGAACCAGAAAATTTTGTGTGAAAATCTGTAGGGCTTTTCTTCCTCATTTTGGACAGGAATCATCCTTGTGGTGCGACAACCATTCCCTTAAAGTTTCAAGGAAATCTAAAAAGATTTGTAGACTTTATCACATAAACCAGCCCTGCATTCAGGATGACAAAACGGTGCAAATTGTTTAATCATTTACAAATTAAACTCTGTCATGCACATTTAAAGCAGGGTATAGTTTGCAAACAGTTTGCACTGTTTTTGTCATCCTGAATAAAGGACACTTGAGTAAGAATCTGTAAGTTGCATCTATATTAAATAATACAAGCAAATTTTGAACAAGTTTGTAGAAAAATGGAACTTAACCATTTTTTTCACACGTAGTCACCCTTGTTTTCCATAAGAAACAGCCATCAGAAATATCCTCGTCTTACACATGTAAGATCACCCTTTAAACAAATCACGGCATAATCTAAACGATTGCTTATGCTGGGCTTCTTTGATTAGTTTGATAAGAAGCACAAAATGCTGTTCATATGAATAAAATGAGCCTGTGCGTTACATTTCCGACAATTTCAAATGAGCGCCAAGCAAAGACTCTGGCCAGCCTGTGCATCTGCACAGTCTGACCAGGATCTTTCCTTTGAACTTGTAGAAAAATTAGGTCCAAAAGTGTCCTTAGAAAGTCATGCAAAGTTCTAATTATACTACGAGGTAGTCAAGGTTGGTTCATGTTTCCCCATCACCCAAATTTCAAATTGTTGGAAATGTCACACGCTGGCTCAAATGATCTCTTTCTCCATTTTGTTAACTAATCCAACTGTGCCTAGAATAGTTAAAGTTAATAAGCTTGCCTCGGCCCTTTTAATAATATTTCTATTCTAGACTTTGTAAAACATTGCCATGCTGAATCAGGAATAATCCTGCTTTGTCAGGAGATATACCACCCATTCTTTCCATTTTAAGCATTTATTGTTTAAGTTAAAAAAAAATACTGACACATAATTAGTGCATTCAATGCTTTAAGTAGTATCATTTCAATCTAATTTTACAAGGATTTTTATTCAGCAAGAAAGGGCTCATATCAGCTTGTCTCAAAATAATCTCATGATGGACCCTATATATCTCACCTGATATCAATCCATTCAGGTCAATTCTGTAGAAGAAACTTGAATTTCTATAGTCTCCTATCTGTTGGATATTCACAACTGAAATACAAATGAAGTCATCCTTGTTATCAAATTGCTGAACTTGGTATCTTGCAATTCTTAGTATACATACAAATAAACATGTTAAGTTGTGTTTGTGAATCACTAATGCCCCTAAAATTGCAGTTTTTCTCAAGTATGACCTTGATATGTGTTCTTCACCTTTTTTGATTACCTTGACCTTGATATCAGAAAATGCATATAGATGAAATCTATTATCATCAAACCTACAGATAGAGGGGGCATTTTGGTTTTCAAATTAAAATATTTCATTAGTCTTTAATTAAACCCTATGTTATTGGTACTCATTTGAAACGTCTCATCGAGACAATTCAAATGAGTACCCACTACATAGGGTTTCATTGTGAAATAAAGATTTTAAACTGGCTTTACCCCCTCTTACCTGTACCTCTGATCATGTCTATTATGAGTAATTGTATCTTAAACAAGACACGTTCTTGGAGCACAAATGCCCCACAACAGCAATTTTTAACAAAACTTTGACCCGTGACAAATGGCTATAATGTTGTCACATGGCCTTGACCTGCAGATCAATGAGATCTATCATCATGCCATATACAAGTACTGTATTTTGAACAAGCTGGAAGTTATTAGCAATGTTAAGTCTTTCGGTTGAATTTTGCACAGACGGACAGACCAACAGTCGGAAAATTGAGAGGACAGACTGACAGACAGATGCATAACAGTAAACTAATCAATCAACAATAGGCTTTATTGGTTTTCAATATCATTATATGAATTAGTATGGTCCCATGATTTAGAAAAGATTACTAGTATGGTAGACAAGGTATAACTATCACTGTGGATAATCATGTGACATAAAGTTTTCAGGAAAAAATTAATATTTTGTTATTTGAAGTAGAATTTTGTAAAAAATCTGCTGATAAAAAAGTATTACTTATAAATTATTATATGTATTACTTCAAAGAAAACATTTACTTGGTCATAAATAACTTTTTTAACAGCAGATTTTTTAAAAATCTACTACATCTATCAAATTCATGGCATTTTTCTGCCTTCTTTGCTTCAAACCTTTTCAAATCAATCAAGTATTTGCAGAATTTTTGAAAAATATCCAAAAATTAATATCCTTTGATACCCAACTGTGATTCAACAACTAAAGATTTCTTACTGTTCACTTTATCGTAGAATCTGATAATGAGCCCCCTATCTATCAGCTTTCCCTGTGAGTTATCACGGAAGAATGTCAAATCTAGAGTAACTGTTACACTCGATAGAGATACACCAATAGAAGTTATATCGTCCCTTGTTCCCCAGTCTGGAGGACCTGTATATGTAAATAATAATATTCTTCATCAATGATTTATTGGTATACTATCACATGGAAATTTCACTGTAAAGATAGCAAAACAGTAAACTCAATGATTTCAAAGATATAACCTTGCTTTCATTTGTTTCATGCTTTTGGACTTCATATTAACTGGGCCCATTAAATCGATGATGTCACCACATTGCCGTTTAATAAAGTGCAAATAGACAGGCTTTCAGAAAATGTTTGTTAGACTTTCCAATTTTTTTTCTTTTTTTGTGTGTATGTGTGTATTAATGAGTTAGAATAATAATTTGTATTCTTTTAAGATAGATAAATCTATACTTCTGTGAACAACATATTTGTAAGCTATATTTTCACATGTAGCCTTTTTTACTCACTTGATGAAAGGATCTATAGCTGTAAGAACCGTATTTTTCCTGATAAATGCTCTGAGGAGCTATACATAAAATGATCATGGAGCTTTTATTTAGTATTCATTTTCTGATTTAAAAAAAAAATCATCTAACTTATTCCTTTTCCCTTAAACTTAAGTTAAATTTTCTCTAAACAATCATAGAATTGATTGTTTAGAGGAAATTCACATCAAATTGGAGAAGTCTCAACAAATTCTTAAAATTAAAGCATTTGAAGTTGGGTTTCTTAGTAAACAAGAGCACCGCAATCGGGTGCCAAAGCTTGGCTATAAATTTTTTTCTTAGGCAAATGCAATTATATGAACTTGGTACCTACAGAAAGTTCTTGTCCCAAGCAATGATCATGTGAAATATGACAGCTGTTGGCTTTCCCTTCATAAGCCTTGACCAAAGTTAATTTTTTTAAATAAATTTGACTTTGAAAAATAACCTTGACTGATGACCTTTAACTTGGGACCTACAGAAAGGTCATGTCCCTAGCAATAATCATGTGAAGTATGAAGGCTCAATGACTGACCATTTAAAAGGTTAAGTTTTTAAAAGAAATTTGACCTCGAAAAATGACCTTGACTGATGATCTTGAACTTGGTATCTACAGAAAGGTATTGTCCCAAGCAATGATCATGTGAAATATGAAGGCTCTATGAATTACCGTTCAAAAGTTATGACCAAGGTTAAATTTTTGAAAGAAATTTGACCATTGAAAAATAACCTTGAGTTATGACCTTGAACTTGGTACCTACAGAAAGGTATTGTCCAAAGCAATAATCATGTGCAATATTAAGGCTCTATGAAATACCATTCAAAAGTGATGAGCAAGGCTAAATTTATCAAAGAAATTTGACCTTGAAAAATGACCTTGACTGATGACCTTGAACTTGGTATCTACAGTAAGGTCTTGTCCAAAGCAATTATCATGTGGAATATGAAGGATCTTTCACTTACCATTCTAAAGTTATGAGCAAGGTTAAAGTTTGTCACCCCAACGCCAACGACACCAAGGTGATCATTATACCTCGGGTTTACTTCAAAAACAGTTGAGCTAAAAATGTAGGGGCGTTACTTTCAGGGAGGACACCTATATTAGGGGAAATATGGTAAGTGTGTTTGAACATAACTTAGGTAGATCACTTATACCTTACCTTCTCTTCAAACATTACCTTCATCTCTCACAAACTTAAAAGGTCACTGATCAGTTATAATAATAGCCAATCAGTGAAAATAATATCTATTCAATTGCTTAATACAGGTTGCTTGCTGAATACAGGTGGCTGCAAAGACAGGTTTGACTATATTTACATACAAAAGAGAAGAGATTGTTTGGAGACTGATCCTAACTCATTGTCAGAGAAATATTGGATTTTCTTTGATTTGCCAGCAGTACATGAAGGCATTATGGACAAGTATTCATCAATTAATTCACCTTTATTTGATCTGCATCAACATAAAAATCCACAATTGTCTACACTTTCACAATAAGCATGATCTTCTTTTTTGCTTTCCAAACTTCAAAATAGTCAGAAATTTCCTTTGTAAAACATAAACAAACTGGAAAACTTCCACTGCATATGCTCTGCAGTTTGGTTCCTATTCTTTAATAGAATTTTCGATATTAAACTGAGGACTATTTCAAGCAACTTTTAGCGGTCATGGCTATAAATAAAGACAATAAAGGAATTTAATCAAATATCGTCAAGTGGACAAACTATTCTTCCTCACTTGTCATGAGCCTTTAATCATCATTCTAACACTCTCTGTGTCTAAATGATTCTGTGCATGCTTGAACAATTACTCCCCCATCAAAAAGACAAAATGGTATTTTCACATGATAGCGTAGCCTGGATACCAGAGGTAAAGATAAGAGAAAGGAAAGCCAGGCTTAAATCTTTATTTCTCATCTAAGCCTTATCTTGTGGGTACTCAATTGAATTGTCTCAACAAGACAATTCAAATAAGTACCAACTAAAATAGGGTTTTTAATATTTTTTTTTAAAAAAATACTTTGATCTAAAATTCCATATAACCCTTTTATCTGTAGTTCTGCTGGATGCAACAATGCACCACTACATGATTGACTTTAGTACTGTACTCACTACAGCTCTGTGTTGTAAAATTGAACTCTGTCGTATTTCCCATCAAACCAGTCATGGACACAGCATGGATCTGAAAATAGCCCTTTAATTACTAGAGACTTGCCAGATTTTGTAAAAAGGGACTAATTTGTTAGTACAAAAAGTATTAGTTATGGTAAGACTGCCCAAACTGGCCTACCAGGGATGATTCTTCTCTAGCTATAACATTTTCTGAATCTAGATTACTGGAATTACCGCAGTTGGGGAACAATTACGGGTCCACTACCTTAAAGTTGAATTGCAGCCTCTGATTGACCTTGCTGGATTGAGTGTTTTAGTATTTTTTAAATGGTTTTTAATTTACAGAACTCCCAGATGGTCCATTTTCCCACGCTGCTTCACATTCATGACCTGTCATACAAAAAGGGACCATCTGGGAAGTGCAAAAAGTATCGACCCTGGTCAGACTGCACAATCTGCACAGACTGATCAGGGTCGAAACTCCCTGCAAATAGCGAATTTCCTGAATCTGAAATAGGCCTTCTGATTGACCTATGTTGGATGGTCCATTTTCCCATGATGACCATTTATATACAATCAATTTTGCTCAAGCAACCATGTCAATGATTTACCCATTTTGGGTGAAAATAAACCCCAAAAATTGCTTTTGAAACTCATTTGTCCCTTGAACACACAGCAGGTTTTTTTTGTTTTTGTTTTTAATAAGTAAAGTTTTTGTTGTTCTTGTTTTCCTGTACAGTTTGTTCATTTGCATTGGATTTAATGCTGTTTTTTAACAAATTGTCACTCATACTACAATGGCTGGAGCACATAGCAAAGGATTGCTTTTTTTATCTCACAATTACTACCACTTTATCCATTCCCTGCTTGCTTTTGCTCATCCCAGTCAGTGTCACAAAGTAAGCAGCCATAGCATTTTTAAGTACACAATACCCTAGATTCTCTACCAAGCCTAAGCTAGGTACAAGATTACCTGATATTCATAAGCAGTTTCTGCCCTAACATTCAGGTCCCTTGTAAACTGTCTGTTGTTAGAAGCCCAAGGTTGCGGCAATGGAACATCAAATTCTGAAGTTACACCATTTTTGTCTTTGATGCTATATTTTGTGATGTTAGATTGTCTGAGTAACAAGTCAGGTTCAAACCAGGATAAAGCGACTCTTGTAGCGTCACACTCAGGCTCTCCAGTATATAACCGAGGGTACACTTCTTTGACTGAACCTGGTTCTGAAACGAGAATATTTTTTATTAGTACTTTTAACAAGACTTGATTGACTATTTCATATTTTACAAAAGTTAAGATTTGTCAGAAATAAATGGTGGTTGACAATAATGAAAATAAGGGGGAATTTAAAATGAAACTACACTATATGGTAATATGTATTGTTGATAAAGGAGAAATTGCTTTTTAAAAAGCAATTTCTTCTTATACCACTATATTTTTTTTTTTAAATATAAAATCACAGAGATGTTAATTTCTGGGAATGTACAGGAAAAAGTCTTTAAACAAAGATACCAGACATTAACAACAATGCTCTCACAGCAAAAGATAAATTCAATCTTTTAATCATTCTGATACCCTTTCCTGAAGATTGTGCCATAATTGTAACCTCAAGAGTGTGTACAGGCAAATGGTCATTAAGGCTCCTTTTCCCATGAAATCACATGGATCCTTCTAAATTCAAACAGTTTATCCTTCTTACTTGTCAAACATTCTTACAAAATTTCATGAAGATGGGGCTATATTTGTGGACTCTAGAGTGTAAACAAGAACATTTTCATTAAGGCTCCTTTTTCCCGTGATATTGCATGGATCTTCCCCTTTTTTAATCCTTGTGACCTGACAAACATTTTGACACAGTTCATGAAAATTGGGCAAAAATTGTGACCTCTAGAGTGTTGACATCTGATGATGCTTGACGGACCACGATAAAAAACTACACTGACGCTGACAACAACACCAAGGCTTGAGCAAAACATCAGGTATCCTCTGAAAACAGCCCTTACATTGATAATGAACCCAAGGCTAAAATGATAATATGGCTTTTCTTAAAAAAAAGTCCTTACGCCATCACAACCTCAAAGCTTGAACAAAATCTCAAGTTTTCTCTAACAAAGCTGAGCTAAAAAATTCTGATCTCTTACCACTTTCCAAGGTTGTAATGGTATCTGTCTGATCAGAATCAGTACTTCCAGCATCATTTGAAGCAACCACTGTAAATCTGTACTTCCAAAATGGCCTTAAACCAGTCTGCAAGCAATCTGCTGAACTGTAATCTAAAAGTATATGTATAAATCTCAGTGGGGAAAATACTCAACCACAATGTATTTCTATTTAATACTTATCTTGCTGAAATTTAAATTCTGTTTCAAACAAAATGCCAATTTTATGATATTTCAACCAGTCTTGATGAATTTCAATCCACAATAATCAAACAAAAAGCAGACTGAGTATAGGTCCGCAAGAAAGAGTGAGGTTTGAGAAACCGTTATCTCCTATCATTTTCAATGTAAAATTGATCTTTGATCACTCACTTGAAATTGTAGGACTATAGTAGATTACGATCAGGCTGCATGACGTGCGGGCTGATCTTAATCTATGGCATGATGTAGGTATAATTTGTATCAGATTGAACCTATATTAAGCAAGCACCAAAGGGACATTCAAACAGTGCTTGCTTCAGACAGGTGCTTGCTTAATACAGAGAAATTACTTAGCAATTGCTTCATCTTAAAACTCAGTTTGTGCTTGCTAAATGCATGTTGCTTGCTGAATAAAGGTGGCCACTAAGACAGGTTTTGATTATTGGGATCTTAGGGGTCCTTTCTTAGCCTTAGGCAGTCCCTGCTTAAGATATAGTCTATTTCTTTTAGGCACTTAACTTGTTTGTATATGAACTTAGTTGTTATTCCCTGGATAAAGGTTAAGAAAGTATTGGATATATATTGTTTATTTTTGGCTCAGCTTCTGAAAAGAATTGAAGACTGTTTTAAACAATCTTCAACTCTTTTCTGAAGCAAATCCCAAGAGGGTCTTTACGAGTCACATCAGATATTTTTGAGGATCCTGGTTTCTTATTTCATAGTCTCAGACTCAAAATACCTGTGTCCCTTTAAACCCTAAAGTAAGTCAATCTTGGCTGAAGCTTAGAATCCCGGAAATACGGTAATAACATATCTCAAAACTAGCTCCAGAAATGGTTAATAAGACAGCAGGCCATTATGAATGAATGTTACGTGAAACCTAAAATTAACAAAGGATTATTTACAATGGAAGTCCATACTTATTCAGAGCCTATACAATATATATTTATAAACACAATTTTTAAAGTTTACAATTAACATACAATCACCATAATTATGCACAAAATTTTCCTTTTTTTCCATGTCTACATAACTTAAGATACATTTTGAAAAAGGAAGGAAGAAAGATGGAATATCATTGGAACTATCAAGAGACATTGACAAAGAATACTATAGGAAAAAACCTCTTTTACTTGAAGGTAAAATGATCATTCTAGTTTCAGAAAATCAGTCAAGTGCAAAAGTTTGACCCTTATCTGCCTACCCAGTATGTCTAGGGTTGGCACTTTAATGCAGGCCTATATAATCAACAACTTTGTTACTTTGAAATATCTTTAATGGAACTACTTTGGGTGAAAATACAATAATGTTATGTTCTTTACTTTTTGAAACATGTATATTTTTCTTTCAAGTTATTAATAGAGAAAAAAAGAAATGATGAAAACGTACAATCAACAGAAGGGAATACCTAAAATTCACATTTTCTCCAATTTTCTCCAAAGATAATATTGACATAGTAATAGTATAAACAACCCCGGCTTAGATGACACCCTATAGCATGAAATAAACAAAGGCAGGTCTAAATCTCTCTAAAGAGTGAATTTATCATTTTGGTAATATCTTTGGTTTGATGTTAAAGTTACAGAGTGATAATCCGAAGGGAAATGTTGATAACTCACAGGAAGCAATAAAGAAACAGAACAAAAAATGCAAAAGGCAGAAAAGATGGAAACAAAGATAGATTGACAGAAAAGATAGAGTCAAAGAAGTAGGAAAGGTTTTTAGCCACTGACATCAGTTTTTAACCCTTGTCATGCTGAATAAATTTTTGATTAAACTTTCATCAAAATCAAAGGGCAAAAATTACGGTAGTACCAACTACAGGTCAATTTTTATTTCAAAAACTAAATCTATTGACAATTCTGATTTGAAAGTGAGAAACAGGTGGTGTAGACTAACATCAGACTGCACATATGTGCAGGCTGATGATTGTCTAAAGCTCCTGTCAAAGCAGGAATATTTCGGGTTCAGCATGACAAGGGTTAAGATTCTGGAGAATGCATGAGTGTAATTCATTACAATTCAGTGGTGAACCAAGAAGGTGTCTAGGGAGCTCAAACCTACCCCCTCTGTATCCCAATCTCTTCATTTTTTATGGAAAAGTCTGATCAAAATTTTGTAACACAGGGAAAAACAAACCCTGGCTTTAAATTTGTAGTGTACAAATCATTAGATTTTGAAATTCTGCCAATAAAAGACACCAGCCTGATGTACAAAGTTTTGAGTAATCAGTTGCATACTATCCCTATCTATATAGAGAGAGATAGGGATACTAATTGGGACTCAATACTGCAGTATTTTTTTTCAAATTGTTATAAATTTGTTAATACAGAAATATCTGAATTTCACTTGATAGTACAAGTCTAATGTGGTACTTAAGAAACAATATGGATTATCAGTATATTTGGCAAGAAACATTCAATACATTGTGTACATGTTTATTGCAAGATCTAGAGTAAAGTCTTCAGACATACACATACATAAAATACTTCATATTAGTTTTACATACTGTTTCGTGTTAAATTTTCTGAAATATTAATAATATTCCAAATAATACAAATACACATTCATACATAAACCTAGTCTTTATACAAAAGAGTCAGGTAGTGGACCCATAATAGTTTTGCAACATTTCAAACTTATGGATTCCTAATAAAATCACATAAAGTGTTGACTCTGGACATTTTGCATTGATTTTCATATGCTGAGAAACAAACAATTGGGCCCATGTGTGACATTTCCTACAATTTCATGAGTCAATGACACCTTGATGGAGAATCACTGTGTGCCCTAAACAACCACAAAATGCATTAAGAATATTCAATGACTACCTGAAGAGGGGGCTAAGAGCTAACCTATAAGCTAATCTATTTGTATAGCAAAAATTCTGGTCAGACTCTGCAGATGTTGACTAGAGTCTTTGCTATGTGTGAAAGTGAAATTTTTGAATTTTCAGGCACTAGAGGCTTTGCTTTGTGTGAAAATGAAATTGTTTGAATTGTCAGGCATAAGCTCATTTCATTCTTCGTAGGATACCATTTGAGCTTGTGCATGACATTTCCAACAAATTCATATGAGCGTGATGGAAAGACATTTAACAGAATGAACTGTTTTACAGTGACCTTAAAATATTCTATGAGCATGAACTAAGACTATAGGTTCCTAGCCATCTATTAAGTGCCTAGGTAAGACTCTGATCAGACTGGGCAAATACACAGGCTGGTTGGTTTGCTTGATTGAATGGAGTTTTACGCCAGTTTCAACATTTTCAGTTATATCGGGGTGGCTGGAGCACCTAACAACAGATTCCTAGTATTTTTCTTACCAGTACAACCATCACATTCTTCCCTAGCCTCAAGCAGCTGGCTGGAGTCTGTACGCTACTCACATATGAAATTGTTGGAAATGTCATGCACAGGTTCATATTTCCTCTAAGAACATCCCCCAAAATAGTAGAAACCCCTACATTATTCACTGAGAAAAGTGTCTTCATGTGATTGAAACTACTTTAATTTTATACAGTTGTGATTCTTTTTCTCTAATTTGAGGCTAAAATCTCTCCTAACAATCATCTTAGTGATACATCTTTGATACATTTTTTGAATACCCACAATATAGGATTTGTGTTATTATTGTTTAGATAATTTAATTTGAAATCCAAAATACCCTCTGTATCTATATCTCTTATTCTTCAATTCTTGTCTATAGTTGACCCAACAGATTCAATGGGTCTCAAACTCAGACCTTTACTGGAACCAATCTCTTTTTTAAGTAGAAATTTTATGGAGATCCGAGATTGTTCCTTTTTGCGTGATGGGTCACATTTGCTTTGAAGAGGTCCCTTTTTTCTTATAATTAGTCACATTTTATTCAGGAGGAAAAAGGGAAATGGAACTTCTAACATATTAACTAGAAATTGAAAATAATTGCGTAACTTACCTGTTTTATAACAAGGTATAACATCAGACCTATTGTTGAATACAGCATCATAAATGTCTATAGTATAGTTCACAAGGCCAGGGTTTGTCACTGGTATGGTCCATGTAATGTTGACTTTGGTTGAATCTAGTACATCCACTTTGACATCTGTCACTTTTTCTGGCTCTGAAAGATTCGAGAAGGCATATTCATACACAAAAGTTCATTTTCTTTATGCTTTTCAGTAGCTTATCAAGGAATAATGGTAGATTATCATTTTGATAAACTCGGTGAAACTCAAAAACAAGAAGCCCACCTTTGTTCATTTTGCCCTATTCATCTACCTAAAAAGTAAAATCATTTTGAATGTTGTTTGAATGTTGCAAAGCAATCACATTATGCATAATGACACACTTTAAGAAAAATTGTCCTAAAATTTTGAGATTTTATCTCATTTATGAATTGACAAAATAGATTAATCTTTTATTTCTTTTTTTTTTAAAAAAGAAAATATTAATCTGAGTGAAATTGATTGATATTTTATTTCATGTACAACAAAAGCTATATTTTCACTTGTTGCCCTGCCACTCTTGAAAATCTAGCTTTTGTTGGTCACTCAATGAAATATAAATCTATCTTACAATGGAACAATCAATCATACTCTATATTGACCTTGGGTGGCACATCCAAGACAGAGTTTTTGTTTGATATCAACACTACAGGCTGACTACCAACTGCTTTTGAGCCTGCAAAATTTGACCATAGCTCCAAATAAGTCTAACTTTAATATTTAACTCTGAGATGTGACCTTGACATAACAGCTTTCTATTTATTCTTTCAAGTCACAAATCTACTCGTGATGGAGAACAAATGTACCAAGCTCATTAGTAAAAAAAAGGGGGAAATGTAGGAGCTATGCTCTGGACAAGCTCTATTTTTATTTCGACCTTCGGCTGTGACCTTGATCTTTGGACTGTCTGAATATTTCTTTCACATGACACATCAATACATGGTGGAAAATGATTGTGATATGTTATTTTGAAATCCATCAATGAATAATTTAAAGTTGTGTACATAAATTTGTACAATCTGATAGCAGGAAAATTTGATTTTATTCCTAAATGAAAAATAATTTTGAGAACGCAGCTATTTTGTAAGCTTCCCCACAATAAGTCCCATTACAAAGCTGTTTCTTGATAAATAAATCTGAGTAGTTTTACTTTGATTTATTAAATTATAAGATATGAAGAGAGTATAAATTGATTTCATAAAGTTATGAATCTAAAAACCCTATCATACTCAAGTATGAATCCGCTTTGCGTATTCATAGTGTGATTAGGTTTTTAGTCTCATACCTCAATGAAATCAATAAATACTCTCTCCATCTCTTAAGTGAAGGAGCTATGATCCTGACAACCCAGCCCTGCATTCAGGATGCCAAACATTGCAGTTTGCCATTTATACCCAACTTTGCATGTGCACTTGCATGCAAAGCGGGGTATAATTGGCAAACAGTTTGCTCCATTGTGGCATTCTGAATGCAGGGCAGGATAGACCCATACTAACATAGTTTTACACAAACATGAACTTGTCATAGTTATAACAGTGGCCCGCTCATCACAAGCTAGCTTGACAAATAGAGGTCCAAAGGCCTCAAAAACTTTGGTAATACTGGTCCTTATTTTTAGCTTTGAGTTTCTGCTTCAAATGAAAACTATTCCTTACAGTTTTCTAAGTGAATATTGTGATTTTTTCTGGCTCAAACCAAAGTAAACTAAGGACAGATACAAACCTTTGAGGTTAAAACCTTAGAAAAGAATTGAATAATGTTTAAAACAATATTCAATTCTTTGCTATAGTTCAGCTCCTGAGGGTTTGTTTGTTTGAATGGGGTTTTATGACGCTTTTAATATTCTTTCAGTTGTATAGTGTCTTTGATTATCAACTCATTGATACAATAGTAGGAAAGGATGAGTGCTGCCGTCTGGAATCAAACCCAGGACCCCTAGATTGACAGTTTGGTGCCCTACCAACTCTTTTAATGACGACGGCAGAGCCCCTTAGGGACCTCTGAGGGTCACATCAGATTATTTTGAGAGTCCTTGCTACCACTTTTGGAGTCTGAGATGTGCAAAACCTGTATCTTTTGAAACAACGTCAGATAAAGGATGCTTTGTGCCTGCTGATTCAAGGATTATGAATTAAGAGAAGATAATAGATGGTCAATACGAAGAATAATCTGTTGCTTCAGTTTAAGATCAATAAATATTTCATTGAGTGTACAACAAAAGCTATATTTTCACGGGTGGTGGAGCCAAGAGTAAAAATATAGCTTTTCTTGCTCACTCAATGAAATATTTATCAATCATACTCGAACAAGAAACACTTATTTTATTTCATCGATGCAAAAATTTGACAAAATGTGAAAATTATAGGAAAATTTTTCTTAAAGTGCATTATTTTGCATGCAATTGATATTCATCATTCATGATGACCTCACTTACTGGGCCCGCTTAGATAACAACAGATAGGGTGAAATGAATGAAAGTAGCCTATACATTTTTGATAATTTCACTGGTTAGGGGGCAAGTTTACCCCCGTTTATGCTTTTCATAAGCATACTCAATAGAGTTGAAGTGTTTCAGATTCCAAAACATCATGTATGAAATTGATATTTTCTTGTACATTGTACATCTTTTTTCTCTATTTGATTTATATGAGCAGTCTGTAAATGAATTCATTGTGTAGTGCATTTACAAAGCTAATATGATACATTTTTCATTCATTCATTGATACTTGTTTGTTTATGTTTTATGTTGTTTGTGTAAATGATTTTGTAAATATACTGAGCGCAAAAAGTTTAGTCGTTTTCTCCTCGATGGGATATATTTCAAGATGTGATTCATCTTTCACAAAAATAATCCCATTACTAATAATTCTGCCCAATTTCCTTACAGAATCCAATAATTTTGTTATGTTAGTTTAAGTTGGTCAACCGTAAAGACATGATTTTGAACAGAACGGTAGAATGGAAAAGTCACACCGTTTAATCAAGGGACGCTGCTCCCAGTTGGTATCACAAAAATGTTTCTTGCAATCAACACCATTCTGGGGTATCTTGTCCCAATAAAATAAGGTGTTGGTAAGAGTATGGGGTCTTTCTGATGACTCTACAGCATCATCTTTACAGCAAACTCACAAAAATGCAACAATTGTTTTATCATAGATATTTTTGCAGAATATTGTTAACCAGGAAGGAAAAAAGTTTCTTTTCATCCCCAGAAATTGAGTTATTGCGCTTTTTTTAGTTAGGCGATCACTAACGTGCTATTGACGGCACAGGGGCGTTAATTCAACTTGTTTACTGGTAAGTTTTTTCCATAAGTTTCTATTAATAAAAAATAAGACATGAAAATCCTCAGTGATGCTTTTACCGATTGCAATCATTTGGGATAATGAAAGCATGCCATTTTTA
The DNA here is from genome assembly GCA_948146395.1 of Fragum whitleyi. Lineage (NCBI taxonomy): Eukaryota > Metazoa > Mollusca > Bivalvia > Cardiida > Cardiidae > Fragum > Fragum whitleyi. Next base: position 40,466,754 of record OX411546.1, on the reverse strand, counting down.
ACGTAACGTCATGACGTTCGGCTACCTCTTATTGCCGTTCAACAAAATCTGTAAAATTTAAAGTGGGTCATACAATTTCAATATGTTTTTACATGAACCATATGGCAATAAGAACAATAGTCGCAGAAGCCCAAGTCAATTTCATTATCTCCCAGATATTCACACTTTATTCATTATGGCGATGTGGTATCCATTTAGTTTACGTCATGTCAAAACTTTGTTCTTCTAAGAAGGATGCAATACATTAAAGTGTTTAATGCTAACCTGGAATGAGAGAAATCCAATAAGACAAAAAAAGAAGATTTAGTCATTTTGTTGCACCCAGCTATCGACCAAGTACGTAAAATCCACATGAATGCCACTTCAGACGTATGACTGCGAGTTAAAATAAACAAGAGGGCCGTTGGCCCTGGGTCGCTCACCTGAGAAAAAAGCTTTATTACCTAGGTATGTCCATGCAACCACAGAAAAAGAGATTTTCACTTATTCAATCAGATAACATTTGAAATAATCCTCCCCCCCCCCCTCTGCTCCTCCCCTGGTCATTATTTATTTAAGCTTTTTTCATAAAAGGTCTGTGATCAGCTAATCTATGCCAGATATACAGGCTGAGTCTGAGACTTTTAAAGTTTTCTTTAATGAGTTGATCAATCCATGTCAAATATAAAGGCTGTATGGATTCAAAATTCTCAACAAAGCACTCCCCCTCCCCCAAGATGCTCTGCACCTGGTGAATCTACAGTCATGATTTTAGCTAATTCAATTAATGTCCATATGCTGATCATTCATACCAATTTTCAAGTCTGTAGGACTCCTGGTTCATCAGAAGAAGTTTAAAGATTTCAAAAAAGATCCAAAGTACTACCCCCTCCCCAAGACACTCAGCACCTGGTGACCCTACAGTCATGATTTTAGCTATTTTTATTAATGTCAATATATTGATCACCAATAACAATTTTCAAGTCTGTAGGGTTCCTGATTCAGGAGAAGAATAAGGTTAAAGATTTCAAAATTGATCCAAAGTACTACCCCCTCCCCCCTAATGCTCCGCATCTGGTGGCCCTACATTAATGCTTTTAGCTATTTTATTTAAGATCCATATGCTTATCATCCATGCCAATATTGAAGTCTGTAGGGCTCCTGGTTCATTAGAAGATGAAGGTTAAAGTTACAAAATTTTCACAAAAGAACTACCCTCTCCCCCCTGGTGCTCCCCACCTGTTGGCATTACAGTCATGATTTTAGCTATTTTTATTAAGGTCTATGAGCTGATCCTTCATGCAAATTTTCAAGTCTGTAGGGCTCGTGGTTCATCAGAAGAAGAAGGTTAAAAATTACAAAATTTTCACAAAAGTACTACCCTCTCCCCCATGGTGCTCCGCACCTGGTGAATCTAGAGTCATGGTTCTAGCTATTTTTATAAAGGTCCATATGCTGATCATCCATGCCAATATTCAAATCTGTCCGCTCCTGGTTCATCAGAAGAAGAAGGTTAAAGATTGCAAAATGTTCACAAAAGTACTACCCCATCCCCCTTGGTGCTCCGCACCTGGCAGCTCAACAGATATGGTTTTAGCTATTTTTATTCAGGTCTATGAGCTGATCATTCATGCCAATTTTCAAGTCTGTAGGGCTCCTGAATCCGAAGAAGAAGAAGCTTAAAGATTACAAAATTTACCCAAAGTACTACCCCCTCCCCCCTGGTGCTCCGCACCTGGTGGCCCAAAAGATATGATTTTAGCTATTTTAATTCAGGTCTATGAACTGATCATCCATGCCAAGTTTTAAGTCTGTAGGACAACTGGTTGAGAAGAAGAAGAATTTTAAAGATTTTCTTAAAATTTCACTGTTTGTTGCCATAGCAAGCAGAGTTTTTCATGGATTTCAATTCTTTTAGCTATTTTTGAAGGGGACCACCTAAGCAACATTTCTGTAAAATTTGGTGTTAATTGGCCAAGTAGTTTAGGAGGAGATGTCGTTTAAAGAAATTGTTGACGGACGCCGGACGACCGGACGATGACCGATGACCGGACGACCGACGGACGGACGCCGAAGGAAAGGTGATCACAATAGCTCTCATGAGCACTTCGTGCTCAGGTGAGCTAAAAAGTTATGACAAAAAGAAAGCCAATAGGATGTCAAATATATTTCAAATTGAAACTTTTGTTTAGTTATATTGGTTGACTTCTTTGTGACGTTATATAAAGTGTAACTAAACTTTTTGCGTTCAGTATATTAGAAGAGGCCCAAAGGGAAGACTGGGTTTTACCCAACTGTGTTGCCTCGTTAAATAAAGACGTTATTATAATTATTATTATTATTTACCAAATGATAATCCACTGCAAAGCATTAAAGAAGAATTTGTTTTTCAAATTTTAGGGTTACAGACTACAGACTTGTAGATAACAGATAAAGGACTACAGCATGACAAGGGCTGTCACAATAACTTACTTGAGTACAGTGAGCTTTGAAGAGCTAAAACTTCAGGACATGTTTCTTTTCTTTTACATATTAGGTTTATTTAAACAAGATGGACTTAAGTACTGAACAATGTAAAATGAAAAAGGAGAAATTTACAATAAGTCAAGTGTTGAGAAGGGTTATGGGGTAACATTCATACCAAGTTTCGTTGAAATCGATCCACTGATTTCAGAGATGTCAAAAGATTTCAAAATCAAAATTAGCCCAACCCTGCCACATCCATATTTTAAGGCCAATCAAAATTTCAAAAAAAAAAAAATTCTCCCAGTTGGATTGAAATTTGCACAGTGGCTTTTGAGGTCAAGATATTTAGAGAATTGTTGATGACTTCCAAGCTCTATGGATGAAAAGTGATCACAAAAACGGACCCTGAGCATGTTGTTCTCAGGTGAGCTAAAAAGAGAGAAAAATACTTCATTCCAAAATATCGCAGTATACTCACTGACTACAGAAGTTTGCTGAATTTCACTGACTTCCGGTCCTTTCCCAACAGAAGTGAATGCAGCAATACTGACTATATATTCTGTAAAGGCTTTCAAATCCATGATGTTGTACTCCATGACTTTCTCATTCACATCTACAGGGAGAGTTTCATTTGGACAATTTGGATTGTCTGATCTGGTTTCCTGAATGAACAAAATGTGTTAGTAAAATACTAATTACCCCCCCCCCCCCCCCAAAGTATGTTTTTTAAGTTTGACACTGATAATTGACCTTGTGACACAATCTTGACCCTCAAAGATGTAGTTTGAGCCTTTGTTAAAAAAAGAGGATTGTTACTTGAATAGTGTTGAAGTAACAGGAAAATTTAAAGTTTTCAGCTTAAGTTCGCTGGGTAAGTTTTCTCATACTAGCAAACAGACAGTCAATGGAAAAAAAAACAATATTCCCCTCCATCTATTGATGCATTGGCATGAAGAGAAAAGTTTATTTTACAGCAACATCAAAACCCAAAGCCTAATTGTGAGAGCCATGACATTGATGTCAGACCTTCATCTTAAGTTGTCTTAACCCTTGTCATGCTGAACCAGGAATAATCCTGCTTTGGTAAGAGGTAAGACATATAGATATATTTCAGTCTGATCTTGGTCTGTACCACCTGTTTTTCCTTTACAACCAGAACAGTTCAAAAAATATATTTTCAAAATAAATAATGACCTACAATCAGTGCATCCAGTGCTCTAGGAACTTTGATTTTATTGAAATTTTGCATAAGTTTTTATACAACATGACAAGGGTTAACAGAGGCAAAGCAAGCAAAAAATATACGGAATCCTGAGAATTTAAGATTCAAAAGATATGCTTCATGTTTATTCATTCTGCTGAAAAGCAGCATACTTCAGAGCCAAGATTATGACACATTTTTATGTCAACAAATTAATTCAAACTTTAAAAGTTGGAAAAATTGATTTATGTGTGCATAAACACTAAAGAAAGCGTTTGAAGATAAAAGATTTCATAATTTAAGATAATTTTTTTCATTTCCATTAATGGTCTAGCTAAATAAATATGTACTTCAATTGGGGAAGGGGAATAAACTTATTTTTTCATGTCACAAAACTTTGATACACTTTCAATGAATAAACACATCTTAACCAAGACAATTTTACCTAATCAGCTTATCAGCCCTGCGTTCAGGATAACAAAATGTAGCAAACTGTTTGCAAATAATCTCCTGCTTTGCATGTGCACTTGTGTGCAAAGAGGGGTTTTATTCGTCAATAGTTTGCTATCCTTTTTATCCCTTTTATTATCTGCCAGCTGGTGTGGGAAATTTTCACTCACATGATCAGGACTTGAGGAGTTACTGACAAAATACACTTCACATCTATTGTTAGCATTACTGTTTGTTTCTACCCATGTAATTAGGTAGGAAACAATGTCCCCATTTGGTTGACTTGGTCTGTTCCAAGATACCTCTAGTGTGTCATTTACTGGTGTTACATTGTTGATGGACACATTACCTGGAACTGAAAGATTGATGGATTAATTAATTGAATGGGTTTTACACCACTTTCAACAATCTTTCATTCATTCATATTGTGGCAGCTGTAGCACCTTACAATGGATTCCTGGTATTTTTAAAACATGTACTACCTTTACATCCTATCCTAGTCTCAAGCTGCTATCTGACAAAGGTCTACAATTATCAACTCATTGGTGGGAGACAAATATTTGGAAACATAGAAACTAAAGGATACACACCTGACATATCCAACAATTCATTATGTGCGCAAAGGAAAGTCTCTAGCCAGTCTGTGCATCCACACAGTCTGACTAGAGTTTTCAATATGCTATTTTCCAGATAGATATGGTCTTAAAGTATCTGTAGACAGGTTGACAATCTTCTCGTTAAGTTTCAGAGCAATACTTTTGTTAAAACAGAGATATGACAGTTGAATGTAAAACCTAAACCAAGGAATTGGGCAAACACATACTTATCTAGAATAGCCCAGCCTTGTTTTACGAATAGTTAAGCTAACAAAGTGGTTTACCCAAGAAAGGGGGGGTAGGATCTTACCTGTCTCATTTGTCCTCAGATTAACAGTCAAACTATCATTACTAAAGTATTCCTCATTTCTAGTCCTGATGTCAAAGCTGTAAAATGTACCTGAAAGGAGTATTTAACATGCAAAGAGGCATGCATTGACCTGTTATTTCCTGCCTGATAACATTAAGTTATATCAAGCAATCTATCTTTAGAAACAGTTTGTCAATTAATGATCTTAACTGGAAGCAGTTACTCCTAATTTTTTCATTTTTAAAGGTTTCACAAAATTTTAAGCCATGTAAAATGTGTTTATGATAAATAGAATAATATCATAGGGTCTAAAACATTGATGTTATCTAGTTTTGTCTGTAAGACTTATCATGACAAGTTCCTGATATTGACCAGATACCATTGATATTTGAGCCTGTGTGTGACATTTCCAACAGTTTTATATGTAAACAAAAAACCAAAGTCTCTCTGGCCAGTATGTGCATCCGCACAGTCTGACCAGAATCTTAGCTATGTGCTTTACAAACAGATAAGGTCTAAAATTACCTTCAGACAATCATTTGATTGAAAAATCTGGCATTCTAGGATTCTCAATGTTGGCGCATTAGACATGCGCCAAATTGATGGAAATGTCACACACAGGCTCATTTAAAGGCATATTATTCTCTATTAAATCTGGTATATGAGTCTGTGTGTGACATTTCCATCAATTTCAAAAGCACAACCATTGATCAGCTTTTAACACACAATGCAAAAATAGTATTTGTTGATAGTTTAAAGATGTGTTTTAAAGACCATATCTATCTAAAGAGAAGGGGTGTGGAGTTCCCAAGTCTGACTTGTCCGACAAGGACTTTTCTACCTGCAGACAAGTACATTTTTCAAGGCTACTTGTCCATTGGCAAGTAAATACAAGGGCAAACCTTGGAATTCTACAAAATTGATCAAAGAGATTGACTGGCCCAATTTTTGTATCATAGTTTAGAAAACACTGTTTTTAATGAAGATAATGCTGGAACCCAGCATTTTCTGATTAAAACAATGTTTTCTGAAAATTTATCCATTCTTTCCATGTGCTGACAAGTTCATTTTGATCCTGGACAAGAAGAAAAGTGGAGTAAATGCATATTTCCATACCCCTGAAGAGTACATAGTTTAGACTCTGGTAAGAGATTGCGGATGCACAGGCTGGCAAGGGGATTTGCTTTGCCTATTTGTGAAATCATTTGTGAAATCATTGGCAATGTCACACATAGGCTAATGTAGAGAATATGTTCCTGTCTTTAGTTATCGATGTTATCTATTTGAGGTTGGGTGAATTTATCATGACAGGGCTATGCTATTTACAACGCTTACATATTATTCTATTCATTATGCAATCATTCCTCAGAGCTCAATATTTCATGAATTTGGGTGAAAGTGGTTTTGGTTAAGTTCATGAATATGCAAATTGTTTCTATTCATTATATGCAATCATTCTTCAAAGCTCGAAATTTCATTTATTTGGGAGAAAGTGGTTCTGGTTAAGTTCATGAATATACAAATTGTCTTAAAAGATAATCAACCTAATTACATCTCATTTTATCAGTTTGGAAATATAAGGTCAACACAGGCTTGGTACCATAACAAAATATTACTGACAAAGGGCATGGTTTGCTAATCCTACAATTTTAGCAAAAAAAAAAGAGCTCAGTTTAATGCTTGTCAAGGTCAATAGTTCAACATAAACCTCTTCATTTGGTAAATAAAGTACTGAAAGTGCCACCCCTGCGTTCAAATGCATGTGCAAAGTGGGGTATAATTGGCAAACTGTTTGCACCGTTTTGTGATCCTGAATGCAGGGCACAAGTTGATTCATTAATTTACACAATCTGATTTGACACATGTGATAAAGACTACATTGGTTTAGTCTACATTTGTAATTTGCTATTGTTATTTGTAATAATTTGATGTTTCAAAGGCTTTTAGCTGGCTTCTAGTTGAAATATCCCTTAACTTGGCAAACTTATGGTCAGTAGAACTAAAAACTGTTTTTTTACCTGCAGTAACATTAGCGGATGTATAGAATATACTGTTGCTGTATTCACAATATGGTATAGAGTATTCTGTATCGTTATACACCTTACTCTTTCGACAGATCTGGTATGTCACTTTCTCTCCCCGTGGATCTAATGGCAGGTTCCATGAAAGGTCTACAGTTCCACTATTTATTCCTTGGACTACTGGCCCTCTAGGGGGATCAGGTTCTGGAATTTATAAAACATTTTGAGGGTTCAGTGCAACACTATTGTAAGTGCCTATAAATTCATAGGCACTTATAAAAGTGATGCTATGACCCCTCAATTTGTTAAATGGCACTGGAGTGTGACATGCAACATGCATAGAGAGGTCAAGGAACTCCATTTTCTAAATTTTTGAAATAGAAATTGGACACAGCATAGGTAATCCAAAGGCAACATCTTGGAACTTTATCATATTGGAAGATAGAATAATCAATCTAGGCTTGGTAATTTTTTCACAAAAGAGATAAGTTTAAGTCCTTGACTACGTGCAAAGCCCAACTAAGGCAGGTACTTTTGAAATTTCAAAATGGTCCCTTATTCTTGAAAGACTGATAAGAATTGTTGAGCCTGCTTGCGACATTTCCAACAATTTCAAGTATGTACAAAGCAAAGACTCTGGCAAGCCTGTGCAGTTGCACAGTCTGGCCAGATTCTTCACCATGTACTATATAGATAGACAGGTTCTGGCTGTCAGCATATATTGGTATTGCACTTTGTCTCTGTAAACGGTGTGAAATTGTTGGAAATGTCACATACAGGCTCATTTATTTCATGAGAAAGCTGATCCCATCTATAAAATGTTATGGTGTAAACCTATTTTATCTTATACTGATTGGAATACAAGTTCTAACAACTTCATCCCCCCTCCATTCTACTTCCTTACAAAAAAAAGTCCTTGCACCAAAATTTTCGATTAAGGAAATAATTAAGATCTGGGAATCAAACTAAGGTAGCTGATGAGCTTCCTCTCAACCAATGACATAACTCAATGAAATGCTTTAATACGTAAAAGAGGCCATATATCAGGCCAATCAAATCTAAGATGCATTCAATTCATGGTATCTTGGTTTAAACATTTCTCTTTTTTCCCAATTTACAACATAGAATTTATCCTAAAGATTTTTGAAATTAAACCAGTACTTGGGCCAATTGTTTTTGCCGTTGAAAACCTAAAATCAAACTCAAGGTTCTTTAATTTTAAAACCAACTGTCTAAACTGTGCCTATGTGCATATTGGGTTACCTTTATCATTTCTGATTTCATATTCTACTGCATTTTTCCTGGAGAAATACCTATCAAAGAAGATTGCTAATCGAGGGTTCGTCGCAAGACTGTAGTAAGTGTATATACATTGTATATACACTTGCTACAGTCTTGCACCAAACCCACGGCTTGTACATTCTTTTGTTCACTTTGTACTCTACATGAGCAAATACCCTGAAAGTCTAAGAGGAAATTATCAATAAACTCACCTTTCACAAGAGTCTTAAAACTAGTCTCCAATGGTTCACTTGTTACTCCGTTGCTGACAGCTGTTATAGACACATTATAGGTCCTCCCATCCATCAGCTTGCCAATATTAACACTATTAACAGTTGATGTTTTGGTGAAGTTTGGAGACATAATGGAATACTCATCAACATTTCCAGTCGAAATTTGCCACACAATTGTAACATTGTTACCATCTAATACGGATTGTTTCAAATCTATATCTCCAGGTTGAGATGGCCCTGTAAAAAGGGAGGGAAGATGTTTAAAGATTTCAGGGTCAAAAGATGCCCCGCCCTTCCACGCCCATATTTGGGGGATCATTCAAAATTTCATGAACAAGTTTTGAGAAGGAACACCCAAGGAACTATTCTGCCAAGTTCAGTTGATATCCACCAGTTTGTTACTGAGGAGAAAATGCCGAAAGATTTCAGGGTCAAAACTTCTGACCCTGCCATGTTTGTATTTGGAAAATCAATAAAAATTTCATAAAACAATTTTGAGAAGAGTTAACCAAGAAACATTTCTGCCAAGTTTGGTTGAAATCTGCTCATTGGTTATTGAGAAGAATTTAAAAGAATTGTTGACAACTTTGAAGAAACTGTGAATGACGACCGACAGATTGATTGATTGAATGGAGTTTAACGCCCCTTTCAACATTATTTCAGTTATATCACAGCGGCTGGCGCACCTAACAATGGTTTCCTGGTATTTCTCTCACCATAACAACTACCACATTCTTTCCTAGCCTCCAGCTACTATCTCACATAGACAACCGACAGAGGATGCACAACAGACAAAAGCTCACCATGAGCAGGTTGTGTTCAGGCGAGCATAAAAAGGAAGAAATTGCTTGAAAAAGCAATTTATTTGTCCTCCAAATGTTTTCTTTAGAACAACAAAATGAAGATTAAGTGATGGAACAGTCCTCCAAAGAGTAAACAAGATAATAGATTTTTTGTGATTGACTCCATATTGAAATAGCAATTAAAATAGCCTATATTTGATAAAGTAAAAATGTTTGCCTTGGTATATGGGGATGCATATTACTAAGATCTTTTGTCATGCCTAATTAATATAGATATTGTATCTTAACCATTTTTAAGTAAATGGCAAACTTGAAGCTATTCTGTCAAATGTTGCCAATATTTTACCTTGATCTGGATAAATGACCTTGATATTGCAATCTGTAGAAAAGTATTGATGAAGTCTATTACCATGCAAAATATCACTTTGATATCTTAAAGAGGCTAAAAGTAATTGAGAAAGTTAACCCTTGTCATGCTGAATAAAAAAACCTTGGCAAAATTATATATAAATCAAAGTGCTGAAAGCTCTGTATTTCCTACATGTGAGTCAGCATTGGATTTTGAAAATATAATTTCTGAAACTTTGGTTTAAAAAGGAAAAACAGGTGGTATAGACAAAGATCAGACTGCACATATGTGCAGGCTGATGTTTGTCTATAGCTCCTTCCAAGGCAGGAATATTCCATGCTCAGCATGACAAGGGTTAAGTTACTTTATGTTTTGATAGTCTTGATAGATAAACAGAAACTTAATAGTAAAATAATGTGTCCCTTGTCTTTCAATGTCGGGGGCATAAAACTTTTTCAGAAATCTTAAGCAAAGGATCACAAAGGATATCCTTATATCAGATCACTAATCTTACTTGTCGCAGCCTGTGTAGAGTTCACTGCCCTTACACTGGTACCAGCCACTATGACTTCTACAGTAATGTTGTAGAGTGTACCGGGTACCAGCCCTGTACAATTTCCTGTAGAACTACTGACTGTACAGACAGATAGATTGCTGACAGTCGACGCTGTTACACTGTATGACAGATTGAGATTTGTAGTTTCTATACCTTGAGTCCAGGATACCTTCAGGATTGTTGTAGAACTGTCAACAGTGATTGATGGTATTAAATTACTACCTGCAAGAGAAAAAGCGGTGGTGACCGACATTACTTTAGACTAGACCACATTAACCCTTGTCATGCTGAATAAAAAACCTTGGCAAAATTATATATACATGAGTTGACGGGTGACGTCACGGGTCACGTGATGTTTACATCCGGGTAATCGCTGTAGGCAGAATGATCTACCAGTTGCATACACAAATAGTAAAATATCCAATATTCAAGTTATTGGATTGTACATTTCTAATAATTATTCCCTGTTGACAAAGGTGTCAAAATTTAGATAAATCATCCAACCTTTTGATTATGCAGTTGTCATCACATGACATTGTCTGTGAAAAGAATATTTCTCGTCGAAAGATAACCACCCAGAAATGCAAATGAATGCAAACAAATCGCCGTTGAGCAACTGATATATCTTGCATTCGACATTAATTAAGCTGTATTTACGTTTTTTGTTCACTCATAAACGAAATAAAGTATATCTTCCCTATACTAAGCTAATTCGAGCTTCAATGCCGATTTTTCTTAATCCCATTTCCGTTATTCATCCTGTCACAGAAATTTCAAACATTAGGAAAGGTTTTTATGGCCCTTTTCCCTTATTTGCCTAAAGATTATTAATACAATTATTAGTTTAATCTGTAAATTTTGAGAACACCACCTACTGTTGAAAACTGATTTGCTTCCGTAAAAAATACCCCACACATTTAGAAAATTGGTTAATTAAAGATAATAAACGAATGTCGCTAAACACACGATCTGCCGACTTAACAGCTTTTCTAGTTAGATTGTAAAATCCCATCAGAGAATTTTCATTATGCGACATAAAAATATAAGCCACTATTAACACAAACATGTGTCATTAAGTTCGCTGTTTCTAACGCAATGATCCATACTACACGGTCGCGGAATCTCTTTCATCTGACCGTAACCGGATTGGCTTATTGATATTGCCCATGTCATAAGACAGAAGCCGATAATCACACACTTTCATGTGTCATAAAGACAAACTTCCATAACACATGCCATATTTTAATTGATCTGACCGTGACGATGCACATGCCACTGATTGATTGCTTTCATCTGGACAAAACCTTTACCCATTCATTAGGCATAAAGTGTGAAGCTTCATTTGACACAAATCTTTTAATGCCTTATCAGTCATAGTTTAAATCAAGCTTATGATAAAAAATTCTTTTGAGATTCCATTTCAGCGGCGATAAATATGCCAACATGATTTTTCAATTCTGAGCCGCGTTCATTTAGTAGATCGATCTTCCATGTATTGAACAAGCTGTTAATACTAATAGTTCTTCCTCAAATTTGAAAAAAAAGCCGGGATGATTTTTAATCAAATATAAGATAGGCCTACTGCATATCTGAAACGCAGCGTTTGCTTCAGCGGGAAATGGAAGCCGCCAAATCCTAAATGTACTCCGAACCATTTTTCTATTTTGCTTTATGTAGTTCCTAATGAATAATAAGAGGGTAAAAAAATCGAATTTTAACGGGTAGGAAAGAAATTGAAGCATACGTTATTTCTTTATTTGTTAAAGATGAAATATTGTGATCATCCTTTGTAAATCTGCGTTTTTTACCCCGACTAGACGACAAAAAATAATCTTGAAATTGAAAGCGAACGAAACATCGAAATACAGCCTGATTAAAATGGATTTGCGATGTTCTGTTGCTCAACGACGACTTTAACTACATTTCAAAAACAAAAATATACTAGAAAGCCATGAATGGCTTGAGTCGCTCCACAGGCTTGAAATTCTTGTAAAAGCAAATAAATGTTTTGGCTAGATTTTTAGATATTGGGGTTCTACTGATGTTGAAAATGATTTTCAAAGTTTCAACTATATAACATATAGAGAAATGACCTCTGCTATTAAAAGACATATTTTTCATCAAATCAAAATAATTTTTGGCTGCATGATAATGGGTCACCCAAAGATCATACCAAAAATGTTTGATTGATATCCATCAGTTACATTCTGAGAAAATGTTTTTCATAGTTTCCACTATTTAACATATTGAGAATTGACCTTCACCCATAAAATGTATATTTTTCATCCAATCAAAATAATTTTTGGTACGCTGATAAAGGGTCACTCAAGGATCATTCCAATGAAATATAGTTGATATCAGAAAATCAGATTGTGAGAAAATGATTTTCAAAGTTTCCACTATATAACATGTAGAGAAATGACCTCTGCCCACAAAATGCATATTTTTCATCCAATCAAAATAATTTTTGGTACACTGATAAAGGGTCACTCAAGGATCATTCTAGTAAAATTTGATTGATATCCATCAGTTACATTCTGAGAAAATGATTTTCAAAGTTTCCACTATATAACATATAGAGAAATGACCTCCGCCCACAAAAAGCATATTTTTCACCCAATCAAAATGATTTTTGTAGACTGATAAAGGGTCACTCAAGGATCATTCCAGTGAAATTCGGTTGATATCCATCTGTTACATTCTGAGAAAATGTTTTTCAAAGTTTCCACTATATAACATATAGAGAAATGACCTCCGCCCATAAAATGCATAATTTCCATCCAATCACAATGATTTTTTGTAGACTTATATAGGGTCACCCAAGGATCATTCATGTAAAATTAAATTGATATCCATTGATTAGAACCTGAGAAAACTCACTTTTTACCATATTTGGAAATTAGCCACGCCCATTAAATCCATGTTCTTCATTGGATCAAAATTTCTTGAACAACTTTGAAAGAGCGTCACCCAAGGATCATTCCTGTGAAGTTTGGTTGAAATCCATCCAATAGTTTCTGAGGAGAAGATTTTTAAAGAAAAGTTACGACCGCACGCACACACGCACGGACGGACGGACGGACGCACGACGGACACAACGCCATGACAATAGCCCTAGTGGCTTTCAGCCAGTGGAGCTAAAAATGAATGCGGGGAAAAACGTTGTTTAACGCGAGTCATCTTAAACTCGGTAAAATCACTTTATTAGAAAGGGTTAATGAATTTTACTTATTCGTCTTACGTTTTCCCCAATATTATTTAACACGTATGACCGTTTCGTCTGATTTTACCCTTGAAAATGGCGCGAATATGGATACAACAGATCTCGATCGGCTGTAGTTACGAAGTTTTATTCTACTTGACGCCGTGAACCGATTAATCTGAGTCAAACTTTTGTATTTAGTTCATGTCATACAAATTCATTACGTTATGGAAAGCGGTAAGGAAAGTTAATTTGTTCAAGTAGCGGATGCAAAAAGGGGTTCAAGGGATTCAAACGAACCCCCATCTGTAGCCTAGTTGATTCATTTTTACACAGAAAATCAAACACAACTTTGAAATACTAGGAAAACGAATTTTCTCTCCCTTTATTGTACATTAGTACCCCATTTATAGAAATCCTTCATCCACCGCCGTTTTCATCCAACTTTCTATAAAAATCTTAAAATGTAACTATTTCTGGGTTTGTTTACAGAAACGGTGCAACTACAGCTTTGTCAGAAGTTTCATGAGTGCTGTAGACTGAGTTACGAATGTTTGAAAACCTAAACACTTACTATGTTTCATACATAATTTTCAACTTTCTTCATGAATGACATGAAAATTGACAAAAAAAAGAAAACACCAAGTTTACAAAGGAAAAAATATTTGCGCTAAACCACGGACACATGTTTAAGAGTCCCTCGAGCAAAATTGCGCAACTCGAGCGTTTATATAAGACAGACCCTAGGCCATGTTTATTCAAAGATTCCAGGTTACAATCTTTCTAAAAAAAAATACATTATTCAAAGAGACAAAAAACTAATTCTAAATAGCTAAAAGATTTTATCGTCGATGGCAACTTCGTTCAATAAGTCGGACGAAATAGTCTAATCTCGGGAAGCTTATAAAGGGCTATTACGTAAGAGATTCTTTAAATATCGATTGATCGTTAACGGAAAACATTCTTACAAATAATATTCAATTTTATTTTAATCTTAAATTTAAATGAACGGTTGATTTTGAACCAGTTTTAATCGTCTGCTCGCATAGAGATCTGACTCTTTCTGCCTACCAGTAATGCGCATGCACGGGAAATTCTCAATATAAACAATAACAATCAACTCTCCTATAAATCAAAGTGCTGAAAGCTCTGTATTTTCTACTTGTGAGTCAGCATTTGATTTTGAAAATACATGTATAATTTCTTAAACTTTTCTGGTTTAAAAAGGAACTAGCTTGAGTCTATCCACAGGCATGACATTCTTGTTAGAGCAAATATAAGTTTATACTAAATTTTTAGATATTTTTGGTTCTACTGATGTTGAAAATGGTTTTCAAAGTTTCAACTATATTAACATATAGAGAAATGACCTCTGCCCATATAAGACATATTTTCAATCAAATCAAAATAATTTTCGGCTGAATGATAATGGGTCACCCAAAATCATACCAAAAATATTTGAATGATATCCATCACTAATGTTCTGAGAAAATGATTTTCATAGTTTCCATTATATAATATAATAGAGAAATGACCTCTGCCAATAAAATACATATTTTTCATTGGATCACAATAATTTTTTGTAGACTGATAAATGGTCACTCAAGGATCATTCCAGTGAAATTTGGTTGATATCCATCACTAACGTTCTGAGAAAATGATTTTCATAGTTTCCATTATATAATACAATAGAGAAATGACCTCTGCCAATCAAATACATATTTTTCATAGGATCACAATATCTTTTTGTAGACTGATAAAGGGTCACTCAAGGATCATTCCAGTGAAATTTGGTTGATATCCATCTCTTACATTCTGAGATAATGATTCTTAAAGTTTTCACTATATAACATATAGAGAATTGACCTCTGCCAATAAAATGAATATTTTCCATCCGATCACAATAATTTTTTGTAGACTGATTAAGGGTCACCCGAGGATCATTCCAGTGAAATTTGGCTGATATCCATCAATGACATTCTGAGAAAATGATTTTCAAAGTTTCCACTATATAACATATAGAGAAATGACCTCCGCCACTAAAATGCATTTTTTTAATTTGATCTCAATAATCTTTTGTAGACTGATAAAGGGTCACACAAGGATCATTCATGTAAAATTTGATTGGTATCCATCAATTAGAATCTGAGAAAACTCACTTTTTACCTTATTTGGAAATTAGCCATGCCCATTAAATCCATGTTTTTCATTGGATCAAAATTTCTTGAACTACTTTGAAAGAGGGTCACCCAAGGATCATTCCTGTGAAGTTTAGTTGTAAAATCATCCAGTAGTTTCTGAGGAGAAGATTTTTAAAGAAAAAGTTTACAACCGGATGCATCGACGCACAGACAGACACAACACCATGAAAATAGCCCCAGTGGCTTTCAGCCAGTGGAGCTAAAAACAGGTGGTATAGACAAAGATCAGACTGCACAAATGTGCAGGCTGATGTTTGTCTTTAGCTCCTGCCAAGGCAGGGATATTCTGGGTTCAGCATGACAAGAGTTAAGACTTCTCACAGCAAAATGGTTGCAAGTGTATAAGTACTTACAAGCTACAATCTTTAAGGACTTGATGGATGATTTGAGCCTGTGCATGATATTTCCAACAAATTGAAATATGCGTGAGATGAAAACAATGAGCAGTGTAGAAAGCAACCGACTTGTAATGTATTGTAACCTGATAGTGTACAAGTACTTTGAAACCTTATCTATCTATGCAAGGCATAGCAAAGTCTGTGGGGATGCAAGGGCTGGTCGGAGTCTTTGCTATTTACAAATATGAAATTGTTGGAAAGGTATACAGACATTTCGTACCATAACCATTTCGTATCATGAAATATATTTGTAACCGGATCGTTTTTTATACAAAATACGTAAGTCGCAATTGCCAGTCTAAGTTTTATTAAAAAATCCAGTCTACGGAGTAAACTTTGTCACGTGATCAAGCCACCGCTAAATTCATTTCGAAGCCAGCGTTCGCACTGAAAACATCAATTTCTTTACGTATCAGCGAGCCCTTTCCTTTGTCTTGGCTGTAAGTCTTCGCGCCATTAGTTGGTGATTGATATTTCTGGAATGATTCGTGTTTGCGCGTATCGCTGCATTGTTTATTCGGCTTTGTTGTTAGTTTTCGCGCGTTATTCTTTCGCATGAATTGTCTCATTTGTTTCGTGCGAAATACTTCAGAATTGTTTCTAACTCTGTTTAACCACTGACATTTTTTTACAGAACTAACATCACGATGACGTGTGTGGAAGAGCTGTGTGGGATGAGAGCCACTGCATTCAATTATATTAATTGGTAAGTCTGTGTGGTCTGTACTGTTCTGTACCGTACTTTTGAATCTTGCAAAAAAACACATTCTTATGACTAAGTATTGTTTCTTTTTGTACTGAGTCCTTCTGTCATAAACTGGTTAAATAATGGCGACCGATTGATCTTGTTTCGGACAAAGTCAAGATCAATAGATTTACATTATAAGCATATCTTCATTTCAGCGATCTGGAGGAGTAGCCCAATGTGTATATATATTTTGTATGTTTGTATTGTTTCGTTTCAGATGCAAATTGGGTTGGCTACTATGTACCCACAGTCACTGTATTGTTTCTGATTGTTAGTGACCCAATAGTAAACCTTGAAACATTGTCCGGCTGCGTTGTTGATTAATGTAATGTCCACCATCAAGTAGATCCCACGAGACCATCTGGTCACATTTGGCGCCCAACGTACCTTGATTCTTTGGATCCAGACTTACTTCGATCAACAACACTTACTTATGGAGCATTCTCGAGTCCTTGGATACTGACTTACTTCGATTAATACCACTTCTTTATGGAACAGTCTTGATTTCTTGGATACAGACTTACTTCGCTTAAAACAACTCACTTCTGATACATTCTCGATACATGGATAACGACTTACTTCGATCTACAACTACTTCTTTATGGAACTTTCAAGAACATTTGTGACGTAACCACCCTTGGATATCAACTTATCGATCTCTGGAGCGATTGGATTATGGAACAATCAGGAACATTCATGACGTGAAGTGATTTGTAAATAGGACGTTTTGTGTAATACCCTATTTCTCCAGGTCGAGTATGGTACAGACCAACCATGATGTAGTATGAGTGAGTACATGTTTTTGTGTGATTTATGACTGATAGGATATTTTGTCACTGCATGACTTAAAATTGGTGAAGGAAATTCAGTTATTAACACTCCACATAGCCCTTTAAATTTCAGATTTCACCATAATGTTAATTTAACCTTTACCAAACGTATCGAGTTGTCGTCCGAATACAAACTTTGATGTAAAAGAAAAGTATAGAATTCCAGAACTCTCAATTACCGTAGCATATTGCTTGTCACTTGAGCGTTGAAATTTGACCGTTTTGCTTTTTTCCAATCAATTGAACTTTCAAAGATTTGGCTTTGATTTCTTCATTTCTTGCATTGTTTTGGTGTTTGCTTCAAAAAACCTGATTTATTTCAGTTTTTGTTACAATATACCAAAATGTCGTATACTATGCATTTGTAATTTTTTTGTGGTAACGCTTTGGTCATGCTCTCATGATTTGACCTTGAGTTGACCTTGATGTTGACATAGACTATTTTCACCTTGAAAAGTTAGTGTAAGTAGTTAGTATTTCCAGTAGTACTTAGTTTGTCATATAATTTTCCAGTGATAGCAGCTACTACAGCTTAATAATGCTCATAGTCGCATTCATAAGGTTATGAATCTAATGAATTAGTTTAAATTATTGTCTGTTTAGTCCTTGTTACACAGTAACATTTGACTTTCTTTTGTGTTACAGAAACTCAACTAGTTAATTTAGCTTCACTCAGTGAAATTAATCACTAGTTGTAGAATAAATCTTGAGTGAAAGATTTATTTTTTTTTCAAAAGATTTCATTGTATAATTTCGCGAAATTTTGGAAGCAAAAGACATTTTTCAAGAAGTAGCCCAAACAAGCAGCAAACTTTTGTTCAGGTATCATATTGTTTATTGCTTTTCAGGTTTGCTGGAAGATATTTAGTTGTCACTTTAAAAAAAAAAATTGAAAACATTGTGGAAAACGATAGCATTCCAACTTGCCCTGTATGTGCATATGTGCAAATTTTTGCATAGGCTTTGTTTCGGAATTTATTCCTTTGTTTCAGGTTAATTTCAGACTACCGTATTTATCCTAATAAAGAATTTGGATATTACCGTAAAATTCGTAATTACCGTAAAATCCCTAATCATCATACTTATTATTTATATGATGAATTAAACAAACTTTTACTGGTGTTTGTTGTTTAATTGATCCCTACTCAAAAACATACACACACATTTATCACAACCGACATATACTTACACTTCATCCATCATTCATTTGACTTACCGTACAACCACTTGGATCACATTACTTTATTGGTTTCCATTATCTGTTTGTTATTGTACATTTTTAATCATGTCTGAAGAAGAGGGAGAGAAGTTTGGTATGGCATTAGGTGGGTTAAGCAAAGCTGAATTGAAGATGATTCAAAATTTGAGAACACTTGGATTTAATCCTGAAGTTGGATCAATGGATGATATTATGAAACTTACTGACTCTTTAAGTGCTTTGAAAACTTCATGTGCACCTAGTATGGAAAAGTATTTGAAGCCTGATTTATCGCATTTTCCTAGATTTTCTATCTTTTTCGGGGAAGAAGGTAGAGGTGAAGTAAGTTGGGATACTTTTAAGTATGAAGTTTTAACTGTAATGAAGCAGAAATATTTTACTGCTGATCAAATATTGTTTGGTTTACGCCGCGCATTAAAAGGCAGTGCTATGGATAAAATTCGTAGACTAGGTACTGATGCGGATATATCAGATATTTTAGAGAAACTGGAGAGTGCGTATGGTTCAATAGAAACCAAGGAGAGTATTTTGCGAAAATTTTATACATGTGTTCAGACAGGTTCAGAGTCTGTCGAATCATATGCCACTAGACTCGAAGAGCTGTTTGACCAGGCTGTATGCCTCAGTGCATTGTCGCGTACAGACATTACTGTTCTGAAGCAAGTGCTTCACAATGGTTTGCACAGAGACTTAAAACATATGTCCTTATTTTATCATGAGAAAATAAAGGACTACGACCTTTTTAAGAAAGAGTTGCGTAGGTTAGAAGCTGATCTGTTGGACAGAAGTGGTGCTAAACCTTGTAAACCGGTTGTGGCATCCAGTAGTTCAACTGAAGACACTGAACTGAAACAACTTTTGCGCCAGTTAAATGAGCGCATTGACAATTTAGAAAAAAAACAGAATTGCCAGGACAATTCTAACTGGCAGGGAGGAAGAAGGAGGTGGAAGAAGAAGTACATTGGCCAGAATGAGTCCAAGCCAAAAGACCCCAAGGCTGAGGATACTTTTGCCCCTAGTTGTTTTATTTGTCACGAGAAAGGGCATAGACAAAGAAAATGTCCCATTATTTTGGCCCAGTTCTATTGCACGAAATGCAAAACCAGAGGGCATGAAGCCCATGACTGCCCAAACTAGTTAGTGCTCCCATGGTGGGATCTGATGCGAGCACATCTAGTCCAAAAATAAATGATCCCAATCTTGTTGGCGATGTTTGCGAAGTTGAGATCACAGTTGGTAATTCCCAAACCAAAGCCTTATTGGACACTGGCAGTTGTGTTAGCCTTATATCTGAATCTTTTTATAAGTATTATCTTTCTGAATATCCATTGCTTCCGGTTGGACAGATTCTTAATATTGAGTGTGCAGATGGCAAAGATTTACCTTATATAGGTTACATAGAATGCAACATTTCTGCCATAAAAGGTTTGCCTTGCTCTAATCCTTTGTCCTGTCTTTTTCTTATTTCCCCAGACACCAAGTATTCTTCTTCAACACCCATCATTATTGGCACCAATATCCTGAAGGAATTGCTGTCTGAGTGCAAACTTAATTTTGGAGATCAATTTCTCCAAAAGGCCAAGCTTCATACCCCCTGGTACCTGTCGTTCCGGACTTTGAGTATACGGGAGAAGCACTTGGCTAAGAACAAAGGCCAGTTAGCCATTGTACATTGTGCAGCACAGAACAAAACCACTATTAAGCCAAATCAATCTATTGATTTGCCATGTTCCTATGATGGAGGACTCTTTTACACAGCCTCAAATGTCATGGTTCATGAAACTAAGGGAAGTACCCTTAACAAGCTTTTAGATATTACTCCAACGGTAGTTCAATATGACCCCAGTGGTCAAGGTAGCTTTAAGGTTACAGTTTCCAATCTAACCACCCAACCTGTTACAGTGCAACCTAAAGCAATTATTGCTGAGCTTCAACCAGTTACGGTTTCTGATGTTGTTTTCGACAGGATCGAAGACCAAAGAAGAGATGAGGTTATTGATTCTCTCAATATAGATGAAGAACATCTTCTTGATATGGATCAACATCTCCATCTTCTAGACCTTTTGAGAGATTTCAAGGATATTTTCTCGATTGGTGATACTGATATAGGCATTTGTAATAGAATTAAGCACCGTATTGACCTCACCACAAATATACCTTTTAAACAGAGGCACAGACGTGTACCACCTTCAATGATTGAGGAGGTTAAACAGCATATTGAACAGCTGTTAGCTGCTGGTGTCATTCGCCCCTCAAAATCTCCGTACACCTCAAACGTAGTGTTGGTTCGGAAGAAAAATGGGAAGCTGAGACTTTGTGTGGATTATCGCCAGCTAAATAGTATCACGGTTAAGGATTCTTTTGCCCTGCCTCGCATGGAGGAAATTTTTGATTGTCTTCATGGTTCGAAGTACTTTTCAACCATTGACATGAAGGCAGGTTATCATCAAATTGAGGTTGATGAAGACCACAAAGAGCGTACCGCATTTACTGTTGGCTCAATAGGTTTTTATGAGTACAATAAGATGCCTTTTGGCTTAACAAATAGCCCGGCTACGTATCAACGTATAATGCAGGATATTTTAGGAGAATATAACATGAGCATTTGTCTCATCTACCTAGATGACTTAATCATATTTAGCGACTCATTTGAACAGCACCTTGAGCGCCTGAACCTTATTCTGACTCGCTTACGGGAAGCTAATTTGAAGCTTGCTCCGGAGAAATGTTTCTTCTTTAAATCTCATGTCAAGTTCCTTGGACATGTGGTCAGTGGTGATGGTGTCTCAACGGACCCTGACAAAATTGAAAAGATAAAAAATTGGCCAACACCTGGCAATGCAGACCAACTACGGTCATTTCTAGCTTTTGCTGGTTATTACCGCAAATTTATAAAAGACTTCAGTAAAGTCTCAAGGCCTCTGTCCGAGATGTTGCCACCAACATCTACAAAAAAGGGTCGTAAGCCCCCTTCTAAGCCTTGGTGTTGGACCGAAGTTGAACAGGCTATTTTTGATAGGATTAAAGAGCTCTTGTCCTCACCACCTATCCTAGCCTATCCTGATTTTACCCAGCCCTTTGAGCTGCACACAGATGCTTCGTGCAAGGCACTTGGAGCAGTTTTGTATCAGGTCCAAGACGGACAGAAGCGTGTAATTGCTTATGCTAGTCGTGCACTCAATCGGGCTGAACAAAAGTATAGTGCTTTTAAGCTAGAATTTCTAGCACTTAAATGGGCCGTCACCGAAAAGTTTAGTGACTACCTGGCAGTGGAACATTTCACTGTTCTCACTGATAATAACCCCTTGACCTATGTTTTATCTACTGCTAAACTTGATGCCACAGGCCAAAGGTGGGCCTCTGCCCTCGGTGAGTTTAATTTCGACATTCTCTATCGCCCTGGACTAAGGAATGCTGACGCTGATGGTCTCAGTCGTTATCCCTATGAATCTATTCCTAGTCAAGAACAGGACATGGTGAGAGTCGAAGATGAAGCTGTTAAAGCCATTTGCAAAATCATTTCCCCACCTTACTGTGAAGTTCTCCAAGCCAACCCCTTGAATTTGGTTGATGTCTTGGATGGATCTGGATTACCCTTAGCTCAGAAGGAGATGCATGAAATCCGACGAGCTCAAAGGAATGATCCTCTTATTGACAAGTGGCAGTTAGTAGTAATAGACAAGACAAAGCCTAAATGTATTACTACAAAAGAGGATTTGGCTTTGCTTAAGCAATTCAAAAACTCGTCAATTAAACGAGGAATCCTTTTTAGGACTGTTAAAGAAACTGATTCTGTTCTTGAACAATTAGTTGTTCCTGAATGTTACAGGAAGGAGATTCTAAAGGGTCTACACGATGACATTGGTCATCCCGGACAGGAGCGAACTTCGCGCCTGGTTCGAGAGCGTTTTTACTGGCCTGGTGTGTCAAATGACATTTCCAGTTGGATCCATGCATGTGATCGATGCATTAGGAGAAAGGCTACCATCAGTAAAGAACCGCTCATAAATGTTCAGAGCTCTTATCCTCTCGAACTTGTCTGCATGGATTTTTTGACCCTTGAACCCTCCAAAGGCAACATTGGTAATATTTTGGTCGTAACTGATCATTATACCAAATTTGCAAAAGCCATACCGACAAAAAATCAAACTGCAAGAACCACCGCAGAAGCTCTTTTTAACCATTTCATTGTTCACTTTGGCATACCAACCCGGTTGCATTCTGATCAGGGACCAAACTTTGAAAGCCAAGTGATCAGGGAATTGTGTTTTCTACTTAATATTAAAAAGAGTAGAACTACTCCTTACCATCCACAGGGAAATGCTGGCCCTGAGCGATTTAATCGCACACTTCTTAATATGTTGGGTACCCTAGAGGAGGATAAGAAAGCAAATTGGAAGGATTACGTTCCATCTCTTGTTTACTATTATAACTGCATTCCTCATGAAACAACCAAATATTCCCCATATGAGCTTCTTTTCTGTCGAAAGCCAAAACTGCCAATTGATATTGTATTTGAGCAGGCAAGTGAATCATTAGATAGTTCTCCAAGTGAATTCCTCGAAAATCTTCAGCTACGTATAACAACAGCACATCAGACTGCCCTTAAACATTCTGATGTTGCCAAGACAAAGCAGAAGGAAAACTTTGACAGAAAGGTTAAATTTGTACAACTTTCTGTTGGAGATCATGTGTTAGTCAAACGACTTGCTTTTGACGGTAAACACAAAATCAGTGATCGTTTCGAACCTGGTCATTACATAGTTACTGAACAGCCTCGGCCTGATATCCCTGTATTTAAAGTGCGCTCTGCACTCGATGATCGTGTGAGAACTCTCCACAGGAATCATTTATTGCTGGTGGATCACCAGAGTGAAACTCCTGATGAAGTGGAAGAACACGATATTGTGGATACTGTCCATTCTTCGGAGACTGAGACTTTCAAAGGTGACGTCACATTAGACATTGATACATCTTCGAACGATGAGGATTACTTCGCTGTATTAGCTAGTAGTAATGGGGACGCCCAGAACTCAGATATCGATGATGTTGTAGTTGCTGGAGCAGATGTAGAACCGTCAGAGGGGATGGTGGTAGCTGATGATATTCATCTTCTGGACCAGAGTATTAACCCTGACCCATTATCTTCTCATGATATTGGTAATGCCGAAGCAGCTGTTCAGGAGACAGAAATCCCAGTGGAATCACATATAGACGATCCCGAATTACTTATTATGAACACATCAGCTGTTCAGGAGACAGAAACCCAAGTGGAATCCCATGAAGAGGATCCGGAACTGCAGATTATGAACACTCTAGCACCTGATAATCCTGTCCCGACACCGAGACGATCGACACGCAACCGGAAACTGCCAGAGAAGTTTGGAGATTTTGTCATGTACCGAATGGCAGAATCAAAGCCACCAGACGTGCGAGTTCAAGCATTGGATCGTTTAGTGAAGTCTGGAGTGCTTCAAGAGGTTGACAGTGAGACTGCACACCGGCTCATCAATGCAGTCATGAGTGTTTCATGATCTAATTTTTTTTTTTCATGTGGTCGACATGAGTCTATTTCAGTTCATTTTGCGGGTTTTTTTTTACATTCATTGCATTTATGTCTTTTTTTTATCATTTCTTTGCATTTGTTTTTCATATTTTATCATTTCATTTTGTTCATATATTGTATAATCATTATTTCATGTTTCCATTTCATTTTTTCATTTATTTCATCCTTTCATTATTTTTGTGTGATGATTTTGACCTGTGTGGTCACAGTCATTTGTAATAGGGGGGAAAGAAGAGATAAAAGTTCATTGATTTTTTGTAGTAAACCAATAATTTGGTCTATTACCTTATCAATCTGTGTGTTAAGAAGTAGTATTACTTGCTACAATTCTTCCTTTGTAATGCACTGAACAGTCAGTGTATTATACTGCATATTGTCTGTATACTGTAGTAGTATGTGGCTGTAGTAGTAGCTTGAGCTAGTTTAGTTTAGTTACATGTAGTCATGTAGAGATAGTGTAGGCAGGACTTGTACTTTTTTTTTAGATTTATGACTAATATTTTTTTAGCGACAAATGACGAGACGCCATTTCGACAGACCGGGAGCATGTAACCGGATCGTTTTTTATACAAAATACGTAAGTCGCAATTGCCAGTCTAAGTTTTATTAAAAAATCCAGTCTACGGAGTAAACTTTGTCACGTGATCAAGCCACCGCTAAATTCATTTCGAAGCCAGCGTTCGCACTGAAAACATCAATTTCTTTACGTATCAGCGAGCCCTTTCCTTTGTCTTGGCTGTAA
Source organism: Fragum whitleyi (assembly GCA_948146395.1). Taxonomy (NCBI): domain Eukaryota; kingdom Metazoa; phylum Mollusca; class Bivalvia; order Cardiida; family Cardiidae; genus Fragum; species Fragum whitleyi. The sequence goes on along the minus strand of OX411546.1, from coordinate 40,441,603 downwards.
GTCTTCGCGCCATTAGTTGGTGATTGATATTTCTGGAATGATTCGTGTTTGCGCGTATCGCTGCATTGTTTATTCGGCTTTGTTGTTAGTTTTCGCGCGTTATTCTTTCGCATGAATTGTCTCATTTGTTTCGCGCGAAATACTTCAGAATTGTTTCTAACTCTGTTTAACCACTGACATTTTTTTACAGAACTAACATCACGATGACGTGTGTGGAAGAGCTGTGTGGGATGAGAGCCACTGCATTCAATTATATTAATTGGTAAGTCTGTGTGGTCTGTACTGTTCTGTACCGTACTTTTGAATCTTGCAAAAAAAACACATTCTTATGACTTAGTATTGTTTCTTTTTGTACTGAGTCCTTCTGTCATAAACTGGTTAAATAATGGCGACCGATTGATCTTGTTTCGGACAAAGTCAAGATCAATAGATTTACATTATAAGCATATCTTCATTTCAGCGATCTGGAGGAGTAGCCCAATGTGTATATATATTTTGTATGTTTGTATTGTTTCGTTTCAGATGCAAATTGGGTTGGCTACTATGTACCCACAGTCACTGTATTGTTTCTGATTGTTAGTGACCCAATAGTAAACCTTGAAACATTGTCCGGCTGCGTTGTTGATTAATGTAATGTCCACCATCAAGTAGATCCCATGAGACCATCTGGTCACATATTACCATTTCGTAACATACGATGACCATTACGTACCATGGGCGAAGACGTTTCGTACCATATGTTAACCATTTTGTACCAAACATTGACCATTTCGTACCAAAATGGAAAAATTAACCAAATGATTTTGAAATTTATGTTTCTTAAATAACTTATTTTTCCATTTAAAATCGCAAGAAAATGTTGTATTTGCTTGTGCCGCGAGCCTTTAAAGTTTTAAGTCTTCTCCTAATTAAAGAAGTGGGCCAAATTATGAATACCTTGATTGGCTTGTATAACATTTGACTCTTGTTTGCAACAAGATTGGTAATAACCAATTGACAATGAATTGTTTGGTGTTTGCCTTCAACTTTTAATTGTCAACTGATTAGCAATTAAACGTGTTTGTAAATAGAATAAATAACAACGTGCTTCTGGTGATACGTTTTTTTTGAGACTAGATCTACATGAGAATAATGGATTTTCATAATTCAAGAAATGAATATGAACTTGTTCAATAAGCACTATCTGTATATTATGAATATCTAATTTTAGATTTTAAAGAAAACTATAGCAATTTATGCAATTTAATAAAATATAACTTGTATGATTTAGTTCTAGTTACGACTGTTTGCTTCTTGTTTTGTAAACTGTGATTTTTTAATTTTGACTTTTCTGTCATCCCAAAACCCAAATATTGAGCAAATTCTCTAACAAAATGATCTGAAATTAATTATCCTGCAGTACAAAATGGTTATTTTATGGTACGAAATGACTTTTTCTATGGTACGAAACGTCTTCACCTATGGTACGAGACGTCTTCGCCTATGGTACGAAACGTCTTTGCCTATGGTATGAAACGTCTTCGCCTATAGTACGAAACGTCTGGTAAGAAATGGTTATGGTACATAACGTCCATAATTCGTTGGAAATATCATGCACAGGCTCATTTGTCAAACTGTATTGTTTGCCTTATCATTAGTTCAGGTACGGTAGCTCTTGTCATTAACCACTTTTTTCATTAAAGGAATTTCTGTTTGAAAACGCTTTTCTTGATGTAATATAAACTTCTAAAAAGTATGATTGTTTTTTTTTAAATATTTTTTTTAGATAATAATCATTACTAGTTTCACCTAAAGATATCAAAAAAGTAATTTACCTGGAATGTTCCTGCAGAAAGATCTGCTTTCCTTTTTAAGCCAACAATAATTTGAAAATTGTAGTTTCAAAACAAAACACCCACTCACAAACAGGGCATTTGCGATTTAGAGCTTTCAGCACTTGGCTTTTAATTCAATTTTTTCAAGATTTTTATTCGGCCCAACAATGGTTAACAAATTTTCAATTCTATGCTCAATCAAATATGGATAATTCTTCAATGCAAGCTCCACATTAGCATTAACTGAGTTTTAAACATTTTGCAATTCATACTCTTGATTCCTTGAACAAAATGAATTCCTGGCATTAACTGAGTTTTAAACATTTTGCAATTCATACTCTTGATTCCTTGAACAAAATGAATTTTACTTTAATTACCTTCAAGACATGTAGTTTTATTGTATTCAAAATGTTGATCCCCATCGTTACACTTGCATTTGTTGTCTGCACATACCACCTCCCCATCTATTGACCCCTCACAGTCTGTCGCATTCGTACATGTTTCACCTAATTCTGGGAGTCGTGGGGCCTCTGTTGTTGTTGTTGTTGTTGAAACCTGGGTGATAGTAGAGCTAGAAGGTGTAGGGTTTATGGTGGTATCTGTAGCAGTTGGTGGGGTGGTTGTTTCCTGGCTTGTTGTGGCTGTTGTTGCATTATCAGATTTCGTATCGCCAGGTTTTGAAGTGGCTGTATCTATTGACTTAACAAATATCTGTCAAAAAAGTTATATCATTTAGATACTAAACAACAAAATTTTGAACTAGTCTTACTTCAAAGAAGTTACAAGCAACAGCTTAATTGATGTTAATGAAAATGTTAAATCTTTGTCATTTTGGGAAAGAAGCATGGTCAATGAAAAAAAATTGTAAAAAGCAATATCTAAAAAACATTTTTTTTCAAACCGTTTTTGCCATTCTAAAGAGGATTGAGTTAACACATGCCTCAGGAAGCTGTTTCACATTCAAAATTTAACATTATTATTATTTTCTCATCATACACCTAAATGTGAGTACTCATTAGGATCATCTCAAGACAACTACAATGAGTACATACAATCTGGGGTGTGGAATTCCCATGCCCGACTTGTCCGACACTGAAAATTCTCCCTGTGGACAAGTACATTTTTAGAGACTACTTGTCTGTGGACAAGTAAATACCAGGCTAAATTTCAGAATAGTACTAAATAGATGGAAGAGATTAATTAGCCTTATATTTGAATCAAGGGGTAGAAAACACTTTTCCAGTGTTCCAGCATTTTATTCTGCAAAAAGAATGTTTTTCTCAAAATGTATAATATTCTATTTTTTGCAGACAAGTTCATTTTGATCCTGGAAAAGTAGAAAGTCATGTTTTACTTGTCCAGGGACAAGTGGAGAAAAATACATATTTCCACATCCCTGGTACAATCATAGAGTTTTGATGCAAAATAAGGTTGTTAATTCAGATTGGCGTCCCTTCTTTTGCATTCCGTCAAGATCAAATATAATATGTCCTACATTAGCAAGTGAAATAACTCTGTTGAATTTTTTTGATATTACACAGGTGTTTTTACACTAGTGAAATCACTATGCAAATGAACTTAAGAGTGTAAAGCAACGCTATTTTATAATCATGAAAATGACATACTGCATGTAATTATATCATTGTATAAATACCATTATCTGTCATCTTGAAAAATTTCAATCAACAAATTTCAAGAATTTTGTCAATTTATTGCATAAATTCTGTTCATGTTATAAATAAAATTTGTGTTCATTAAGTACCACATTTATGAAACCAATCATCTAAAACAAATAAAAAGTTGCAAAGCCTCCGTTTTATCTGTCAACAGACGACTCATTTATAATAAATTTGGTCTATCATGACTACTTATTCAATATCCTCTATTAAACTAAACCAACTTTCAATGTTCTCACAACAACAATGTTTTTTATCATACATGGATTTCTTAAGCTTTGTTATGCTGAACCCAGAATATTCCTTCTTTGGCAGGAGGTAAAGACAAATATCAGCCTGCACATATGTGCAGTTTAATCTTAATCTTTAACACCTGTTTTTCATTTTCAAACCTGATTTTCAACAAGAGACTAGTCTTCAGGAGCTTTGTTTGACTGCAGGTGCTTGATAATGAAAACAGGTCAAAATAGGGGCATAATTCTTGCAAAATTCTTTTAGAGTTATCCTACTTGATAGTATGGATAGCTCTTGTGATTGTACCATGCCAAGTTTCAAGAGGATATCTTCAGTAAGAACAGAGGCATGTCAAAGATTAAATTCAGTCATGCCAATGTCACTTATCATTGGTGGGCAATCAAAACCTTGTAACTCCAGAATATTCAAGCTGTAGTTACGAGGTTTTTACCCTGAGAAACAATATGTGACAAGGCAGTCCACCCCTTTGCAAGCAGCGCTATTGTGAAACCATTAGCTCCAGTTAATTTTCAGACTAATGACTAAAGAACAAAGATAAAATTTATTTTTTCAAAATAGAAAAATACATGCATCTAGTGTTTTCAGCACTTTAATTTGCCGAGCATTCGAATCTAGCATGACAAGGGTTATGCCTTCTTTTTGCCAAGCATGGCAAAAGAAACTTACAATATCTTGAGCAAGGTATAGTCCTAGTTTTTTAAAATATTTAATACTAGAGAAAATAATATTACAGGAGGAAAGGTAGATTTTTTCAAACAAAGTGAGCCAAATGATTATACAAGCAATATTGACCTGGTAGTTCAATGGTAAAGTACTATCGTTTTCATCATTTAACTTCCATGTCCCATGTCTCTAAATTGTTTGCATGTCTGTCATAAAATGAGCACTGGTAAAATAAGGAGGTATTTTATTTGTTGACAAAATTGAACCTGATTAAACAAATCTTGACTGATAAACCCCATTTATAAACTTTTTAAATAAAACACCCAACAACAACCCTCTTACTTTGGGCTTAACCCTTTTTAGGTTGAAAAGAAGTTTTTCAGAATTGTTACTCGCTAAATAATATTCTATTTATCCTGCTTATATAAATATTGCTAATTAGGTATTTAAATCTATTGAATGTTGATTTTTAAGTTATCCCTTACAGTGATTTTTTCATAAAATAGTCAGCAAAAATATAAACAATATCAAGAAAAAAAGAAATATCGCTTTAATGCTATTGAACCTGTTACATGTGCCTAACAAGAGTGGAGAAATTTATCATTGAAAATAATAAGAAATAGTTATACAAGTCATCTATACATCTCACAGAGAAAGCTATCAGTCACTTTGCCTTTTCTTTTCTAAACCCTTGATTAACAGCATAATTATTCAAATCTGCAAAAAAAGTAAATGGAATGCCTTGTTGTGTGCCAAAATTTATTATTTCTATTACCATATTTCTTCTAATAAAAGCTCCAAAGAGCTATACAAAACATGGTTGGGGAGTTTTTTTCAGTATGTATTTTCCTGATTAAAAAATGTTGATTATACCCTTTTCCCTTTAATTTGATGTGAATTTCCTCTAAACAATCAAACAAATGATTGTTTAGAGAAAATTCACATCAAATTAGATAAGAAGTCTAAAAAAAATTTTAAAATTTAAGCAAATGAAGTTGGTTTTTCTTAGTAAAAAATGTAGGGGTGCTACTAATTAGGGGGGTGCTATTATTAGGGGAAATACAGTATTTATTTTTTTTTTTTCACTTATCTATTTGTACTATTTATTTTTTTTTGGGGGGGGGGGGGGAGGGGGGGTCTTATTTAAATAATCATATTGAATAAATAAAATGACCAATCTTAACCCTTGTCATGCTGAACCTGTAATATTCCTGCTTTGGCAGGAGCTATAGACAAACATCAGCCTGCACATATGTGCAGTCTAATGTTTGTCTACACCACCTGTTTCTTATTTTCAAACCAGAATTTTCCATAGATTTAGTTTTTCACAAATAAAAATTGACCAACAGTTGGTAATTTCAGTGCTTTTTGCCCTTTGATTTTGATGAAAATTTTTAGCCAAAATTTATTCAGCACAACAAGGGTTAAATGTCACATACAGGATCAAAAATAATGTCAATCCTGTAGATTTACAGAATTATTGGTCATTTATTGAGTTATACAGTCAAGAACATCGTGAATTGACAAGCTGTATGATATTAGAATGATTTCTGAATGAAATTGAATAGGGGTGAAACAATACGCTAAAAAGCGTATTGCAATATATTGCAATATAGCCAGACCGTATTGCAATACGTATTGCAATATCATTTAAAGGAATCGATTTATGGAAATAAAAAAATATCAACAACAAAATAACCAAAACAAGTCTTCTTTATTTCTTTTTAAATTGATAGGAAATAATTTAGTGAGAAGGGTTTCTACTAGCATAAAAAGGCATAAAATGATAAGGGTATCAGTGACCGTGAAACTAGGTCAATATCTCTGAGAGCCGCGACGCTATTTCAGTGGGTCAATCTCCCAGGCAGACTGACGCTGTCATAATCAAAGGACCCTCTAATAAATTTATACGACAGGCCATCTTTTTAAATTGAGAAATGATAAGATTTTTGTATTTTCTGAAATAGTTGTGAACTTGTGAAGCAGAAAATTCTGTTTAACATGTTTATTCCCGATTTTAAATTTTGTTAATCATATGGACCTTTGCAACTTCCATTACTGGCTATTTGTCTAAGCTTATGAATGAGTTCATACACGGACATTTTTGATTTTACTTTCTGATCCGCAATTCTCATAGTAAATGGACTGTAAAAACTGCCTACATTTCAATTTGGTAGCCCATTATTGCAACTAGTTTTGTCCATCATTGTAATTTATTTTTTGTCACATTTTGTTGTGTCAGTCTGGCTCGACGATCTTTTATACTCAGGATCAAATACAAATAATTTACATGATTTGCCCACTGCTGCAGCTTAGATACAACGCGAGATAATGTTGGGGTAACAATTTACCTGTACACCGGCAACACCGCCTATTGAAAAAAAGTTCCACTTTCACTTTTGGAGATAGTTTTGTAAAACTATGTCGGAACTCGTTAGAAAATGAACACGTTTAGCAAAAGAATTTGAGGAAAATATGTTTTTATTTCAAATAGAAAATAATTAGTAAGTGTACTGAAGAAAACCGGTTCAGTAAAAGTTGAACCGGTTTTGTATTTTCTCTATGAACAGACCGCGGTATATCGGTAAATCGGTTAACCGTTTCACCACTAAAATTGAATGAGCATGATGAGTGAGTTTTAAATGAAATTAAAGAGAGGCAATCAAGTATTGCAAAACTTTGTCCAAGATGAACAAAGTTAGTAATATTTCTTACCTCCCTTTAATAAAATAAACATAGAGGTTCTATGAACAGCTCTCAATGTCTTCACAAACCAATCATTTGCTTAGATGATATATTTAAGTCAGTGATCAAATTTTTGCTTTTTCCTATTGAACACTTTACATTAATAAGGAACAGAGTAAAGTTTCTAGAAAAATGGCTTGGTAATGTTGGAGTCTGATCAAAAGAACTTCTAAATTCTTTGAATAAACAAGGATCCTGGAGATATTCCTTGCTTGAGATAATGTCACTCACTGTGCATCAAGGGGTGCATGACAAGGGTTAATATTTTAAGCACATTAAAGGTAAGGGTTATTTGATTAAGTATTAATAATGATGTCAACAGGATCAAGAGATAAGAAGCAAATTTATATCTTTTAACTTCCTTGTGGCCTTTATGTTGTCTAGATGAAAACATTATTAGTAAGATTAATTGATTGTTTGGGGTTTAATGCAGCTTTCAATATATTGCAGTTATATCTCAGAAACTAGTGCACCTACCAATGTTTTCCTGTTATTTTCCGAACCAAATAATACACAACATTCTTTCTAGACAAATGATACATGTCACAATAACTTTTTTTTTTCAAAAGTGGGATAAAAGTTGGCCAAACTAGGATTCAAACTCAGGATCCCAGGATTGAGGGCTTAAAGGATAAACATTTGAGCTTGTCAAGCTCAGCAAAAAATAGTCTTCATTTAATGCTTTTTGTCGGTTTATCGAGATATAATGGTAGATTATCACTTTATAATCTCACCACAAAAGCAGTGAAATTATCAAAAATTTATACCCTGTTTTTGTGCATTTCAGCCTATGTGACGTCATCTATGCAGGGCAAAATAAGTGACGTCACAATGAACGTTGCATAGCAATCATTATCACATGCAAAATGATGCACTTTACGAAAATATGTCCTAGAAATTTCACATTTTGTCTCATTTTTGCATTAAAGAAATAGAATTATTGATTAATATTTCATTTCATGAACAACAAAAGCTAAATTTTCTGTGGCTCTGCCACTCTGAAAATATAGCTTTTGTTGTTCACCCAATGAAATATAAATTGATCTTACACTGAAACAAACAATTATCCTCTATATTATTTGTCACAAAAAGAACTGATACCCCCTACAAGTGCTAGTCCATAATCAAATTCCCTTTTTTTAAATCAAAGGGCCATGACTCTATCAAAAAGTCAATAGCCTGTAACCTAAATAGGATGTGTTTGATAATGATAACATCTATAAAGTTTGAATGTAGTCCATCCATTCCTTGCTGAGAAATTGAGCGAGCGTGAAAATAGCTACGTGAAAATAGCTACAGACCAAACAACAAGTTGATTTGTAAATAAAATCAAATTTCTATAAGCCCCTATTCCTGTGAAACTTGGGACTGACCTGTCCCAAAGGAAAGATCCTCATGATTTTACAATCAATCTGAGCAAAGTTTGAGATAATTTGATGAAAAATGTTGACTCTAATAAATTGCAAAAACAAGAGAAAGTTGATGAATGGAAATATGGAAATCACCTAATAAGGGAAGCTTATGTCTTAAAAATTTCTTCTAACATATGCTACCTCCTCACTTTAACTGCCTCCCCTTTTCCTATCTATTACTTCAGGGAAATTTACCAAGATTCTATGGATAACTGCTTGTATGGAGCAATCCTCAAATATGATGAAAATGATAACAAAAATACATGTAGCTCAAGATTATCACTGAAAAAGATGAGGACAAAAATTAATGACAACTCCTTGTTTAATTTTTGCAATCCTCAAAGGAGAATGTATTAACCCTTCTCATGCTGTTTGGCAAATAGTATAGACTGAGATCAGCCTTCACAGATATGCATTCTGGTGTTAAGATAAATTGAGGGTAAAAACTGGTTTAAATGTCACAAAAATTGGCAATTTAATTTTAACATTTTAAATTCATCAAGATAAAGGTCTAGAGAAATGTGGTATGTGAGAAAGTTTCCATCAGAAGTAAGTGAATTACATTGTATTGATTAATTGATTGAATGGAGTTTTACACTACTTAACTTTCAACATTTTTTCAGTTATAACAATGGATTCCCGGTATTTCTGTCACCAAAACAACCATCACATCCTTCCCTAGCCTCCAGTTGCTATATCACTTAGGTCTACGATTATCAACCATTCGTGAGAGACAAATAGTCAGAAAGAATGAGTGCCACCATCGGGGATCAAACCCGGGACCTCTAGATTGACAGACTGACGCCCTAACAACTGCACCATGACAGCGGCATATTTATTGATAATTCAATCACATGCCTTATATAAACCAAGATTAATGCCCTAGCAGGAAGGAGCCTCAGTATCGGTTGGTTGCATTCAAGATTAAGGTAAATCAGCTTTCACTTTTGGTTATAAAATTATTTACACAGGTTCACAACAATTGTTGGGTAACTTTTGAGCAAACCCAAACTATTGAAAAAATAACTTGCCAAAATAAATCGCTGCTACGCTATGCCCTGCCATGTGAATATAATGAAGAATACTAACCTGTATAAAAAAGACAGTTACAATCAGCACATATTTCAGGGTCATTGTAGATTAAAAAATCGGTGGTTTTCTTGAACACCAATCTGAAAATAACAAATTCTTAACTCTTGTCATGCTGAACCCTGATTATTTCTGCCTTTGCAAGAGCTATAGACAAACATCACCCTGCACATATGTGCAGTCTGATCTTTGTCTATACCACCTGTTTTTCCTTTTTTGGAACCAGAAAAGCTAGAAAATTTAATTTTCAAAATGAATACCTTATTACATCTAGTGCATCCAGAGCTGTGAGCACTTTGATTTTGTTGCAGTTTTGCCAAGATTTTTTATTCAGCATGACAAGGGTTAATTGACCTTGTGTGAGTCATTTCAAACAAAAAAAAAATCATGTATATGTGTGATGGCCAGACATTAATCAGTCTATAGACCAGACAATGTAAACAGACTAAGATTAGAATACTGCAGTGCTCTAAGTAAGGGCCAAAATCAGGAATTTTTGTTATTTTATGTGAGAATTTGAGGATTTTTTTTTTTCACAAAACAAGGAATTTTTGGTCCCCCCCCCCCTCCAGCACGCCTTTCTCCTGCGTGCTTTGTTGTAGTACAAAATGAGTTTCATATCTGCCTCCCTAAAGTTGACTTTGCAAGGTTTTTCTATGTATTTTCAAGTTTTTTGTACCCCCAACGATCATTACTTTTCTTAACTCACTTTTGAACAAGAGCAACGCTGGGCGTGGGATTATACGCCCGAAGCTCAGAAATAAATGGGTGATGTTTTGAACTTTTCATTGATCCTTAGGATGTATTTTCTAGCAAACACCATAGTATATTGTATTTATTATGATGGTAGTGTTTGTTTTGTTTTCCTATTTGTTTGGAAAATGTGTTCTTAGGCAATTAAAGAACTGTGGATTACTTATGGATATCATCACTATTCTTCAAGTAATTATATGTAACTCACATTAAAACAGTAATTACAATGAACATGTAGTCATATTTTGTTGATGTCCTGTTCTTTTCTAAAAAATGCATGATGTGTTTGTAACACACATTGAGGTAATATGCAGCATTTGCTTGAAGTTTCATGATTTGTGGTTGCTTGGTTCTCGAGTAAGAGTCTCGAAACGAAAATTGAACAAAAATTGACTGTGACCTTGACCTTTAACCTATGTGACCCAAAAAACAATAGAGCACTTCCTTGAATCATAAGCAATGTTTGCATAAAGTTTCATGATTCTAGGTCCCTTGGATCATGAGTTAGTGTCAGGAAATGAAAAGGTTTACAGACAGACAGATTGACGCTTCCAGGACGGACAGATTTTTTTAAGTCCAGGTCTGATTTTCCAGGCGTTTTTTCTGAATTTCTGGATTTATTTTATGTCAACTGTTTGTTGATTTTATAAGTTTCAATTGAGCCTGTGTGTGACATTTCAAACAATTTCAAAAAGGTGCAAAGCAAAGCCTTTAGTCAGCCTGTGCATCCACACTATCTGACCAGCCCTCTGCAGATATCTTATCCAATATCAGTGCTCTCAACAAGCAGAGGATGTCACACACAGGCTCAATTGAAACTTATAAAATCACAAACACTTAAATAACTGACTGCAAGTAATTAGGTGCACATCAGAAATATTTATCATTTTATAAGACTAACATGTTCCTTATTTTGAAAATTAACCATCTTAGGATTTCAGAATTCTAAAAATAATACATATGAAAAAAAATATTAATCCAGCACAAGATCATTTCTTCTTTAGCCCAAGTAAAATTTGTCGAACCTCTGATAATAGGAACTCCAAAATAATAAAAACATTTTTTTTTTAACCATGACCTGTTTTAATAGGATATAAGAAACAATCGGGAGGTTACATTGGGAAAAAATGTTTTAAAACACAAATTAACAAGTTTTGACTATGATTTTCAAGTAATTTTCAAGTAACACCTGGATTCCTAGAGTACACAGACGCGTCAACATGACAAGTTGTTGATCGCACCTTTACCCATAAAATTGTTATTTTATCACATTCATCAAATGATTAGACAAATGCTAGCCTTGATTCTTTCTTTTATCGAGCGTTGCCTGTGATTAAATGACAGATTTCCTTGCACAGCTTCTTTTTCTATTTTCTCCTAGGTAAAAAAAACTCTCACATGTGAATATGGTGTTTAAAACAAATCGTTATAACTAAGTATTATCAAAGCAAAAATTACTACCTCAAATTTAAAACTATCATTATTAATATATCTGAGTAATAAAAGATGCAAGAAGATCATAACAGGGAAAATGACTAACAATTTATACTTAGGGGCCCAGATGTCCAAATTTCAATATTTACGATTAGAGGTATAGGCATTTTCCCAAAAAATCTAGGGGCCCAGCTCAAAATCTAGGGGCCATGGGTGCCTGGACCCCTGCTAGTCTTTTTCCCTGCATAAGCTTTCTTGTTGAACCTGTTTTCAAGAACACCTCTCTCCATAAATTTCTCAGAGAATGACACAACTTCAAACACGACTTTAAACATATAGCCGACCTTCTTTAAAGAGGTAATTTGTTTTGGCTAACGATTTTCATGTCTGACTATTTAATTTGTACCTATCGGTGACATTTGGTTTGGAAGCCGTTGGTAATCAGGGTAATTAAATTTAAAGTCATAAATAAATTTCAAAAATACTTTTTTTTCATTTCTGTGATATTAAAAGGGGACACAAATATAGCAAATCGATCGGAACTGACCAAATGTCCATGCATTTATACATGTATGCACGGTCAAGTTATTATGCCGACATTGTAATCATACACATCCAACTTTGTCTTTTTTTTCATCAAAATCAAGATGTTCTACCGACTAATAAAACATTGGGATATTTTAAATTTATAATCTTTTTAGAGTAATTCAAAGATTTAGCATGGCAAAAACTTGTTCACAACCAATTTTCTGAGTAAAAGGTACTAATACGAAAAAAGCAAAGCCTGTATTGGGTATATAAGGCGTGAGAATTCATTACCCCTGGCTCCAAATATGGAAACCATATGACATTAAAATTAAGACATTTGAGAACTTTCAAAATAGGGAGGAATCACAGATTCTTTTAGCAGTACACTTTTGTCTTCAATCAGACTTTCAGCTTGATCATTGCCCCAGCAGTGGCACATATCCTTGGATTCCTTTCTAGTAGTTTTTGTCTCCCACCAATGGCTGGACAATTGTAAGTCTATTTGGAATAGGCAGGGTTTTAGTCTTACATCAACAAAATGGGGTCCATAGGACTCGAATATTGGGACGTTAGGGGTCCTTTCTTAAATTTTGGGAGTTCCTGCTTTGGGTATTGACCATTTCTTTAAGGATATTAGTCTTTTATTTTGTCAATTTAGTGCTATTCCAAGATTAAACATAAAGAAATTGAGAGAAGTATGTTAATATATGGGGCTCAACTTCAGAAACGATTGAAGACTGTTTACAGCAGTCTTCAATTCTTTTCTGAAGTTTATCCCCAGAGAGTCTATGGGACTCACATCACATAGTGTTGAGGGTCCTCGCCACTTATATTTGAGTCTCAGATGCGCAAAACCTGCTTCCCTTAAAACCCTGGAATAGGAGCTGAGCTAGGCTGGATAAGATTTAAAGGTATGTAGGACTTTGGCAAAAAATCCACTGTTAGATGCACCAGTCAACACCATCTAATTACAAAATTGTTACATGTGGTGGTAAAGCCTATTCAAATATGTTTCAGGATCTAATTTACAAACTGAGTTTAACAATTGGTTCACACCATGTTTCTTACAACAAAATGCCAGTAACGATACACGACTAGAACATCCAGTCCACAATCGGACGCCAGTTTGGCCAAAATTCCCCAAAATTCACTGGACAGTTTTTTGGTTCCATGATTATCTGTTAATTACTGACATGGGACCAATACATGTATCATGCAGCTTGTTACAGTTGAGTTATGCAGTGAACTGTTCTTGTATTAAACACAGACTGACCAGGCAAGATGGTTCAAGTAAAAGCAGATATATTGTATGAATTTAACTTTAAAATAAATGTTTAAATAATAACACAACAATCTTTCAATAAGAAACAAAATAGTTCACACCTCGCCATTTATAATTTTTATTGTTAGATCAGTTAGATTTAAATTCAACTATTTCTGAGAACAGGCATGTGATTTCTCCTTGTTCTAGCCGAGTAAACTGATGCCATTGGTCAAAACTGCTTGGGTAACGGACTCCCTGGGGTTAATCACCTATCATTTTCTGATAAATCAAGTAAATGGTCAATGGAGCAGTGGTTCCAAAATGTTACAGTCTCCTGGCGTTAGATGGGGCAGTGCATCCTGAAAATTGAGATTTTTTTGAGATGCAAACCATTTTGACAGGATTTCAACGTTCCAGTTGATTTGCCTTTAACGTGTCTAAATGTCGAACCCCTGCAATATTGGTCATTTGAAAAGATGTGCCATAAAACTTACCCACAATGACGTGTACCTGAAATAAATCTAGACGGGTAAAATACTTCTAAAAGTAATAATGTGTTTATCCATCCGTTGAATTTCGCTTCCGTATTGCGGCCCAGTCACGTGACTTTCATTTTCACGTTGTTGTTGTTGCGTGATATTGTTAAATACCGGTAAAATCCAGAGCCAAGCAGACGACGCAACCATTGACTGTCACACGGATTTAAATTTAAATTTCTCTTGTTCATGTGTAGCTCATTAAATACCGTAAAAAATCTAATAGAGCAGATGCTCAAATAAAACCCTATCCCTTTTCGGAGGTTGAAATCGGCATTTTTTTAATTTGATTTTACACACTTTTGAAGCCCCTAGAACTTTAACTCCATCTTCTGCTTCTTCCAATAAAGTACAATTTTCTCTCGTACGCCATAAAATCAAGGACGTGTATATGTAGGGTCCGTGCTCAGCGCGAAACAGTTGTAACTGTATAGATCACGAGAAGCATAGCCCATTCCGTTTTAAAGGAAAAACGATTATTCTAATAGAACCTCGGGGTCTATTAGAGCTTTTACATTTCAGTAAACAAGTTTTAATAAGATCAAAAACGTAAAAAGATTTAATTTCTTTAAACAGTTTTGACACTTTCGTAATCATTATTATATAGGCCTACCATTTAATTATCATGGTTATCGAAAATTACATAACTTTTTGAGACCAACGTAGAGATTTCTATTAATATGCTCCAATGAAAAAGAACTTATACGGACCTATAAGAAAAATACAACTTACATCTAAGCATAGAAACACGGGGGCGGATCCAGAATCTCCTCATGTGTGGTTCGAACAGCATGCCAACATCTTCCGGGACTGCACAACTGTGCAGGCGGATCCTAGCCTACACGCTATACCAAAGTTTTCCGTCCACAACAGGAACATATCGTGAACAGCAAAAGAATTGATATAAGTTAAAATTATGCATAAAAATGAAAAAAATGGCCTTCGGAAGGGGTTCGTTTTAAACCCCAATCCCAAGCCATCTGAATCCGCAACTGATGTTTTCGATGTTTTTCTGTTTGATTATTAATGCACGTGCACGTACAAAGCGAGATAAAATTTGCAAACTGTTTGCAACGTTTAGTGATCCTGAACGCTTCGTTTGTTTCCTATGCCCCATGAAAGAGTATTCGTCATAAACAGCGTTGCGACTAAATCCGAAAATCAATTAAATTATACTCAGCAAAGAAGAAAGTACCCACCTTTCATTTGCCAACATGTTTTACAATTGTATGGTCAAGTTATCGAAAAAAGGTACCAATGTGTTTGCAGTGCTTAGTTCTCTCATTCACACTTAACTTTTTATTCAAATAATATGCCATAATGGTGTTATGAAAGAAATGTCGAAATCTTTGTTTTCTACGTCGACGTCAGGCGCGTAGCCAGGAGGAAGCCCGGGCTTCAACGTTATGTTTTCAAGTATGCCTTTTCTGAAAAAAAGAAAATAAAAATGGATAAGAAAGAAAGACGAGAAGAAAAAGAAATGTAACAGTATAAGATTTATTTTGAAGCTGAGATCGGCTTTGATTTTTTTTAGTAAACTTTTGATTCCATTTTCTTCCATTCATATATCTTTCACTAAGTTACCTATTCCATAAACCGCTGGCGACGTTTGAGATACACACAAAAAAAGATTTTAATTGCGAATTAAGATTCATTTAGTCTAAAATACATATTACTAAGAACATTAAGAGTTTCTTATCTCAGACCCTGCATTATGTTGTTAACTATACGCATCCAAAAGCAACAGCCCTTGAAATGGAAGGATTCTAGAAAACTATCAGCGACAATCGTAATACGGAGTGAAAAGGCTGTATACGCTCAACAATGAAAACAGAAATATTCTCATTAATCAGGTAAGGATTCACATGTAGGTCGATTTTGCGCGGTGAGCCGTGAAATCACCTTTTTACTATTAGTCTCGCGCCATTTGTACGAAATACAGGTTTAAATAGCACATTAGGATAAAAAAAACCTTTAAACCAACGTTATTGCTTGTCCTAAAACGTAAGGTTTACTCAAACATGTACTTTCATAATTGCAGTGAAGGGGTCGAGTCAAATTCCCTTCATCTGGTTTTAAATTTTATATACCCGATTTACCTATGGTATTTGACTCAGCGTATACGCCAGAGCTCATTTTTGAAAATACACTTATATAGGTGTACGTATATTTTCAAAACTGAGCTCTGGCGTAGGCGTTGAGTCAATTACCATTGGTATATCAAGTATATTTAATAAAGCATATAATAGGAATTGGACGTGATAACTCCTTTTCAACTTTGAATGTACATGAATGAGTAAACCTTGCAAACTTAGACAAGAAATACGTTTCATTTGAAAGATAACTTGTATCATTTTTATGTATTGTATAACCCCTTTTATCTATTTTGAAAGAATAGCACGGGAATTTAACCGTTAAAACTAGATGTCATGACTTACCGCGCAAAATCTACCTATATAGGTAGTTATAGTTGTAGTTATAATGTTTTGATCTTTGACAAGCTGAAGTTAGGATGTTAGGTAGGGTCTTTGATATGCTGTAGTTATAATGTTTTGATCATTGATAAGCTGTATTTATAATGTTTGGGTCTTTGTTAAGCTGTGGTTATAATGTTTGGGTCTCCTACTAGTTAACCTATTGGAAAATCATTTGACCCAGTTGTAAATACATTTTTCTGTTTCACCCCTTTTAATTTTTAACAACATACAAATAGAGAACATACCCTGCATTCAGGATGACAAAACAGTGCAAATTGTTGCAAATTATACCCCCTCTTTGCACGCATGTGCAAAGTGGAGTATAATTTACAAATAGTTTGCACTGTTTTGTTATCCTGAACACAGGGGTAGATTCGTTACAAAATATGATAAGTTAGACAAGTTTTAACGCAAAATATTCAATGTTACATATCGGTATATATAGTTATTGGTCAAAATCCAATGTACACTTTTGTTTAATAAATGTTATATCTGCAATATTTTGAAAACATGACTTGCTATATGATCCACGCACTTTTGTATAGATAAGAAGCTGCTCACGGTAATTTGACGAGCTCGGTTTTCTTAATTAACTAGTAAATGTAATTTCCAGCCATTTAGTGGCAACTTGAACATCACAACTACTACTTCTACAAGCTGCAGTTACGACGGGCAGGTTGCCACAAGAAATTGTTCTTTGTTTGATGGCCATTACTATATATTTTGCAGATAAATGTTTCAACTCTTTTTGGTTGTTTTAGCTAAAGTATAAAAGCTATCAACTTGAAATCTTATAGGTGGATAGATCTCATGATGGGGAAGTGCAGTGCACAAGAACTACAACTCTTGCATATTTGAGAGGTGTTTGAAGTTCAGTCCCTAAGGTTGTGAATTTGATATTTTAACTTTTTTGGGTTGTTTTAGCTTGTGTGTTTTGTTAAAAATAAACAAAGTAATTAAACAAAGGGACTACTTTGATTTATCTGATAATATAGACAACATGTCTAGAACCATATGATGATTAAACAGACTATGTATAAGTACATATAGTTTAATAGTATCTGATTGCTTTCCTTCACCTTTGAGTTGGACTGGTTCGTCTGTCAACCATCAGAATGGTGGGACAATGGTTCCAGTCTACACTCTAGTGTGATGATATTACACAACTATGGGTTTTTTGTTCAGAACAATGACATAGTATCCCCTTTTTTCATCAATTTTCACCTATTTTTGCGATTAATTGTCTGCTTGGTGATCAATTCTCCAATAAGAATGAAAATAGTGGGTAATTTTATTCCAAGCTCAGATTAATTTAGTCATTTGGAAAAAATTCTGATACACCTATTACAAATGATAAGAAAGCATTTAAAATATTTGATCTTTTTTTTTTTCGCAAAAAAAAAGCCATCTGAGTTGTGCAAAAGAGTTGATCCTAGTCAGCTTTCGCAAATTGCGCAGGTTGTCTAGAATCAAAACTTTTTTGCGCCTTTTTCTGAATCTAGGAAGATATTTCAACCTTCCTTTAAAATATATAAAATGCGACCGCTAATTGAGCTCTGCCGGATCTGATCTTTTTCTCAAATATTTACTTTTCGCTATTTCCAGATGATCCCTTTTTCATGTGACGGGTCACATTGTTAGAATGCCCGTACACCGTTAATTAACTACATAACACATCTTTTAAGCTGACTCTGATTTAAAGGATTTGCAATCTTTAAAATTTTTAAATATGTGAGGGTGTAACATCACAAAATCTTTCTAAGCAACCTCAGGCAGAGTGACGGATTTCCGTCATCTCACTTAAAGGATATTTATAGATTTGTGTTTCTCTTTAATATTTCTCTTGCCACGTGCGACGTACAAAAATCTCTGGTAGGCAGTATAGACTAAGATAAGGTTGGACATAAGTGCAGTCTGATCTAACCTCTTTTCTTACTTTGCCTGCTTTATAGATGATTATTACGAATAAAACTATATAAAACTGGTTGAAATGTCATAAATTAGAAATAAATATATACAATGTATATAAATACAGATGGCAATTCGTTTTTAAACAAAATTCAAATTCAGCAGATAAGGGTTAAATATACTGATCATCAATTGATTTTATTTGTATTGAGTTTTGTAAAAATATCACTTAAGATTTTGTTTACAATTTGTCTTTATCAAAACATATTTTTGGTGAACGAAACAGTGTTATATACTGTGTATGGAAAATCCTGTAGAATCTTAATAGGTTTTAAATAAAGCAGTACCTCTTTAGATTCAATTTAGTATCTCTAAAGGCTTCTCTCTACAAAATCACTGTTTGTATCGTTAAATGCATTATACTAGCATTCTTCATCAAGTGAAGAATATGAAAATTACCCTTTAAAAACACAAAAATATCTTGGAATGTCTATACGAGCGAATTTTTGATCGGCGTAAGATTGTCGTGACTTGAGAGCAAAAACAAAGTTTGTGTCTATACACTGTATAGACAGATACTATGTTTTTGATTTAAACCTTCGCTATTGCAACTTGTAGTAATTTGCCGGAAATGTGTGTTTATTGAGGTCGTGAACTCTTGAACTTCTACACACCCCTGATTGGCCATACCACACGTGATGACCTACTACGATTTTACCTGTCTTTGCTTATAAGTTACGAAAGGTCAAGTTTACAAACGAATGGAATGTTCCTGCCGAATTTTTCCTATTAAACGCGCCCGAGCGCGATGCAAAACGTCGTGGAGGCGCTATTATTTCAGATTCTTTTACTTAATTAAAAAATACGTATTTTGGTACCTAAGAGAAGCAAACTGTTAACATGCATCATCTATCGAAATACGGTCATCCCCGACCATTAATTGCAGCTTTCAAAAGCAAGTGATTGTGTAAGCAGAAACCGAGATTACTATTATTGTTATTATTTGTACAAGGTAGGAAGTTCCAGACGATGCGATATTCAATGTTCCGCTACCGATGGACAAAGCGGTCTAATAAATCATTACCTATTCACGTATGAAATAAATAATCCTGTATTAAATCCTAAAATTTCGTGATGTGTAAATGCATCGAAATGAAAGTGTTTCGTAGTGAAAAAAAAACACGTCTGGAGCTAGCTGGGTCACCGCGTGTCGGCACCCTTTGAAGTCCCAAGATTCTTGCAAGCGGCGACGTCGCTTTTGAAATAAGTCACACACGAGATTTTACGGGGGTTTTCCTATTTTAACAGTATGAATTGTGACTAGGATTTAATCATTTGACTCGGATATTTTGTATATTTGCAGAAGGTGAAATGATTTCAGAAATATTTTCGTAACAACGAAAGGGGATTTTGTTCGCATAGGACTTATGAAGAATAACGAGAAATAGTTTTAATTTTGTGTTAAATTTTAACCTTTCGCACTTCCGGAAGACCGCGATTTAGGACGCGCTAGTTTTTCAGATGTTGAACGATCTTTTAATGACGCAACCAGCCTTATCCTGATAGGAATTTAAGATTTTAACCCACAATCTATTGAATATTACGTCGTGGAGTAGCAGCTTTTGAAATTAAATTCGAGACCGGAATTTTCACCACGGACCGTGGACGGTTGGATGTCGTTGATCGTATAGTCAAGGGCCTGGGAATCGTATTTATGGGGGAGCGCGTTTATTAGGGAGGGCGCGTCTAAATTCTCATTGAAACATAAACACGCACCACTTGACCGTGACCAACCTTGATATGAAGTAAAATTTAACCCATTGCCAGACAACTTATGTTCTCAACCACCAAATTTACACCTCTTGCTTAAATCCCGTTTTTATCTTAAAGCTTGTTGTTGCAGACTTGTGTAATGTAAATATCTTCGGTTACGGGTATTTTTGTATCATATTACCCAAATCCAATTCCCTGTTTGTTTTTTTTTCGTTTCAAACAAGGCCGGTAAACAGGGGATATAGCAATCTCGGCACGATTTACTGTTAATATATAAATGTCGTGAATAGATAAATAAATAAAAAAATCAAATGAACAAATATCCAAACACGATAGACCTAATTTCAAATTTTAACATCGAATGGATTTTTTTTTCAAAGTACTTGACATCGTAACTACAACTGTATAGTAGCGCTTCTATCCCTCGGATGGCTCCAGAATTTCCTCAATACACTTATTCATCTATTTGTTTTACCGGAAGTATGTAAAATATTACAAAAAACGAAACTTTGATTGTGAATCAATCGCCTGTGGACTGGAGCACCTTTACCTTAACATGGAAATTGGTATTTCTCACACCAGAACTATAATGAGCATACATCCATACGTAGCTGCCATCTTCTACCCTCTTAGGTTAACGATTATCCGCCGTTTGGTAGGAGCCATCTTGTCGAACCAAGGGTAACGAACGTTTTACTTATTCGAGAAGATCTTATCGATTCGATACCCCTTGACTCGTGAAGATGGGTAGGAGCAATAGAATTTAAACAACAACTATATTTGGACAATTCATTAGCTGTACAAAATACCTTCCTACATAGATGACATCGAATTGGTTTTTTTTTAATTCTTTTTTACGCAATGGCATCAGATAATTATTCTTTCACGAGACTGAATATTTTCCGAAAGAGACCAAAACCCTGTAATTACAATTACGAAACAGCAGTCTTTAATTCGGAGGATGGGTGGGACCCCATTCAGGTCGTACCAGAGCCATAGCGGATAACGTTTAAAAGTCAAAATGCAGAAAGACTGCTGTTTAATCTGCTAAAATATAGGTTCCGCATGTGGAAATGGAATTACCTTTCTTACTACTATTTTTTGAGTTAAGAAAAGAATCATTATTCTAGACACTATAATTGCCTGTTTTCTTTTCTCTAGGCTTATCGCTTTCTGTCTATCGGTCTGTCTCTGTCTGTCACTCTCTCTACCTTTCTTTTCCTCTCTTTCTCTTTCTTTGAATTTAGAATTTTGACGAGACACTTTCCCTTGATTATTTTTTACATTCATAATTTCTCTTTTCTCAACGAATTCAATATATCACTTTAGAATGCCAACAGATTCGTTCACCATCAGTACTTTCAGTGCTTTGATTCATATTCGCTGTTTCTGGTTTGATATATCTATATTTGTTCGCTGTATAAACTCTGGTTTTGTGTGTCTTACCAATATTAAATGCACCTTGCATATGCAAATCAAAGAGGTTGTTTTTTGGGGGGTTAGTGTGAGAGAGAATTTTAGAAAGGTGACATAGCATTTAAACTAGATGCACTTGAGGGCCTGGTTTGCACCATATGCCAAATCGACTGATTAGAATTAAAGAACGAATTCTGTTCTACGTATTATTTCTGTTTTAATACTTAATCAGCCTCCTTTCTAACCCTCTTGGTGCCCCCAAATCGATAGATCGGGGTGTATTCAGAATGTTTTTCTCCATCAAATCTCGGTCAAGTTTTAAATTGGGTCAAGTTGGATAAAAAATGGGGTCAAGGGGTCAAATTTTAGAAAAACCTTGTATGCTTTCTAGAGGCCATATTTTTGGCTCAAATGTCGTGAAACACGGTCAGCATGTTTGTATTAATCGAATCTCGGTCAAGTTCGGAATTGGATCAAGTGGGGTCAAAAATGGGTCAATTTTAAGAAAAACCGTGTGTGCAGTCTAGAGGCCACACTTTTGGCTCAAATGTTTTTAAACTTGGTCAAAATGTTTGTCTCCATCAAATCTCGGTCAAGTTTGATGTGGTCAAGAGGGATCAAAAATGGGGTCGAGGGGTCAAATCTTAGAAAACCCTTGTGTGCACTCCAGAGGTCACATTTTTGGCCAAAATTTCTTAAGACTTGGCCAGAATCTTTGTCTCCTTCAAATCTCAGTCAAGCTCGAAATTGGGTCAGGTGGGATCAAAAATGGGTCAAGGGGTCATATTTTAGAAAAACATGTGTTCACACTAGGGGCCTTATTTTGGCCCAAATGTTTTGAAACTGGGTTAGACTGTTTTTCCCTATCACATCTCTGTCAAGTATGAAATTGGATAAATGGGGTCAAAGGGTCAACTTTTAGAAAAACCTTATATTTACTCCTGGGGAAAATTTTTTGGCTCAAATGTTTGAGACATGGCCAGAATGTTTGTCTCCGTTTAATCTCAGTCAAGTTCAAAATTTGGCTATATGCGGTCCAAAAAAAGAAGTCAAGGGACCAAATTATAGAAAAACCTTGTGTATACTCTAGAGGCCACATTTTTTTGCCCAAATATCTTGAAACTTAGTCAGTTTGATTGTCTTCATCAAATATGGGGCAAGTTTGAAACTGGGTCAAGTGGGGTAAAAAGTAGGCCTAGGGGTCAAATTTTAGAAAAAAACCTTGTAAACAATCTGAAGTCCAAAAACCAGAACACCTTCAAACCTCATAAAAATCAGTACTTTAGAGGCAACGTATTTGACCCTAATGTTTGTCTTCTTGATATCTGTGACTTTTGTTAAGCCATTAATGAATTTCAAATAAGTAATATTGACACTCTGCCACCTTTGTCAACTACATTAAAATATGCATTAAGTGAGCGCTTAAGGGCCAATTTCACTCTTCCAATAACTTATGTAATTATCTATTGAGAATGTGCACCCCTTGAATACGCTTTTCAATTCATCTATTAGCGCTTTGAATAAATTAAAAAATTTAAATGTTAATTAAAGAATCATCATTTGTCATTTTGATCATCTATTCAAATGTGTGATACCTTAGATCATTATTTGCAGCTTTCTAGATGAAAGTCATTCCTGTAGCAGAAGCCGAGTTAATGGGAATGTTTTAGATAAATACAAAATTTAATGTTCCGCTACCGATGAACAATACAGATTTTCTCTTGTTGCTTGTTACAGCGGAAGGATTTTTGACTCGGATTTCATATTTGACTCTGATTTGATATGATATTTGATTATGGTAAAAAGATTTCAGAAAAAAATTCGCAACAATGCAAGGAATGGGGAATTTGTTCCAATGTGGCTTCTTTTTATGCCAAATTAGATTTGAAAGTATTGTTTGATGTTATATGTCACACCTCATCAACTACAAGAATTAATTTAAGTTCTCTGTTTCGCCTTTCGTGATTCTGGATTTTGCACTAGCTTATTTACAGAAGTCCAGCGATTTTTTTGAAGATAAACATCACTCGAAAACCGCTCTGACTTTTCTGTAAACTGGAAATTACCTCGGACCATTCAGATCATCGTTCGGGGCTTTTCTGTCAACTAGTTTGGCCTGTCATAATCTATCGATACTAAATATCGGAGGGTAGTGTACATTGAACACTGGTTTACCAGTCTATCAACTAACAAGTATCATGGATGTATTTGCATTAATTTATGGTCATTTCATATTTAATTCGGTTTCTGGTATGACTGTGGTCAATATGCTCAAAGAATGACTAATTCCTTATTTGCTTTCCGATCGTCGATCCAGATATCTTTTTACACGTTAAAATTTGAAAACAAAACGCAGTAAAAGACTGCATTTTGTTTTCAAATCATAATATGCCCTATTTAACTTTTCGTTAATTTTGTTTTTCGCTTTAGTTGCTATCTTTAGTTATTTTTGTGACATCATATCAACCTACGTGCGATATATAGCGCGCTTTTATGGCCGTGCTCTAATTATTCCCAATGCCAATGCTGTAGAATTGCTGAGACACGATTTTGATTGACCTTAGACGTGTAGTAATTTTGGGTCATTGTTTAGGTAATTCGGTTTCTGGTGGTACTTCAGTTTAAGTTTATTTCGCTGGAAGAAAATCACTGTTTGTTAACGCTTTCCGATCTATTGGGCATATTGTCATTTGATGACAGTAAAACATTGTGTTTTGTTATCATATCATAATTTACTCGTTCGTTGATTTTTTTTCTTGCAACGTCATTCTTAGTGGGTTGGTTGATAATTGTCACAGACGTCATAAAACTCATGTGCACATGACACGCTTTCATGGCTGTGCCGCCGTCATTATATTTCCGATGTCTAGGTTGTTGTGTCGAATCATCGAGGGTTCCTGCTTCGATGAACAAAAATCATTCATGCAATCACCGAAAACCTGATAAAAATAAATTTTGCATTTTGGAGTAGGGTTCCATTAAATTTTGGTAAAATTAATTTTTTGATGCTGGATTTTTACACCATGGACAGGGGAATATTGGGTGTTGGTCCGAGCGGACCTGTTGGTTGGAAAGTCAAGTGTCTTTGGCCAGTTATCATGTTTAACGGATAATTGTTTGTAAGGGGGGTACGTTTATTAAAAATGTGTAATACTAAATACTGTCATAATACTGTCACTACTGGAAACATATGTTTTCATGATAATTTCATTTGAGAACATCATGCTTATGGTGCGCACTTTTGGAACACTTGATGATGCATCTTGAGGTGTTCGTCATCCCTCATTAACAATTTAGTGTTACCACTCTGTCATAGGAAAAGAAGCGTATAAACAATTTCATATATCTGTCAATGGTCATTTGTCAATATTTTGAGCCAATTTCTCAAACTTCATGGAAATTTTAGTCTGCTTGACCACAAGAAAGATCCCCTTCGATTTGCGCTTTCGATTTTGGTGAAATTTCAAAGTATTTCACAGAAAAAGGAGACTTATAGACAATTTTCTTGTTACAACTCGAGAGGTCATAGTTTTTGCAAGCTCTCCCATTGCTAACCATGGACCCTAAATATACATTTATTCTGTATAATCGAGTCCCTGGTTAAACTGGGGGATTAAACAGCCATCTACTGTATTTTTCGAGGTTAATAATAAAAGCTAAAATGTCTATGTGTAGCTCAAAACTGTGTGCACGGGCTTATTTAACATAACCCACATATCTGTTTATTTTACTTATCTTAATTAGATATAATTGTCAATTACTATAATTCGAAATGTTCTCGTATCACCTAAAGCCACATGTTGACGTCCGGATTGCCCCGGTATGTAGTAGGCTAATACTTTTTAAGAAAAGTTGTTCCCCTTGTTTTATATACCGCCATGCATAATATAGAAAATGACAGTTCAGAAAGGGACATTGACTCTTAAACAAGTGAGAACAGTGGTTTTGATCACGAAGCAAATCAAGTCACTTCATAATGAGATTTCATATACCCTCATTATCATCAATTTGTGATTGCTGAGCTCATTTACTCGAGCATGTCAAAGTAATTTTGACCTGCTTTCTTTTTCACTATGAACAGATGACATTTTTGAGGCAAATATCTTCTTTATCCGCTGGGAAATTTCAATGAATCTTTGCTAGAATGTTTCGTTCGATGACCCTTTTTGAAACTTGTTCATCAAAGTTATGATCGCAAGGCAGATGTGGCCTTCTTACTGTACAACTTATTGAACAACATCTAATCAACTGAACCAATTTCAATGAATCTTAGGCAGTTAATGTTCCATTGGTGAACATTTTCAAAAATTGATAGTGAAATTTTGATTGTCTTGTAAATATGGGCACAGGGAGATGAGTCTTTTTTCATTATAAACTATTTGAGAGTGACAACTCTTCCTTGACCGCCGAGCCAATTTCAAAGAAATTTTGCTAGAATGTTCCTTGGATGACCCTTTCCCAAAACCGTACACTACATTTTGTATGGGCATAAATGGGCAGGATTTTTCTCCACTTTAGAATATTTGATTATCTGCTCCTAAACCACTAAGCCAGTTTCAATGAAACTTTGCCAGAATGGTCCTAATGGTGAACTTTACCAAAAATCAGCATGTCCACTGGGTTTTCATTTTGGGGGTACATGTACTCTCTAAGTTTAAAATTTAGAGTACAAAGAAAATTCTAGGGGTTCAGCGAATCCTTTACTTTTAGAGTTGAGGTTACACCATATAAATCTTATAAAAGTTACTCTATATATTACTGGCTGTAAAAACATGTAAAGTTATAATGTGAAAACTTTGAAAATCATTAAGGTTAGGGTCATTCTAGTAGTTTTCTACCAAAATTCATTGAAATGATCCAAGTATGACCCTTTATTAACCTGCAAAGAATTATTTTGATCAGATGGAAATGTGTCTATGTACTAAGGAAGTTGGGCCAAATATCGGCCCCTAAGTTCCAATTTTGGAATGTTTCCCCTAAAATTTCTCCCTTAAAAATCACTGTTCCAACCTTACCAAGGTGCTACATTGGGATATTTTTTGTTGAAAATTAAACCTTCGATTATCAGTCTATAAACTACTTCTAAAATCTTTTTTCTTTGTGTTTATTTTAATTTCTTAGATATTTTCAGTAGTCAGGCTAAAAAGTTTTTTCACCTGAAACAGCCCATTTACCACATTTTTCCTCAAATAAGTGTCCCAGACCCCTTCTGCTGTGCATAAAAAGAACCTCTGGAAAAATATGACCTTAAAGGGAAGAGGCCATTTTCATATCAAATATATTAGGGTTGTTCTGATTTTTTTCCAGACAATTCTTATTTATCAGAAAATTCTCAAAACATTGACCAACCTTTATTTTTCCCTAACTAAAATTCACTTTGCTTATGTATATATCACAGTGCGGGAATTGAGATTTACAGGTGCTATGGTACAGCAGGGCAATTCAAACAAATGTCATAAAATGTTAAAATTCGCAAATAGATTTCTCCTACGTTGTGAAAACAGAGCGTGATCGCCACATAAATTGAAACATGTAAACAAAATCTTTCAACAAATTCGTCTATGAAATTTCACTTTATTTACCAAAAAAAATCAAATCCTTGACTATTCAGCTAAGAATACCTTGCATGGTTATAAGCATAATGCTTAATTTAAGTCTTTGCTGTTTAATCCCTGCTTTTTACGTGCCTGTGAATTTGTGATTGAGAAAAAAATGGTGAAAAAAGAAGAAATTGCTTCTGACAAGCAATCTCTTCTTTTTCCACACTACCGTATTTTCTTCCCTACTGAATGGTTATTTTTTAAATTAAATTCACTTTAAATTTTCGTCTGCAAAACCTTTGAATTTGGACAGGTCCAAAATTTTGAAAAACAGGAAAGGGTTAACAAAATGACGTTATGAAGTACACACTGATCAAAGTTATTTCTTACTTTCCAAGTAATTTTGCAAAATTTCAGATATCAAAAATTACTAATTGGTATTTAAATGTTCAATGCGCAGTGATTCTTTTAGAATCATGATGATTTTGCAAACCATGGCATATTTATCCCATTTATTAGCATCTAATTTTCTACTTGTAAGCAGGGACTCTAATGTATATTTAGGGTCCGTGTAGTAAGTTACAAATTAAACTTAGTTTGCGACACTTTACTTCTATTTGACAAGTAAACTCCATCATTAGTGATGATCTTTTCAATGTTTTCCTTCAGGAACCATGCAATATTTGCTGGCAAAGTCACAATTCCTTTTTTCTCTTAGATAAGTGTATACCTGTTACTTGCATGAAAAATAAAAATGTGTCTTGCTTATATACAGCTATAAATTTGACGTCATATAAATAATGTTGGTGTGTACAGGGGTTTTGTAGGTATCATATTTTAATTTTTTCTGAACTTTGATTTAGATTAGAAAGGTACTCTAAAGTTTGGGTACATAAAGATTAAAGAACTTAAGTAGACCCCCTCTTCAAAGCAACCACTTTTATTAAGCAACCATTGTAAAAAGTCCCTTCATTGTTAGTGATATTTCTGAAAAAGGGGACATTCTTAAGTGAAAAATGTTTATCATTGAACTATATATATATATATTAGAAACCATTAGAATAGTCTCAATGAGACGATTCTTATGGGTTCAAATATCATTTGGTTAAGTAAGAATTATGTGACAATCTTTATACTTTCAAATAATATGTCTTATTTATCATTTAAAATTGCATTAAGCAACCATTTCTATAAGCAACCATATTTTATTGGTCCTGTAGGGGATCACTTAAAGCAAGTTTTACTGTTGTACAATGTGTATTTTTTGTTAGTGAATACTCCCATTTCGAAATTATCAAGGTTGTCTCAAAACTTTCCAAACAACCCTTGTATTGGGAAAACTTTGGAAATCATTTTCTCCAAAACTGAATGATAGAATTCAACCGAATCATACAGAAACTGTTTATTACTTGGTCTTTTATCATACTACAAATCGTTATTACAATCAGAATCAAAAATAGGGAAATGATTATGTTTGTATGTCTTTATGGTCAGTGACAGTTTTCTTTAGGTACAACATAACTCCTCAAAGACTGGAAGATCCTATGCATTTCTAGAATGTAAACATTTGAAATGAACATGATG
This sequence comes from Fragum whitleyi, assembly GCA_948146395.1. Classification (NCBI taxonomy): domain Eukaryota; kingdom Metazoa; phylum Mollusca; class Bivalvia; order Cardiida; family Cardiidae; genus Fragum; species Fragum whitleyi. The sequence goes on along the minus strand of OX411546.1, from coordinate 40,412,736 downwards.
ATTGATGGTTGTGCGTCCGTCCATCTGTGCATCCTTGAGTCTGGTTGTAAACTTTTACTTTAAAAATCTTCTCCTCCGAAACTACTGGATGAATTTAAACCAAACTTCACAGGAATGATCCTTGAGTGACCCTCTTTCAAACTTGTTCAAGAAATTTTGATCCTATGAAAAACATGGATTTAATGGGTGTGGCTAATTTCCAATTATGGTAAAAAGTGGGTTGTCTCAGATTCTAATTGATAGATACCAATAAAATTTTATAAGAATGATCCTTTTATGACCCTTTATCAGTCTACAAAAAATTGTGATCAAATGAAAAATATGCATTTTATGGGTGGAGGTAATGTTATATAGTGGAAACTTTGAAAATCATTTTCTCATAATATAACGGATGATTTTCAACCAAATTTCACTGCAATGATCCTTGTGTGACCCTTTATCAGTCAACCAAAAATAATTGTATTCGGGTGAAAAATATGTATTTTATGGGCGGAGGTCAATATTCTGTATGTTTTATAGTGGAAACTTTGAAAATCATTTTCTCAGAATGTTATTAATGGATATCAATCAAACTTCTTTGGTATGATCTTTTGGCGACCTTTTATCATGCAGCCAAAAATTATTGTCGTTGGATGAAATTTGTTTTTTAATGGGCGGAGATCATTTCTCTATATGTTTTATAGTGGAATTTTTGAAGATCATTTTCAACATCAGTAGAACCCAAAATATTTAAACATCTTGTCTAAACTTTGATTTGCTATCATCTAGTCTAAACTTTGATTTACTATAACAAGAATTTCAAGCCTGTGGAGTGACTCAAGCCATTCATGGCTTTCTAGTTTTCTTAACATTATAACACGATTGTGTTAAACACTTTTAACCCTTTGCTGTTTAATCCCTGCTTTTTATGTGCCTGTGAATTTGTGATTGAGAAAAAAAATGGTGAAAAAAGAAGAAATTGCTTCTGACAAGCAATTAATTTCTTCTGACGAGCAATTTCTTCTTTTTCCACACTACCGTATTTTCTACCCTACAGAATGGTTATTTTTCAAAAAAATCCACTTTAAATTTTCGTCTGCAAAACCTTTGAATTTGGACAGGTCCAAAATTTTGTAAAACAGGAAAGGATTAAGAAATAAGGAGAAATTTTATAGAACTTTATTCACAATTAAATTCAAAATTTGTAATGTGTTTTTACTGTGTATACAGAAAGCTCCTGCCATTCATTGAACCCAACATCATCTTAAGTGGGAATGTTGATGCTTTTGACTTCATATTACCTTCATGCTAATTGACGCTCTTTGCTTTCAGTGAAATTCTTCTGTTATTGCTTGTTCATTAATTTTGCATCCAGAAAAGGGTTGTAAAACTATTTTACAACCAGAAAAAGGTCCTCAGATTTTACCTTTTCCATATAACTCTCCTCCATCAGACTTTATTCATGGAATCATCAATGTGAAAATGAAATTTTTTCATAATTATAGAACATAATTCTGCAAATGAACTTGAAAAAGATATTTTTTGTTCTCATTTAGTCAATGCATGTGCAGTGATAATCATAAACATGTATGAATTTATCAGAAAAGAACATAGTTTGTGTCGTCTTTCTTTCATGAGTATGTAAATAGCTGCAATATCATAGCCCTATTTTTGATTATCTATCATTAGACTTTCAAAAGGAGGGCTGCAATATCTTGGCTATGCACAACCTTATACATGTATATGCAGCTTATTTCTGACATAGTTTAAAGATTTTTGCCTAGTTCTTGGACTAAGTATGCATTGAAAGAGGAACATACCACCACTTTTAGTTTAGCCATTTTTATAAGACTCTGTACAGGAATAGCAGCTGAGTTTTTGTACACATATACCGTAATAATTCATTGTAGTTCCATTAGTCATCTAAAACTGTTTTCAGTTTTTGTTAAGAACAGAAGTATTGACCTTGTACAGAAACATTTTGAGGACCATTAAGAAGATACCAGATGAATATTACAGACAAGATATGAACGACTGGGCAAGAAGAGATTTCAGAAAATTTAAACATCTTGAAGAAGAGGTAGGTAGGGGGAATGGAATTTCCATCCCCGACTTGTCAGACATGCTGACAAGTGACAAGAATATTTACTTAGGTCACTTGTCTGTGGATAAGTAAAGACGAGAGGTGTGTTTGTTAGAGTAAGCTGAAAAATCCCTCAAAATGAGATTTTTAAGGTGTCATAATGAGAAATTTTTCGATATTATTATTATGTTAGTGAAAACATTTGATGTCCTCAAGATGACTCAAGCCAATGCCAATCAAGCTTTATTTACTCATTCAGATTTCTTAAAATTCTTATTTAGAGGCTTAAAATCTCGCTCTAGTGAAGCAAATATCTTAAAAATCTTAATTAGAATCTTTAGAATCTCAGTTTATTATCTCACTCTAATGAACAGATCTTCCTATGGTACTGAATAGATCCAAGAGATAAATTATCCTAATGTTTGTATAAAAGTGTAAAAAAAACATTGTTTTTAATAAAGAAAAATGCTGGGTCCAGATTTTTTTTTAAAAACAATGCTTTCTCGAGAGCTATCTATTCTCTTTTCTTGTGGACAAATTAATATTGTTCCTGGGAAAGAAGAAATTCATCTTTTGCCTTTCCAAGGACAAGTGTATTTCCACTAGCTTGGTAAGTTGTAACTACAATTGAACCCTGTGGGAATTGTGCTAACTTTTATCCTGTTGAATTTTAATTTTGTTTATTCTGTGTTATTATTGAACTGGCAAGCCATGGCTTAGCCATAATGTAATTTGGGAAGTTTACTTTTCAATATTTTAGGTTATTTCAAAAGAAAGTTTATTATACTTAAAGAGTGCAAATAACTGTATCAAAACCAATAAGATAAGTTTGATAAGCAAACTTGAAGACTTTTCATCGATGTTTGCTTAATCCTTGTAGCTTCAGCTTAGCTAAGCTGAAGTTACAACATTTTGGTTACCAGCCTACCATTTAGAGTATATTGACTATCAAAAACAGTAATAATAAATAAAAGCAGAATGTACCTTACCTTAATTGCATCGACCCTGCTCCACCCTGGCAGGTCAAAAATCTTGGATTATAAATATCTTGCCAATATTTTGGACATTTGAAACTATGTGGATCAAGTTTTTCCAATGATAATTAACCCTTGTCATGCTGAACCCGAAATATCCCTGCTTTGTCAGGAGCTACAAACATCAGCCTGCACATATGTGCAGTCTGATGTTAGTCTACATCACCTGTTTCTCACTTTCAAACCAAAATTGTCAATAGATTTAGCTTTTCAAATAAGAATTGACCTACAGTTAGTACTTACAGTGCTTATTGTCCTTTGATTTTGATGAATTTTTTTAGCCAAAGTTTATTCAGCATGACAAGGGTTAAGTAGAAAAGAGGCAGTGTTTGCTAATATCAAAAAAGGTCCTTTGTTGACCCTTCTCGAAACTTCTAATTAAAATTTTGTTTGACCCCGCGCAAATATGATCTCTTCAAAATCTTTGATTAATCTTCTTCTCCGAATCCTTTAGGCCAAACTTAACCAATCATGGCAGAACTGTACCTTTGGTGACTGGTCTGTATTTTTTGCTCACCTGAGCACTAAGTGCTCAAGGTGAGCTCTTGTGAAAATGTCTGTCGTCGGTTGTGAGTTGTCTGTCATGCGTCGTCCACAATTTCTTTAAACATCTTCTCCTCCTAAACCAGTGTGTCAATCTTGATGAAACTTGGCAGGGATGTTCCTTGGGTCAAACTCTACCAAAGTTGTTCAAATAAATGAAAACCACCCTTTACTTTCCTTTTACCCTTAACCAAAAGGTTAAAAATATGAAAACCTTCAAAAATCTTCTTTACTGAAACCAGAAGGCAGACAGCTTTCATATTTGGTATGTAGCATCATCTAGTGGACCTCTACGAAGTTTGTTCATATCAAGACCCTGGGATCATATTTGGGCTCCACCCGGGCACAACCCTTTTTACATAGAATTCAAGAGCAAAAATCTTCTTGTCTGCAACAAGATGGCAGACAGCTTTCATATTTGGTATGTAGCATCACCTAGTGGGCCTCTACCAAGTTTGTTCATATTAACCCTGGGGTCATATTATGGCTTTACCTGAGTGCATCCCTTTTAGCTCTTCTGAGCATGTAGGAAAAAAAATTTAAATCTTCAAAAATCTTCTTCTCTGAAAGCTAGGGATGGGAACGAATATTCGGATATTCGAATATTCGTTTTTCCAGCGAATATTCGAATACGATTTTCGAATACGAATATTCGTTTTTATGAGACTGAATTTGAGCATTTGCCTTAAATTTCTAAAAAGAGATCTAAAAGAAGTGGAAAGTAATTTCTCAATATTGAAACGATTTTCACACATTTATCTTCAATCGTATGTATATAAGTGTCAAGAGGGTACGAGAAAAATCAATAATTATGACAGGTTGCAAATTTTCTTATCAGCAGTCTGTCAGCGAAACATCGACCAATGTATAAATGTGTTAATTATCATAACACCTTTGGAGAGTTGACACCTATTTGCAAATTTTCGAAAAACGTCGAAACAATTGACGCCTGAACAAATTTTTTTTGAAAACCGTCGGCCGCGCGGCGTTTGTGATATTTTTTTTCTCTGGACTCGATTTACAAAGTAAATTAATGTCTTTTCACCGACAATAAGTCAAGTGCACAACCATGAATGATTTGCAATATTCGTTGATGAGCGACAGATTTGTGTGTTCTACACATAATATGTCCTTAAAAGTCACGTCGTAGCTATGATGCTTTGATTGTCCATCGAGTATTCACCGTAATTTTCGGATTCGAGTGATTCTTATATTTTGTTTCTAGTGTGTCTTTTCTATCATACAACAGTTTAGAATACATCGCCAAAAAGTGTAAAAAGTTGTAAAGTCTCGGAAAACGATTTTCAAAATATATGTTCTGATCTGGCGACGCCAAATACATCCCAATCAAAGCTTGAATCACGGACTTTTGATACAGCGCACATTTTACACTTACTATTTTACATTGTCACATGAAAAGGTAATATAAAGTAAAGTCAAGACATATAATTCAAATTTTTTTTTGGATGTGATTGGATTCTCAAAATAAGTTTACCACTCCACAGGGTGTGGGGAACGCAAGGCAACCCAATCCTACTTGGAAATTGATTGACGTTTCGGGTTGTGCCTTCGGAATTTAGTAATTTTTCAATTTCATATCTTTTAAGATTATTTAAATGTAACATTTTTTCTGAAAGTTAAAGTTAGATAATCCGAAGTAAGTTAAATTGAATCCCTTTCTTATTATTCATAATTTGTACAAGTTAAAGTAACCTCGAAAAAGAAATGGAATTGTAATCGGATATAAACAATACTCGAATATACAATTTTGAATGGAACCAAAACGAATATTCGGATATATTCGAATATTCAAAACGAATATTCGAATATGAATTTTGCTATTCGTTCCCATCCCTACTGAAAGCAGAAGGCAGACATCTTTCATATTTGGTATGTAATATCATCTAGTAGACCTCTACCAAGTTTGTTCATATCAAGACCCTGGGGTCATATTTGGGCTTTGCCCGGGCTATCCCTTTTAGCTCATCTGAGCACGATGGGTGAAAATAGGAAAACCTTCAAAAATCTTCTCTGAAACCAGAAGGCAGGCAGCTTTCATATTTAGTTTTTAGCATCATCTAATGAACCTTTACCAAGTTTGTTCATATCAAGACCCTAGGGTTCTCATTTTGGCTCCAGCCGGGTGCAAACCTTTTTACATAGAATCAAAGCGCGAAAAGGCATATTGCTCTTGGCTGAAAACATTTCATGGTATTGATCTTATGTAGAAATTGTCTCCTTGTTGACATCTTCCTATTTAATTAATGTGAATTTCCAGGGATCAAATAGACTCAGGTGAGCGATCTAGGACCATCATGGTCCTCTTGTTTTGTGTGTTGGAATTTTGATTTTGCTTAGATGGGACAGGTTCATCTATCAGTGTAGAAAAAACAATTATTGTCTGAAACATGTAATAGCATATATACAAAAACACAAAATTAATAATAAGAATATAAAAAGGATTAAATCTGTTTCCATAATTTTGTGTTGGGAATTGATTTCTCCCAGAGCAAACAGAATCTGAATTTCCTTGTATAGATTTGCAAGTATAATATTGGTAATTGTCTTTGCTCTAAGAGTAACATAATGGGTCTTATCATTATTGCTTTTTCTATCACAGTAAAATAAAGCATTTAGATCATAGATTTGTCAAAATTGTTATCATTTGGAGACAATTAATTTCTTGGCAGATCTTAATGAATGTTAAAAATTATTTTTTTACACAAACCCGTTGTAAAAGAAGAATATTTTTATTAAATGGCAAATGCAAATCCATCCTTCTCCACAGTATTTTTGATTGTGTTTTTAGCTCACCATCATTCTCCACAGTATTTTTGATTGTGTTTTTAGCTCCACATTTTCTTTAAACATCTTCTCCTCCTAAACCAGTGGGCCAATCTTGATGAAACTTGGCAGGGATGTTCCTTGGGTCAAGCTCTACCAAAGTTGTTCAAAAAAATGAAAACCACCCTTAACTTTCTCTTTACCCTTAACAAAAAGGGTGAAAATATGAAAATCTTTAAAAATCTTCTTCCTTGAAACCAGAAGGCAGACAGCTTTCATATTTGGTATGTAGCATCATCTAGTGGGCCTCTACCAAGTTTGTTCATAATAAGACCCTGGGGTCATATTTGGGCTTTGCCTGGGCGCAACCCTTTTTACATAGAATCAAAGAGCGAAAATCTTTAAAAATCTTCTTCTCTGAAACCAGATGGCAGACAGCTTTAATATTTGGTGTGTAGCATCACCTAGTGGGCTTCTACCAAGTTTGTTCATATCAAGACCCTAGGATCATATTTGGGCTCCACCCGGGCGCAACCCTTTTTATATGGAATCAAAGAGCGAAAATCTTTTAAAATCTTCTTTAATCAAAACCAGAGGACACACTGCCTTCATTTTTGGTATGTAGCATCATATAGTGGGCCTATACCAAGTTTGTTCATATCAAGACCCTGGGGTCATATTTGGGCTCCAACCGGGCGCATCCCTTTCAGCTCATCTGAGCACGATGGGTGAAAATAGGAAAACCTTCAAAAATCTTCTTCTCTGAAACCAGAAGGCAGACAGCTTTCATATTTAGTATGTAGTATCATCTTATGGAACTCTTTCAAGTTTGTTCATATCAAGACCCTGGGGTCACATTTGGGGTCCACCCAGGTGCATCCCTTTTTACATAGAATCAAAGAGCAAATAGGCATATCTGTCTTGCTCTTCACTGAAAACGTTCCATGGTATTGATCTTAGGCAATTATCTTCTTTTTGACATCTTCCTATCTAATTATTGTGATGCCCCAGGGGTCAAAGAGACTCAGGTGAGCGATCTAGGACCATCTTGGTCCTCTTGTTTAATATACTTGTTCCTAGATGATTAACCACTTGCTACGAAACAAAGCTTGAAAGAAGTCATGAAAAATAGCCATTTACAGAAAAAGAATATAGCTTAAAATGATTATTTTTTAAATAGTAACTTTTCAATTTCTCGCAATTTTTCTCTTCAGAAAGAAAAGGTAAAATTGAGTTTGAAAAGGACTCTTTCATGATGACACAGTTCATTTATTGTCTTGTGACACATTCTTTACATATGTCATGTTGAGGAAATTCTATTGAGTACCTATAACATAATTATGAGCCTGACTGTGTGAGATTTCCAACAATTTAACACCTGCGTGAGGTACAAACGTTGGTTAGCATTGACAACAACACAATGCAATAATAATAGATGATAACTGTGAGTAGATGGATAAAGACATTATATATCAATATAGCGTATAATGTAGATTCTGGTCAGCAGGCTGGCCAGCAGCTGTGCTTTGTGCACATTTGAGATTGTTGAAAATGTCATGCACAGGCTCATGTGTTTTACTATGAATGAAAGATTTTTAAACCCCCACCTATGAAGTAGAGGGGGGTATATTGGTTTCACCATGTCTGTCTGTCTGTCCATCTGTCCGTCCATTCCTCTGTCCGTCGACCTTTTTGTTTCCAGACTCTAACTCAAGAACCAAGTGACCTAGAATCACAAAACTTTATAAAAATGTTGCTTATGACACAAGGAAGTGCCCTAATGTTTTTGGGTCACAAAGGTCAAAGGTCAAGATCACAGTGAGCCTTTGTTCAATTTTCGTTTCCAATTTTCGTTTCCGGACTCTAACTCAAGAACCAAGCGACCTACAATCATGAAACTTTATGCAAAGGTTGCTTATCACCCAAGGAAGTGCCCTATTGTTTTTCGGTCACATAGGTCAAAGGTCAAGGTCATAGCCAATTTTTGTTCAATTTTCGTTTCCGGACTCTTACTCAAGAACCAAGCGACCTACAATCATGAAACTTCATGCAAATGCTGAATATGACCTCAATATCTGTTACAAACAAATCCTGCACTAATAGCACTTGCATTTTGACAAAGTGCTTGTGGGGGGTATAAGTCCGCTTTGTGACAGTATTAGTTAGACCAACTTTAACCTCTCTCTCCCTCCCCCCCCTGCCCTGCCCTATAAACTGTACATCTTCACCCTGTTAAAATAAGTTACAGTGGGTTTAAGGGTTAATTATCTTGATATTTGCATATTGTCAGGAGGCCATTAAAATGATGATCACCAAGGGTAAATTGTCTCTACGAGAACTGGAACAGATTATTGGACATGCACAATAGAACTGGTAAGTATCTGAGTTATTCTTATGGGACTGAGATTTAAAAAAAAAGTGTGCTTTGCTGAGAATTTACTCAAAATTTTAAGTTCAACTTGATTAAAAAGGTGAGATCCTATTTGAGTAAATGAACTGGAGCAGATTATTGGACATGCTTAGCATAACTGGTATTTAATACTTAGTTTTAGCTCTTCTGTTTTCGGAGAAAACCTGAGGTATTATGATCGCCTTGGCAACATTCATGTTGGGATAGGTGTTGTTATTGATGTTGTTGTTGGCATAGGCGTTGGTGGCCATGTCAAACTTTAACCTACATCATATCTCTGTTGTTATTAGGGATATCTTCAAGAAACTTGTCATGTGTGTTCACCACCCCTAGGGCTAGCCAGATTATCAAGGGAGATAACTCTGAGCATTTTAAAGAGTTATGCCCCTCTTTTGACTAAGATTTTTTCATTAAACATCACCAGTGTTGCACCAATAGGCAAAGCTCTTGTTTTTCTCAAATGTTTGATTGTGCTCTGCTTAGAGTTTACTCAATTTTCAACTTGAGTTAGAACTGTGATTCCGGCGTAAATTATGTTTTAATAAATGTATGAAGTTAAGTTGAAAACCAAAGAAGTATTATAATCTCTGGCCCTTTTACCAAAAGATTACCAATATTTTTGTTTTGTAAGACATGTACCTAGATTTATCTTGTAAGATCAGTGCTTAACTATTATAAGTAGCTAAGAAGATAATGTGGAAAAGGGGAAATTGCTCCTATAAAGCAATTTCCCCTTTTTATGCCCCCGATAGGGAGGCATCATAAATTTGACTTGTCCGTCCGTCTGTCCGTCCGTCTGTCCGTCTGTCCGTCCATCATTCCGTCCAAAAACTTTAACATTGGCCATAACTTCCTTATTACTTAACATATTCGCATCATACTTTACCACAACATTCCTTGGTACATTACCTTTCTGTAGGCACATACTTTGGTGACCTTGACCCCTGGATGACCTTGACCTTGAACATAGATTTGCCATAATTTAAAATCAAAGCGGTGTCGGGGGCATTGTCATCTTACAGTGACAGCTCTTGTTCTACAATATTTTCTATTACAGGATAGTTTCTTTTTAAATTGCATCCACTATTCATTAGATCAGCTGTTTTAGAGCTAAACCTCAAGACATTAATTTCATCATATTGGTGTTGTTGGCATTGATCTTTTATTTGGCTTGACAAACCTTAACCTTGATAATAACTCTTTTGCTACCAAAGATATTAACTTGAATAAAAAAAAACTTGGTACGTGTCTTTGCAATCATAAAAAGGATTCATACAAAAAAAGAAGGATAACTGACCATTTCAGGGGAATAAGTGTTTTACAAACAAATCTTATTTACTTAGAATTTTAAGCTGTTCACCACCTGCATGCCAGTGTTAGCTTATGTTTCATCTGCATATATATATATCTCTCATCAACTTGCAAGCTTATAATTCATCAGCATGCAAGCTTATATATCATAAACATGCAAGCTTATATATTATCTGCATGCAAGCTTGTTTAATACCAGCATGCATGCTTATATATCCCCATCATGCAAGCTTATATATTACCAGCATGCAAGCTTATATATCCCCAGCAATTGCAAGCTTATATATTACCAGCATGCAAGCTTATATATCATCAGCTTGTGTTATCTTTTGGATCCTTTGTCTATTCAGAGCAGTCTAAATTGGGAGGAAAAAAAACAGGAAAATGTTACTGAGTATTGGCTAGCTTGGCATGTAAAGAAAATACCTACAAAATCTTCCAATATTCTTGATAACACGGATAGATATAAACATCATGGCTCTTAAGTATTCCTTTGAGAGTGGATGCATTGTTATTGGCTATTAGATCAATGTTCGATAGGAACCCTGAAGGGAATAGAGTTCATGGTATTATTAACTTTCTTTTCTGTAAGTATAGATTTATTGTCAACACTTTTTCATGAGAATAGAATCGTCCTGCCTCTTATACCACTGAAAGGTTACAATTTGTTCAATGTCTTGTTTAGAGGGATTCACTTGAACCTTACAACTTGAAGACTTCTAGTCTAAAGAAAATTCCAAGGCTATGGGTTTGAATCTAGGATGCACTGCTTGCAACAATTATAGTATACTTCCTTAGACTGGCAAGATAGTTGAAGCCTGTCCTGCGTTCAGGATGACAAAATGGTGCAACTTGTTTGCCAATAATACCTTGCTTTGCATACAAGCTTTATGCTTGAAAAACGATAAAGTGCTTGTACTTGTGTGAGGAAATCTGGGAATTCATTGTTAGGTTCGCCAGCAACTACCACACAACTGAATGAATACTGTCAATCTTGCTTGAGGGACCACGTCTATTAAGCGACCATTTTTATTAAGTGACCACTTAAAAGATACTCTTCTTTAAATAAGAATTTTCTGAAAAGAAGGTATTGTTGTTCTAGAAATTAATGAAAATGAATCCTATGTTGTTAAAACTCAATAGAATCGTCTCATTGAGACGATTCTGTTGAGTTATAACAACATAGGATTTTGAGAATCTCACAATTATATATACCGGGTATATCCAGTCAAAAAGTATGTTTCTTATTTGTAATCAAAACATGTTTTAACCCTTTCCTGTCCAGTCCCTGGTTTTTACGTCCATAAGATTTTGTAATTGAGAAAACATTGTAGAAAAAGGAGAAATTGTTTGTGACAAACAATTTCTTTTTTTTTCTACAAAATTTTCTACCCGTACAGAATGGTTATTTGTCAAATTAAATCCACTTTAGATTTTTGTCTGCAAAACCTTTGAATTTGGACAGGTCCAAAATTTTGTTAAACAGGAAAGTGTTAAGAGACCATTTTCTAATACGACCACTTTTGGTGGTCCCTGTAATGGTCGTTCAATACAAGTTTGACTGTAATGTCAGAAAGCAGCAATTAATCCAATTCAAACATACAAAATCATGCAAAAACATACAACAAAACAAAATTTGCAAGAGCTTGTTCAGAAGAAAGGTAGCTCAAGTCTGTAAACATTAATCCTTTGCTGGTTAATCCCTGCTTTTTACGTGCCATCGATTTTAAGATTGAGAAAACATTGTGAAAAAATAAGAAATTGCTTCTGACAAGCAATGTCTTCTTTTTCCAACCTATTTTCTACCCTACTGAATGGTTATTTTTCAAATTAAATCCACTTTAAATTTTCGTCTGCAAAACCTTTGAATTTGGACAGGTCCAAAAGTTTGTAAAACAGGAAAGGGTTAAAATGGTCCTGTTACAGAAAAATCTATAATTGGTGACATTTCTTATGTTGAACGGTAAACTATTGCAAATGACAATATACTATGTAGTAAGTTACCTTCATTTACATTCATCCATTTTATTTATGGATTGGCTAGTTAGAGAGGGAAATGAACATTCCAAGGTAATAAATAATGATACATTCAGAAACAGAGAACAGTTTGGCTTAAGAATGGACTGCAGCCAATTTCCACAAACTCAATATTATCTAAAAGTTTAGACAAATCTCAGCTTAGCATTGTAGGAGGTTTCTTGTATATTTTCTTCCATTTTAACCTTTTCTAACAATATTTTTCCTCACTTAAAGGTACTTTAACTTTTGATATTTTTCATGATTAAAGGTCACATTCATACATTACCAAAGATATCAGGATCAAGGTCAACTGACAAGTTAAAAAATATTTTGTCATGTCGAAACAATCTGAACTAAATAAATTAACATAGTGTTTTCAAATAAATTCACACTTTTTCAAAGTACAATGCATATTCATGTATTTGCTGTGATGATAGATCTCAATGATACCATCTGCAAATTACCAAAGGCATTATCAACTGGTGAGAGTAAGGTCATCTATCCAGGACAAACTTCTGTTTGATGCCATTTTGCATGCATTCTTATCGTACAATTTCATCTTGATTTACATATTTTCATTCTCATATTAACCCTTGTAATGCTGAATAATTTTGGCTAAAAATTTTCATCAAAATCAAAAGGCAAAAAGCACTGAAAATACCAACAGTGGGTCATTTTTTTTTATTTGAAAGACTAAATCTATTGACAATTCTGATTTGAAATTGAGAAACAGGTGGTGTAGACTAACATCAGACTGCACATATGTGCAGGCTGATGTTTGTCTTAAGCTCCTGCCAAAGCAGGAATATTCCAGGTTTAGCATTACAAGGGTTTAACTGGGTGTATTGTTTAACTGGAGTCTGTCTATACACCTGTCTGTCTGCACAAAACTTATTCTGTGAACTTAACATTTCCCTGTTACTTCAACTTATTGAATTTACAATGTTGGTATAATCCAAGATTAATGCCCTAGCAGGGCGGAGCCTAAGTATCAGTTCATAACATTTAAGGTTAAGGTAAATCAGCTTTTATTTGTAATTACTCAGTTTAATAAGTAGTCACATTCTTTAAATCGAGGGTTGGCAACCAAGCCCTGGTAACTTGTACAAGCTGAAGTTACTAGGATTTTGTAACCAAGAGATGAAATGTGGTCACTTTCGCTTAGCATGTGTATCTTTATGGTTTTAAGATGCAGTTATTTAGACGTGTTCACGACAATTGTCGGCTAACTTTTGAAAGAACCTAAAAACTATTGAAAAGTAAACTAGTCAAAGGTAAGCCCTGCCCTGTCAGTTCATTAATAACGCAGAATATTTGTTCTGGTGTAAAACCTGATATAACCTGTCAGGGTAATTCATTCAAGGCCAAGGTCACAATTTTAATCTTTACCACCAAACCTTTACTCAAAATCTTAACCTGCAAACATTTTGCATTAACTTGAAAAGAATTTAAAGAAAAAATGTTCATTTTAGAGGTGAAGAGAATATTTGTTGATTTCCTTGAGGTATGAAACTTAAAACCTAATCCGATTGCAATCGTATGAAAAGCAAAACAGATGCATACATGGGTCTCATTAGATTTTTAGTTTCTTACTTATATGAAAGCAATAAATACTCTCTTCATTTCTTAAAACTTAATATCATGAAGCAAAAATGAAAAAAAAAAAAAAAAACATAGTTAGACGGATTTCTTGTTGGATTACATTGTGCACATATGCACTAGCTAAGAAATAGCTGCATTGTTTTCATTGAGGATGAAATCAATTTTTCAGCCAATGATAATGCACAATTAATGATTGAAACCATTTTTAAAATTATTATTATTTGGCATGAAGTTACATCTCATCAATACATATCATTTAATATCAAGGTCATTAGTCAACTTAAGGTCAAGATTGTTTATCAAGGTCTATTTTGGAAAAAAATGCTGTTTTGGGGGTTGTACCCGTACTAGGATTCACATTTTGTTTAGGATTTAAAAAAAAGTTTTATTGTAATCCGTGTGAACTCCATGTGAATTATTGTACTCTGTATAAGGACAAAAAAATTCTAGATAATGACGTAGTTCCTCTTATAATAATTATTGATTTCATATAAAGCTTCAACTTTTTTACAGAAAACATAAAATGGTCCTTGTAAGTACCTATAATGTATAAGCTCTTACAGTCATTAAGTACAATGACTTGAAACTATCCACTGAGATTTGACATCATTGAATAGCTAGGTATCTGGTAGGTAAATCAATGTATATATATGGTTTATTGAGATTTTATATGAATTATATTATAGGTATACAGCTTTAGAACTTTGTTACAATATTGAGTGGGTGTGATAGATGTTTCTTACGTACTTTATTGGATGACTGGAAAATATCAAGGCATTAGTTTAGGTAAATATATAATTTTCATACGAGATGTTTTAGAACCAAATTTTTAGGTATTATAATCATATTAGTTTTTTGCATTATTGTTGGCATTGGTGTTGGCTTAACAAACTTTAACCTTGGTCGTATCTCTGTTGTTATTCAAGATATCTTCATCAAACTTGCTGTGTGTATTCACAATGACAAGAACTATCAGGACTATCAAAGGGGATGACTCTGAAAGTATTTCAGAAGTTATGCCATTTTTTCAGCTTCAATTTTTATTACACGCCGCCGGAGGCGGACGTATAATGGCGTCATCTTCTCCGTCTGTCCGTCCGTCCATCCGTCTGTCCATCCGTTTGTACGTCCGACCACTTTTCTTGTCAAAGCAACTCCTCCAAAACTTCTGACTAGATCTCCTTGAAACTTGGTCAATGATATCACCTCAATTGGTAGATGTGCATGAAGGAAGGATTTTACGGTTCGTTGATTTTTGCCTGAGTTATGCCCCTTGATAACTAAGTCTCTGGGTCCACTTTTCTTGTCAACGCAACTCCTCCTAAGTTTCTTGCTGGATCTTCTTGAAACTTGATCAATGTTATTACCTCAATTGGTAGATGTGCATGAAGGAATGATTTTATGGTTCGTTGATTTTTGCCTGAGTTATGCCCCTTAAAAACTTAGTCTCTGGGTCCATTTTCTTGTCAACGCAACTCCTCCTAAGTTTCTGGCTTGATCTTCTTGAAACTTGGTCAATGTTATCACCTCAATTGGTAGATGTGCATGAAGGAAGAATTTTATGGTTCGTTGATTTTTGCCTGAGTTATGCCCCTTAAAAACTTAGTCTCTGGGGCTGATTGCCTCAGTTATGCCCCCTTAAAATTTAGTCTCTGGGGCTTATTGAAATTTCAGCCTTGTGAATGCAACTCTTCCTAAGTTTCTGGCTGGATCTAAATGAAACTTAGTGGATGTTATAACCGAAATTGGTAGATGAGCATGAAGTATGGATTTTGTGGTTCATTAATTTTACCCTAAATTATGCTCCCTTAAAACTTAGTAGCTAGGGCTTATTGAAATTGCAGCCTTTCTGAACACAACTCCTCCTTACTTTTTTGTCTTTATTTAAATGAAACTTGGTCAATGTCATCACCATAATTTGTAGATGTACATGGATCAAGGATTTTATGGCTCATTTATTTCCCTGAATTATGCCCCCTTAAAACTTAGTGCCTGGGGCTTATTGAAATTGCAGCCTTGTGAAGGCAACTCCTCCAAACTTTTTGTCTTGAAACTTGGTCATTTTCAATTTGGTTCTGTCAAAATAAGTAGTGTCTACAATTATTTTCGTGAAACAGCAGCAAAGTGGCGGCGTATTTTGTGACGATGGCACTCTTGTTTTAATTATTATGCTCCTGCAGCTGATCCTTGCACCAATAGGGGGTTCTCTTGTTAGCACACCTAGGCATGAATTGATGACATATTGTTCAAGTTTGAGATTAGGTCAAGTGGGGTAGAAAATGAGGTCAAGAGGTCAAATACTGTAAACCTAAAAAAGATTTTGTGCAATTTTAGTATGTGTGATCCTAGGGAGGGATGAAAACGCGAACTTAAAATGCTGCGAAGAGCCCACTCATCAATGATCATGAAAATGCAAACTGTAATCATATTTGCAAGTTTCCTTCTGAGAAAATAACAAGTAGAAAATTAATAAATTTTAAGTCAATGTTAAGTTTATCCATCGAACCGCACTTATAAATAGCCTTTTATTTTGAGAGTTATTCGGTGACAATATTTGCAAAAAAGGTGTTAATTTTTCAAAACAATGTCACAAACTGTTGAAATTTATAAGTTTTATGTGTCAACTTCAACAATAGCTTTATTGAAATCGATTAATTACATAAACCCGTTGATTGGCGCGCATAAGATCGAAACTTCAGCTTTCATTAGCTGTTTAATTTGTTTGTGTTATTTGACAAAACATTTCACCCATGATAAACACATACCAAGTAGTCCTAAACATGCAAATTTTAATTGGGTCAAATTCTAGGTCATAAGGTCAAATATTAGAAAAAACTTGTAGACATTCTAGAGGCTATAATTTTGCCTCAATCAACCTGAAAATTGGTCAAAGTAATTTTCTTGAATAAAAATCTTTTAGACACTCTAAGAAAAATGTTTTGATTTCTTCTTAGACAGTAGACTCAGGTGAGCATTTTTGGGGCCACCATGACTCCCTTATGGTTATGCCAGTTTTGAGAAAATTTTGGTTGGCTGTTCCGAGAACCAGGTGACAAGAAAATAATGGCCCTATATACAAATTGCATTGTCCAGACTCTGGTCAATCTGAGCTTCTGCGCAGGCTGGTCGGTGTCTATGCTTGTCCTCTTTTGAAAGTGTTTGAAACATCCTGCATAGGCTCAAATGTCAAGAGAATGTGAGAAAAATGTATGGCTGTTATATAAGGGAGGGGGAAGAAATGTGTTTTGGAAAATTACTTTAGATGTTTTTGGACCCATTCAAAATGCTTTTTCAAATTTATATCAAACCAGGGCCAATTTCCGTCAAAGCAGGGCCAAATGAAGTTAATTCAAGCCCAAATGTGTCATAATTAATTAGTTCATTCCCTATTAAATTACCTGAATTGTAAATAACAAGCTGTGTTTTTGATTAAACTATGAACTTTTGAACCTAGATGTCTAATGACACATGCTATTATGTTTTTGTTTCCTTAGAAATTATTAAACATTGGCTGTTCAATTTCAAATATTATCATCTCTGAAATGATCCCTTTGTTTGGGATGAAACATCAGTATGTAATTATTATTTCTCACCTTTTTCCTTTTAAATCGTATCAATGGCTTGACACAAAACAGTTGTAACTGCCTTCATATATATATCTCGCATTAGCACTATTATTTCTAGTACATCCTCTCCTAGCTATTCCACTTGGGTTTTCAATTTTATCCTATAACTAAACAAATATCCATGTGATAACATCCCATATGATATTTTATGCTCACCTGAGCACATCGTGCTTAAGGTGAGCTTTTGTGATCATTGAATGTCCGTCTTCCGTCGTGCGTCATCTGTCGTCAGTCATCTGTCGTACCTCGTCCGGCGTCAACAATCTTAGTGTTTACACTCTAGAGGCCACAAATATGGCCCAATCTTCATGAAACTTAGTCTGAATGTTGGCCAGGTCACAAGGATGAACCCTATTGAAAATGGGAAGGATCCGTGCCATATCAAGGGAAAAGGGGCCTAAATGACAATTTTCTTGTTTACACTCTAGAGGCCACAAATATGGCCCAGTCTTTATGAAACTTGGTCAGAAGGTTGGCCAAGCCAGAAGGATGATCCCTATTGAAAATGGGAAGGATCCATGCCATATCAAGGGAAAAGGGGCCTTAATGACAATTTTTTGTTAACACTGTAGAGGCCACAGATATGGCCCAATCTTCATGAAACTTATTCAGAATGTTGGCCAGGTCACAAGGATGAACCCTATTGAAAATTGGAAGGGTCCATGGCATATCACAGGAAAAGAGGCCTTAATGACAAGTTTCTTGTTTACACCCTAGATGCCACAAATATGGCCCAATCTTCATGAAACTTGGTCAGAATGTTGGCCAGGTCACAAGGATGAACCCTATTGAAAATTGGAAGGATCCATGCTGTATCAAGGGAAAAGGGGCCTTAATGACAATTTTTTTGTTTACACTCTTGAGGCCACAAATATGGCCCAATCTTCATGAAACTTAGTCAGAATGTTGGCCAGGTTACAAGGATGAAGCCTTTTGAAAATTGGAAGGGTCCATGCCATATCACAGGAAAAGGGGCCTTAATGACAAGTTACTTGTTTACACCCTAGATGCCATAAATATGGCCCAATCTTCATGAAACTTGGTCAGAATGTTGGCCAGGTCACAAGGATGAACCCTATTGAAAATTGGAAGGATCCATGCCATATCAAGGGAAAAAGGGCCTTAATGACAATTTTCTTATTTATGCTCTAGAAGCCACAAACATAATTCAATTTTCATGAAACATGGTCAGAATAATGGCTAGGTCACAAGGATGAACCCTATTGAAAATTGGAAGGGTCAATGGCATTTCACAGGAAAAGGGGCCTTAATGACAAGTTTCTTGTTTACACCCTAGATGCCACAAATATGGCCAAATCTTCATGAAACTTGGTCAGAATGTTGGCCAGGTCACAAGGATGAACCCTATTGAAAATTGGAAGGATCCATGCTATATCAAGGGAAAAGGGGCCTTAATGACAATTTTTTTGTTTACACTCTAGAGGCCACAAGTATGGCCCAATCTTCATGAAACTTAGTCAGAGTGTTGGCCAGGTCACAAGGATGAAGCCTATTGAAAATTGGAAGGGTCCATACCATATCACAGGAAAAGGGGCCTTAATGACAAGTTTCTTGTTTACACCCTAGATGCCATAAATATGGCCCAATCTTCATGAAACTTGGTCAGAATGTTGGCCAGGTCACAAGGATGAACCCTATTGAAAATTGGAAGGATCCATGCCATATCAAGGGAAAAAGGGCCTTAATGACAATTTTCTTGTTTATGCTCTAGAAGCCACAAATATAATTCAATTTTCATGAAACATGGTCAGAATAATGGCTAGGTCACAAGGATGAACCCTTTTTAAAATTGGAAAGATCCATGTCATATCATGGGAAAAGGGGCCTAAATGACACATAAGACCCAATCTTCATGAAACTTGGTCAGAATGTTGGCCAGGTCACATAAAACTTGTTTAGAAAAGGCTAGAAACGTATGCAGCGATCATAGAAATAGAGTTATGTCTTTCTTTGAAATAATTAATGATCGTTTAATCTTTGAAGTATTTGATTTTGCTATGGGAGAAGTCAAAGAGACGAAGGTGAGCGATATAGGACCATCATGGTCCTCTTGCTTAAGATATTTATTTTTAGAACACTGACATAATTCGGTTATTTTTAGAAACTTCCATTTCTGTTAGAAACATTGATGAAAACATACAGCAAATAGAGGTGATAAGATAAACAAAATACACACTAAGTGTATTGTATGAAAATAAATCTTACTTGGTTGTGGAAATAGATCATTATCTCAGAAGAGCCTCGACAATGATCAAATCCCCTAACCTCATTAGATGTTTTTTAGTCCCCCACCGGTTACCGGTTGGGGGACTATAGGTTTGCTCAATTCCGTCTGTCCGTCTGTCCGTCCGTCCGTCCGTCCGTCCGTCTGTCCGTCACGCTTTTGTCCGGGCTATATCTTCTAAACCATATATGCTAGCAACTTCAAACTTGGTACACTTATAGATCTCATTGAGGAGAAGTGTCATGTTCAAGAACCGTTACTCTGCCACGCCCACTTTTTGAGTTATTGCCCTTTGTTGTTTTTACCCTTACATTCTTGTCCGGAACATATCTCCTAAACTATGTGTGCTAGCAACTTCAAACTTGGTACACTTATAGATCTCATTGAGGAGAAGTGTCATGTTCAAGAACCGTTACTCTGCCATGCCCACTTTTTGAGTTATTTCCCTTTGTTGTTTTTACCCTTACATTCTTGTCTGGAACATATCTCCTAAACTATGTGTGCTAGCAACTTCAAACGTGGTACACTTATAGATCTCATTGAGGAGAAGTGTCATGTTCAAGAACCGTTACTCTGCCACGCCCACTTTTTGAGTGATTGCCCTTTGTTGTTTTTACCCTTACATTCTTGTTCGGGCTATATCTTCTAAACTATATGTGCTAACAACTTCAAACTTGGTACACTTATAGATCTTATTGAGGACAAGTGTCATGTTCAAGAACCATTACTCTGCCATGTCCACTTTTTGAGTTATTGCCCTTTGTTCTTTTTAGTCTTACATTCTTGTCCAGATCATATCTCCTTTACTATAAGTGCTAGCAACTTTAAACTTTGTACATGTATAGATCTCATTGGGGACAATTGTCATGTACAAGAACAGTTACTCTGCCACACCCTTTTTTTAAGTTATTGCCCTTTGTTGTTTTTACCTTTACATTTTTGTCCGGAACATATCTTCTAAACCATAAGTGCTAGAAACTTCAAACTTGCTACACATATAGATATCATTGAGGACAAGTGTCATGTACAAGAACTGTCACTCTGCCATGTCCACTTTTTGAGTTATTGCCCTTTGTTGTTTCTATCCTTACATTTTTGTCCCGTACTTATCTCCTTAACCATAAGCCCTAGCAACTTCAAACTTTGTACACTGGTAGATCTCATTGAGAAGAAGTGTAATGCACTTCAAATTTTGTATACAGTTATAGATCTAGTTAGTAGGAGATATATTATAAGAAAGGATTTTTTGTTATCCGGTGGGGGACTCCTGTATTGCATCGCAATACGACATGCACTTGTTTTTTATAGAAAACACATAGTACATATCAAATATATCCATGCTTGGCTGGAGGCATATTTACAAAGGATATGAGCTGCTGCAGTCACTTTCAAGCCAATGATTTTTATAAATCAGAACTTTTTTTTACAATATTATTTTCCTTCATAGGATAAGTTGCTGTATGTTTATAACTAAAATTGTTTCAAAAAACCTATGATGAAAGGGCACTTGAATGAGCACAAAGAATGGCTATAATCCAGAGAAACCTTAAAGATCTCCTTGGGAAAAAATGCATGATTTTCGTCATCATTTCTTTACAGGATAAAGACTCTAAAATCAAAGACTGCCATTCTCACTGAACACTAACTACAGGTTTAACAACTGTTATCCAGTTGTTGATAAAGATTCCAACGACTGGGATATAAAAACAAGAAATGATCCAAAGAATCTATCATGATAAAATGGCGCAGATGAAGAGGAAGGAAGAGGAGGAAGAAGCTGCCAGAAGGGCAAAGAAAAAACATGCATCTCCAGGAAGTGACATGTCGGCCATGATGGATCCAGGATATATGTATGAAAAACCTCAATGTACTGAAAATAAAGGAAAGGAATGTCAAACAAAAAATGAATTCAAGGATCAAAAGTAATTACTATTGTACATGTGATGAATCTTAACTCTGTGTTTTGTTTAATTTAACTGTGATTTATGTGTTGTTGACAGACACCAAGGTGCTGAATTATACCAAAGCATACATGTATTTAAGAAAAAAAACATGACATTCATCACAATTATAGGACCATGTTGGAAATTCCTTTAAAAAATAGATCTAAGAGAGGTTACAAGAGTTCACATTTTGAAATTGTATGCATAGTATTGATGAACACAATTAACAAAAGCAAAGGCTATGATAAGTTTTAGATCAGGCGTTTTTGGATCTAATAATAGAGTCGTGGTCAACACTCTATCATCCAAGTTTTCAGTTCCAGTGTTGGGGCCATGACAAATTTGAACCATGTCTATATCCTTTCTATTATAAAAATAATTCATTTGAAACCTGGCCTGCGTTCAGTATGAAAAAAACAGTGAAAATTGTTTGCGAATCATGCCTGGCGTTGCACCTGCTGTGTGTGATAATTTACAAATGGTTTGCACTAGTCTTGGCATGTGTTTTAAATATGACATTACCATGAGCATTCCGTACTTTAAGGGATATAAATCTGAATGCTAAGTTTTCTTTTCTCTATTAAGCCCAGAGCGGTATGTACTTGTATGGCTCTTTCTAAGAACTACTGGTAAAAAACAAATTTATTAGTCATTTCATAGTTGTTTTATGTTTTATCCTTTGTCATGCTGAACCCAGAATATTAGAGAAGATCAGCCTGTACATATGTGCAGTCTAATCTTAGTCTATACCACCTGTTTATCTTGTTTCTCCAAGAATTTTGTTAAGACTTTCAATTTAGAAAGAAATATTGGCATACTTTGTCATCTATCAGGACCTTCAGCACAATTTGGCCAAAATGTTTAATTCATCATGAAAAGGGTTGAGGAGCCCTGAGTTCAGGATAACAAAATGATTCAAACTCTTTGCATATTGCACCTTGTTTTGCATGCAAGTGCATGTGCAAAGCAGAGTATAATCTACTTAAAAAAAACCACCAGTTTATCATCCTGAACACAAGGTGGATCTTCCGAAGAAAAAGCATTGCAAAATAAAGTAGAACAGAATTACCATACCCAATGTTGTTTATAAGCAATACATAATCCTAATGTCAGATCAAAATGAACATGTTAAATTTGCATACAAATTGATAAATGTGATATATATGGTATTTTGATGCTCTGATAAGTACTTCTGCCAAAATTATATGCATATATTTGAGATATCTTGATAATATTTCTGATACCTAAATGGAAATTTCTTTTATGATAATCATTGGGTGTTTTTATTGGGATCCCCAGAGAATTTTCAGCCTTGAACAATTCAATGGATCGGCGCAAAGCTATTATAGGTGCCTTTAAAGGTATAGGCATTTTGTAGTACTTTTGTGCTGACCCCTCAAAATATGAACAGACATCAAAATTTTGTCTAATTTATGACCTGATCTACATTATAAAAGTATGAGGGTTGTTCAGAAACCTTGTAGAAGACACTCACAATTTCAATATGAGATAATTGATGCAATAAATGATTAGGTACATAACTAAATGCAGTTCTTTCATCTTCTTTTATTTAAATTCATGAAGCAAAGTGAGTTTTACTGAAACATCAAGAAAACAAATTGTTCTTCAATATTCATGAGTTCATTTAGATGTGAACCGCAATTTGTTTTAAAACATTCCAAACAACCCTTGTATATTTACCGTGTCTTATTTCACATCTTATTACATGATTTGGCAACAGTAAAGGGCCTAGTATAATTATTTCATGTTGTTCCATGTAACAGTAAAATCTGATGTCCAATGGAGGAGAAGATGATGTTTTTGACTGTTGTCTTGATCAGAACTTCACCTTCCCTACCATGGAGTAATTATAACATTATATAGATGAATACTATAAATCTTGCACACAACAATTTGTGTGGTAAAATTGAAAAAAAAATACCAAAATAGTTGTACATTTATTCCTCATTCTATATTATGACCCAAGAAAACGATCAATGGAGATGATCATTGATCGGTTGTCTCAAGCCATTTCATGTCTAAATTGTAGACTTTTCATGAATGAAAGAGGTGCTAGGCAATTATAAAAAGTAAGTGTAATTAGAAATGAAAATATTCTATTGGGTAGAAAAATTTTGAGAAAAGAAGAAATTTACATAAAAGAGGAGTTTTGTTATGTTTAAGGTAATAACATCTTGTTAATAAAAGCACATGGTGATTATCAATGTCAAATTTTTGACATTTTTTTTTGTGTGTGTGTTTGGATATGTGGAGTGGTTGAAGGGGTGGAGGTATGGAAGTGTTGATGTTTCTTTCTGAATTGAATAAAATATTTATACAGTAAAAAAGGTTTCCAAAGTTTTATGCCAATTTACTTTTCGTGTTTAATCTGCAGAATATACTTGATTTATTACTTTGTAATCTATTACTTTGATTGTTCTGAAGGAAAGAATTTGGGAAAAGGGGGTAATTATACAAAAACGTTGCCTTGAATATTTAGAATATTTAGTTATTGCCTTCTCCCATTTAAGAATAATTTGATGTAAAAGTATATATTTTGGTGTTATTAAATTTAATAAAGAGTTTATGGCTTATTATCATTATTATTATAAATTATTACATGAAATGTACGTTTTAGGGTCGTTATAGTCATACATTAACGGACAAAATCCTGGCGTTAACGGGAGAAAACGTGGATGAATCAGTTAATTCACTTGCCGTTAAAGCCTGGCATATATCCTCGGTCTGTGCCTATACATTTTATAAGTTTCTATGTTTAACATTAATTTAGAGCATGCGTAAAGACGTTGATCCTATTACCGTGTTAAGTTTTGTGACATAATAAATTTACAAAGAAACGCCTGTATAAACAAAAGTGACCGTGAAATGCATAACGCAATTTTTACGGCACATTGGGTTTGGGGCTAGTTTTAAAGCGTTGCTATGAATCATTTTGCAATCTCTGTTTGAATAAATACTTAGTCTTTCTTATGCAAGAAAGCGTCAATTCTTGTTTGTTCGGGCGTAAACATTTGCAGAGACCCTCAAAATGTTTGAACGAACTCGGGTGTTAAACCATTGTTTGGGTCTCTGCAAATGTCAACGCCCTCAAAAATGAGAATCAACCCTATAATGAATCATGAAGAAGACTGGCTAAAACCAGTCCTGCAGTCAAGAATGTTTTTTTAATGTTCAGGAAATGGTTTCATACTTTGCCTTAGCACCGAAATGGCGGAACTAGAGAATTCTAGATGGAAACGTTGACTATGTCGATTGCAAAATTTCACCATTTCACCTATATTGTATCATCAAGAAGACTGGGTGAAATCAGACCTTAGTCAATAATTTTTTTTGTTCGTTTAAGAACTGGTATCATTCTTTGCCTGAACACAGAAATGGTGGTAAGCGGAATTCAAGATGGAAACGCTGACTATGTTGATTGAAAAAATTCACCATTCGAAATGCGATTGAGTTGTGAAAACTTTTGAGGGAAATGAAGAAATTGCTGTTTTAGCTCTTTTCAATGTCAGAAGAGCTGTTGTGGTTGCGGTTTGTCGTCCGTCTTGTCTGTAAATTTTCTTTTGTTATCACAATAGAGTCCACAGATTTCACCCCTTTGCTTTCGAAATAGCGCGGAATCATTGTAGTCACGTAATAATAGTTCCTTTCGAAAATTGGTCAGTTCTGTCTAGTTTCGTGGGAAAAGGGGCGTTGTTAAATGTTAATTAGAATATCCCCGTTGTCGTTATACAGTGCACAGTTTCCATATGATTTCCTAAAAACTAGAGATTGATAGTGCCAACAGAAGGATCGTTCCTTTAAAACACGACTCAAGTATTACAGGAATAAATACTTTAAAAAAAATGATAGGAATATCCTCCTAAAATTTGCGACACTCTTTCTCCGATTTGCCTCAAATCTTGAACAATGATTGTATTACATTTGGATAGTTCCTTTCGAAAATGGGTCAGGCATGTCAAGTTTTATTAGAAAAGGGGCTTTATAAAGGTTTGTGGTAGCGGTTTTCATACTATATACTTCAAACTTACACAGAATTTTTGTACTGTTGTAATGATCCCTCCTTTCAGAAATTAGTCAGGTTCGTCAAATATCACTGGAAAAGCGGCCCGGTGAAAATTAATCAAATCCAAATAACCTCATCATCGCAATAAAGCCTGAAGTTGACATACGATTTGCTTCAAACTTTTACATATTTATTGTACGAAAGAGTGCAACAATGTAAGGATTATATTTTTTTTCGAAATTGGATTGTGTCTGTCAAGTACCACAAGAAAAGGGGCCATGTGAAAAATTCTCGTTATGCTATAGAGTCCACCGTTTCCACCGTGTTCGCTTCAAAATTGCACAGAATGATGGTTGCATCGCGAGGTTCACTCTTTTCAGGGAAAAGGGGGCTTCACATCTCTGTTTCAAGTGTTTATTTCACCAAGATCCTAGGTGGTCCTGCCGCCTTCATAGCACAGTTGTAGCACGTCAGACTATCAATCAAAAGGTCCGGGTTCGATTCCCGACGGTGGCAATCGTCCTTTCTGGCTCTTTGTCATCCACCAATTGGTTGATAATTCTAAACTTTTGTGGGAAAGCAGCTCTAGACTAGTAAATGATACAATGGTATTACTGGTGTGAGAAATACAAGGAATCCATTGTTAGGTGCTCCAGTCGCCGCGATATGAGTGAAAAATTGCTGAAAGAGGCGTAAAACCCCATTCAAACAAACAAAGCATAGGTTGTCCGATTTCCTTTCTAACGATCATATGATGCATTAAAAGAATGATGATTATCATAAAATGGGCCAAACCTTGGATGGTCACGAAATTTTGGATATAACAATGACATTAAAACGCTGAAAAAAACGCTCAAATTCTACCTTCTGAGCGAAATACAGCCCTTTGAAATATTAGGACAAAGTGAAAAACGAAATCTTCAGAGAATATGCTGTCTGAATCATTTATTACTTTAACCCTTTTCACTTGAAAAATCGGGAAAATATCTAGTGTACGACTCTCGTTTGTCAATAGAACACCAAATTAAAGGGAAAAATATCTGAACCTGCGAAAAAGTACCCCTAACTCGTTTGAAAAGCCACTCAGTTTTGTAAGGTGAGGGTCGAATATTTAGCTATTTATTTTGTCATTTTCCAACCGTTTTGGTATGTGAAGGATTGTTGTGCACAGATCGATGGCAGAGCGGTTTATAGCCAAATCAATACGTTCATACAATAACAACTGAATTAGATAAACGAATCGTCCCGGGTCTATTTGTTTATCACTCTACAATTATAGCTCTCGTGTTTTAATAGCGATATGGATTAAAAGGACTTGCTTGGAATAAAATGTTCCATAAGATTAAACACGTATGCTGAATCAATGAGACAAAGTTTCATTTTTGATTTCAAATTTCGGAAAAAAGCTATTAAAAGAGTTAAACATAATATATATTCTGTACACAGTGGATGTAGTGAACTATCTATTTTGAAAGCCCGTGTAATTATCCATTTTGTCTTTGCCTGAATCGTGTAATTTTTCAGCTCCGGAATGGATATATATATTGTGCCTTAAATGCGTAAACACGTTGAACATTGTCTGAATAAGATAAAAAAAGTTATCAACATGTTATCTCGTATATATTACAACAACAAGCAAAAACAACTGTCTCAGCGAGCAAAGGCTAGTTCACCAAAGAAAAGGACGAACAGTTCCTCATTCGGGGACATGATGGCGTCTGCGATGGCTCCTGGCTTCTTCGATGAATCGGGTACAACCAAATTACAAATATCTGCGTATGGTGAATACGGAACGGGAACCAGTGTGATGAGGTCAAGGTCAACACGGGAGTTTGAATGCATCACAGAGATTGGTCGGTGTGTTATACCTAGTCACGTGAACAATGTCCCAGCACGCGCCGAGTTTTCAAGGAAGGGGTAGAATAACAATGACTTTCGTAATTTTGAACTGAAAAACTGATGAAGTGGACAATTTTTTGTAGGACAACGTACTTTTTTCGTATTTGAAAAGTTATGTAGGACTAATGTTTTTCAATGCATGAATACCTTTAAGATTTCAATACAAGAACAAAGTATTTCTTTTGTAATAAGCAAATATGGTGTACAAAATGTCGCAAGCAAGTAGTAAAAGCCTTTCTTTGCTTCAATATCGAGGAATTAAAAAAACTTACGCAAGGAAACATTAGTTTTATTGATTAAAGCCGAATTTCTAAGGAATAACATTAAGATACGCTTAATTATATTACAAAATTGAAAGAAAAAGAGGAGCAAAAATGATAAATGCATTATTTGCTTTTATGATAAATAGTTGAAACGTTTAATTCTTTTTTAAGAAACTATACTCCATGTATATTTTGATTTCTCATGACGTATCCTTGTCGGCGTCTCCATCAAAATCGTTTAAAATGTGATCAGTGCCTGAGGTTATAAAACCTATTTCATTTTCAACTCAATATTTACTCAAATTTCAATTTGAAATTAAAGCCACAATTCTGTTGTAAAACTTATATAAATGTATGGAGATAAAAGTAAATATTCATAAGTTCTTATAAATAACTACTTATTTATATTATCTTTTATGGTCATACTTTTATTTTAATTCTTAGTTTGAAAAAAAAAATCTCAATAGAAATCGATGGAAGTTTTATGACCTCAGGCACAGATAAGAAAAGGGTGTTTCCTTTTGAGTTATAAAAAAGTCAAGAATAAAATAAGCTTTCATGGACAGTGTTCATTTCCGTATAGGTTAAACGGCTGAATCCCTAACAATTAGTTCTCCGAGTGGACTCGGAAGTTTGAGCCTAAATTCCATGAAAATTTTCGCAGGCTTGTCTTCATCAAATTATAAAGATTAGTTTAGTATTTTGGTCATTTAAGAAAAAAGAAAGAAAAAAAAAAACACTTCAGAAAGTATCTATTGGACGTACACCTCATTCAAAGGAGATGGTATTGTTGTTAATTGTACAACATTTTTCGAGTTACGTCCCATGTGTTTTTTAATTGAATACCTTGCCTCAAGAAATCTGCTAAATTGCTCATTCTCTTTATAACAAGTAAGTAATTGCAAGTGGAGCGGTACATACGTTGAATCGGGTCTTGTGGTAATGATTGTCTTACAGAAAACGGAAAATTTGTACCCGCAAATAAATCAATTTGTACGGTATATTCATAAGGATACTGTTCAGTCATTTTTCAATTTAAAAATAAAGAATATATATAAATATATCATCTTTTCATTAGCAAGTATCACTCAAGAAAGATAAAATTTCACAAAGTCAGACCAGGGGCCAGTTTTACTTAACATCTTACGATCATTTTTTGCGAAAGTCAGTTGCTTCTTCAGTAATAACAAAATAAGGAATTCAGCCATGGAATCGTCTTTTTAAGGACAATTCCACTGAGATATTGCAAGACAGAATGTAACAATGTGTGAAAACAAGTATGATTTTGACTTGCGATTAATTTTTTCGTAAGAAGTTTAGGCAAACGGGCCAAGTCTAACAGATAGAAAGACTGTTCCTATTATAAACTTTCGGGCTATTTTTATAGTTGATCGTGGAACTAGTCTGACAGATAGAGGGGTTCAAGAAGTTTGGAAAGTATAGTGCTATATGAAGTTCACCTCAAGAATAAACGATCCCGTGCTGCGCTAAAAAATCAGATCTATCTTGCGTTTCGATTTACTGAAGATAGATCTGAAAAAAGAAAAAAAAACTGGCGCATGAATTGTGCTTCGAGGATTAGTGTTGTCACCTTTTGACAGGATACACCAATAGCAATACCGACTTAGACCAGACTGTGTAGATACACAGGCTGATCTGGGTCTTTTCTTTGCTCATAAAGGAATTTATTGGAAACGCCTTTCACCTTATGTCGTGTAATAATTGTTTTAATGAGTTAATGCCAATTTACATTTCAATGGTAAATTTTCCTACGTTTTAATGTCAACCTTACAGCGAGCAATAAGGTATTTAGAAGATGTTTATAGCACATGGAATATTTCCGCATTTTTAAATGTTTTGACTTACTAACGAAATCGGAATGAAAAAAAATATCTTACACAATCTAAGAATAGTTATTTTTTATTTAACTGTGATGAGGAGTACCCAACATACAGTTGACAACATATTGAAATTGACATGGTGAACGATTTTGGAATGAGTGCGATAGCGAGCTTTGAGCGTGAACAGGGTGAACAAAATTAGCGATATTTATTTCCTTAAATAAAATATGCTTACAAGTTCTATAAATAGCTTCGTATTCCTCCAAGAACAAATCAGACGCTTATTGTTTCAATCATCATGCATGATTGTTAAATCGCTATTTTTTCTAGCTATATTTATTTTGAATTAAGTTCTTGATTTATCTTTCTAGTGAGTTTGAAGCGTTTATGTGTGAGTGCTTGGAATGAATGAATGGAGCACTGAGTAAGCGATTTAGAATGGATTTGATTGAGATGAATGTCAATTTCACGATGTAACTAAATGTAGCAAAAGTAAACCATTCGATTAGGGGAATAATGACTACCTGAATGTCGATATGCGCCTGGTGTTATGGGTGCCTAGTGTTAAAAATAAAAACGTTCGCGAACGTTTGAGCAATGTTATTCCGATTTGCATATGCAAAACGGGTAATATTATCAAACGTTCGCAAACGTTTTTGCACCCTGAATGCAGGACAAGATTTTTGAACTTTTTACTCTTCACAGCAATGCACCGAATTTATCGTAAGGGGAACTAGCTTGATTCCTTTTTGAATGTCCTAAGCATTTTACACCCCGCCGAAAGTGGTCGTATATTGATATCGTTTTCTCCGTCCATCCGTCTGTCCGTCCGTCCGTAAGTACGCCCAATTCTTGTTAACACGAGTCCTCCTTCAATGATGGACAGGGCGTTGCTTTTATTTTATTTTACACCGCTTTAAACAGTCTTTCAGGGCTGAGGCGCATTGTAATTAAAAAAATAATAGTGTCTCAATTTTTTTTCGCGAGAGCAACAAAAACATCATCACCTACATAGTAGGTATTGCGTTAACCTTTTTTCGCGACATTCTTACTTTGAATGCCGTCTTTAAATTCACACAATGAAAATCTAAACAACTGCAATAACTGTTATAGCATAAATGCAATATCATTAGCTAAATCTGGATTCTGACATACAGCTGTCACAAGTCGGACATTTAAACTTTACACGTATGCACATGCATATGTAAGCATGCAACAAGTTCTACATCTTCACGAGTCAAGGGGTATCGAATCGATAGCTTCTTCTCCAGTAAGATAAGTAAAACGTTCATAAGCCTTGGCTCGACAAGATGCAAGTTCTATGCATTCCCGCTTACCATTTTCATAAAAAGTTCTGAGTAAATGGGCTTTATGTCGTATTTCGATATTATTTGTCGAATCTTGAAATCGAACTTTAGTCATCCTCGATCAAGAGACCGATATATGAACCTGTGCGTAAGATTTCCAACAATTTCAAGTATGCGCACAGCAAATACTCTGACCAGTCTGTGCATACCCACAGTCTAACCAGAGTCTTTACAATCCGTTAAGTAGATAGATGAGACCTCAAAGTATCTGTAGACCATCAGGTAACTTTATATTTACAGTATGTGGCTGTCTACGCTACTCAATATTTGTACCTAACGAACATTTCAAATTGTTGGAAATGTCACACATAGGCTCATATAAGAAATCACATTTGGCTTATTTAAGTGGCCGCTCTAGGACATCGTAGTATTCAATAATGAATATTGTAAAAGTACTGGCTATGAATCTAATTGATTGTGTTACATTATGTTACATTCCTACGCGAATTATTTTTCCGTCTATTAGATTTACTTCGTCTATTTCGTTTTTCACCTCTTCTTTTTTTATCTGCTTTATTATTTTTACGAGTATCTTTCTCAGTCTTATTCTTTCTTTCATTTTTCTTGTTCCTGTTTTTATCTTTTGAATCATTTCCTTTTCTGTTATTTTTCTTGTTATTTTTGTCGGTTCTATTGCCTTTTCTGTTATTTTTGTCAGTTCTATTATCTTTTCTGTTATTTTTATCAGTTCTATTAGAATTACGCTTTTTAATATCACTAACATCTCTTTTACTAGGTTCATCGTCTAACCCGCCTAAATTGTTTGATACTTTTTGTACAGAGTTATCCGCCTTATTTGAGCACACTGATATGTCACAATATTGCCATTTGAAGTTCTTTTTCGTCGTGTAACACCAAGGACGTGTTTTCCGAGCACCTGCTGGATTTCTGCAGTAGTTATGGTCTCCTAAAGTAACGAAATACAAATAGCAGGATAAATTTGAAATTCACGGTACGGTTAGTTACATCGAGAAATTGACACTCACCTCAATCAAAACCATTCTAATTCGTTCACTCATCGCTCCATTCATTCATTCCAAACACTCACCCAGTTCTTTCAAAAACGCTGAAATCCATTGAAAAATAAAGAATCAACAACGTCATTCAAAATAAATTTGAATAGAGAAAAAATGCGATTTCACTGACATAATTCAAATGTTAGCGTATAATAGATTCTTGGAGAAATAGGAAGCTGTCTATAGAACATGTTTGCATATTTTATTAAAGGGAGGTAATCAAATATCGCTAATTTTGTTCATCATGAACAAAATTTGAGATATTGGATTACCTCCCATTAAATTCACTCAAAACTCGGTCCACACACTCAATCAATTTTCATTCCAAAATCATCCACCTTGTCAATTTCACGATGTTGTTAACTGTAATCATATCATGTCGTCCTATGGCAGTCAAAAGAACATTTTGTTCTCCACCCAGGACGTGTCTTCCAAGCTTCAAGCTAAGTTACGACATTTTGGTGGCCCGTGAAAAAGGGACCTGCTTGATTTCTGCAGTACTTATGCTCTCCTACATTTAAAATTACAAAATGCATACATGGGGTTTAGCTTTCTTCTATCTGCACTTTTCTTGCAACATGACGTTTTGAGCGACCAAGATTTCGTTACCACCGCTTTAAAACAACGCTTCTAGTACAAACCTGATACAAAGCAACAAACTGTGGCTAATTATTGAAATCTATTGCATAAAAACGCTTGCGTACTTCACAATCTCAAGTGGTATATTTGGGCATGTTTTTATTACAATGAACTGCATTACCGTACCTAGACCATCCGGGTTCTTTTTATTTGTTTCCTCGTATGGATAAGCCAATAGCTTGTGTCTATGTGGATACTGCGACGACCATTTTTGACAAGTTATACCATCTATAGTGTGGTCTAGAGTACCACGGTAATCTCGACCATCTTTAAATTCACCGGCAATGCATTTTCCTGAAAATAAATGTACAGAAATATTAGCAAAGAGACGACCATTTTTTGACAAGTAATACCATCTATAGTGTGATCTAGGGTACCACGATAATCTCGACCATCTTTATATTTACCGGAAATACATTTTCCTGAAAATAAATGTACAGAAATATTGGCAAAGAGACGACCATTTTTGACAAGTTATACCATCTACAGTGTGGTCTAGGGTACCACGATAATCTCGACCATCTTTATATTTAACGGAAATACATTTTCCTGAAAATGAATGTACACAAATATTGGCAAATAGACGACCATTTTTTGACAAGTTATACCATCTATAAGATGGTCTAAGTATCACGAAAATCTTTATGATTTTAAAGGTATCAGCCAGAAATGTATTTGCTTAAAAAGGTATTTTCGCATAGAATTATGGAAATAAGATACAGAATCTCGTCTTTTGACAAGTTGCATGTTTTTGGTCGGCCATTATACGTTCTGTTCGGCGTATTTTCATCCAGTGTGGTTTGTGAGTGAAGAAATAAGATGATATGGTTTATATTAAAATACGATAAGCAGTCTTTGAGATGCGGCGTTGGTCCACGAACTTATTGGAAAACCCTCATATTAAATCTTTCTTATTGTCTAGAGAATATCTATACTCTCGACCATATTATTGTTAATCAGAAATGCAGTTGCAAGTATTTATAAAGAAGTATATACTCGAAGTAGATTACTTTAAGCAGTACTTTTTAGACTTACAATATAGGTATGAAATCTTCAAGTTTATATGTTAATTCTGTACATTTACACACCGCTGCACTAAACAAATGCGGCGTCGCCTCACACGGGGCGAAACATATAACCAAGTTGATGATAAAGATAAAAAACCCCATCTACTTACGCCTGGCTCTCCGTTCACAAATAAAATTATGAGCATGTTCTGGCATCTGTTTGAACGAGCCAAGCCACGCCCCTTCCCATTTCAGTTTATTTGTTGTTTTGTTTCTAACAATAATCATAGAAGAAAATGGTCCAGGCATCTTTTTTGCCCAATTAGTATACGTCATTTCCTGTGGCTTTCCTTTAGAACCGGTGTACCAGACAAATGATCCGTTGACAACACGCCCTGCCGTACGCCATGCTGTAAATAGTATGAGATAATAAAAAAAATAAGAAGGCATATCCTTTGTTGATCCTATCTTCTTAATACTGTAAATGTAGTTTTTCAGCAATGTATCAATGTCTTAAGAGTCATTGATTATTACATAAATAGACATATATACATCTTAGGCATATCAACAAAAATGATGGTAAATGCAAGTGTCCAAGTAGCATCGACCGATTCATGTATTGGCGCATGTATTTTGATCATATTAATCGAGACCTTACTTGTTCCTAACTAGAAATCATTGTTAGAACCTACATGATTCTTAAAGTTATGCATGGGATTTTACAAATTACTTGTTTATTTTTGCTTTTCATTCCAAAACGTATAGATCTACAGTACGGAACATCGGGAATTTGACAATCATTTCAATCACAATCCGATCATTCACGGGCAATCACGTTCAAGCAGCGTTCAGCGTTCAATCAGCGTTCAATCACAATTTTACAATCAGCGTTCAATCAGAATCGTTACAAAGCGTTCAATCAGAACCGTTCACTCATTCCGATCGGTTACATGATAAGAAACCGTTCAATCAGTTTTAACGAAATTATTTTCGTTTGATTAAAAATAATTCATTTTGTTGATAGAATAGATAAATAAAAAGGCAAATTCACAATTTTCTCGAAATAAATAGCTCTAGCGAGTTTCGGAAACATCCAGGCGAGACGACGAGTACTTGCGAGTGTTCGTTTCTTATTCCAGTTGGATCCAAATACCGTTTTCGCCTCAGTGCCAGTTCGTACCTAGTCCGCCAGTAGAGAATGAAAGGATGAACAGCCGAGAGATTTTCCTTACTCTCTTTAAACAATTTCTCTCCTCAGTGGCCGGCTTTACCGGGGCCAAAATGCTTTATTAAAGGCAAGAACATTGTTACCCTTATGAAATATTACTTAATGAAAGTGCTTTCAATTGACTGGTAAACCAATCCTATCCATGTTACTCTC
Source organism: Fragum whitleyi (assembly GCA_948146395.1). Lineage (NCBI taxonomy): Eukaryota > Metazoa > Mollusca > Bivalvia > Cardiida > Cardiidae > Fragum > Fragum whitleyi. The sequence goes on along the minus strand of OX411546.1, from coordinate 40,377,720 downwards.
CAATATTTCATTGATTAGGACATGCTCACCAGCCACGACATGCATCTCATTTTCATACGGCGGATTCATGGAGACTGTAATGTAGACTGGTAAACCTATCCCATCTACGCTACCCTCCGATCTATATCGATAGATTGAGGCGGGCTCGCCAGTCAAACCGTAATGTAGGTTTTACTCTACAGTTGGGTCTTCAAAGTTAACCACAAGTTGATTAAATTTCCCGAGGAAAATGAATGATAAGACTCGCGATAGGGGCTACTTTAGATCCGCAACTGCAGTCTAGGGGGAGACTGGGTAATTGTGGGGCTGCATTTTTTATGAAAAGGTTTCGGTCAACTTGTATCGAAACTTCTTACATTTAACTATTGAGTCCTATGCCGGTGGTATGAGCACCTAATTATTGACTCTTGATATTACTGTATTTTACTAGTGAATACAGTAAGAAGAATCTGGAAATTGATAATTGAATGACCTTAGAATGAAATTGAATGAGTGTGATGAGCAAAATAAGATTGATTTTCAAGGGAGGTAAAACAAAATCGACAATAAATTAGTGCCAATTGATTACCTCCCGTTAAAAGATCTACCAACTTTTCTGGATTTGTGTCTTTACAGACAAATCAGACCCTTTAAAAACCAACGGCAGCCTTAAAAAATCATACAATCATTTTATTGGAATGCTGATTATTTTGCACAGATTCAAAGTGTTTTTTTTTTAATGATTTTGGAGCATTTTAAATTGATTGGAGTGAGTGTTAGGGTTCACAGTCAACTCGGCCTGTGAATAACTCGGCCCGTTAACTCGGCCCGTCAACTCGGCCTGTTTATGTATCATGTATAACGATGCAATGTAAAAATTTTGGGTACCTTATGTGCTTTTTGATAATTGATGAATATTAATCAATAAATAATCACTCGCTAAAAGGGTTTTTAATAATAATAATAATCTTATTTTACTATTATTTGGCATTTGTGTAAATATAAGATAAAAAAGATATAATTAAATACATAATTCACATTTTATTCAAATTTATTTTTCATTTTTTTTCTAAGCACAAAAGAAGATGACAAGTCATATGCGTATTGAATATGAAAATCGTAGATTTTAGTCATCATTTTGTGAATTCGCACCTCCTTTAAGTACATTTCACACATTGATTAACTATCTGATAAGTGTGCTTATATATCCGTTTACTAGGCTAGACACTATATAAGTTATATACAGGCCGAGTTGACGGGCCGAGTTATACACAGGCCGAGATTTACGCTGGCCGAGTTTTTAACAGGCCGAGTTGACAGGACACCAGTGTTAGGAATGAAATATTTGAGCACTAGGCGAGTGATTTCGATTGGTTTTGATCTAGATGAATGTCAATTTCACAATGTGATTTGCCGTTACACAAGACCTTTTCTGAACCATCAGCTGGGAGAAGAAAGTCAAATTTGATGGATGCCACCATCAGAGATTGGGCATGGGACCCAACAATTTGTGTGTTAGAAAGGGGGTTAACACTGCTTTTAACAATCTTAGAGTCTTTTCAGCTTTTCAAGCACTACCATTAGATCCCTTCCTAGCCTCTACCTGCTATCCAACATAGGTTTATGATTATTAATCCACAGGGGCTAAGCCTAGCAGTAATGCAGGGCTGTCAAACATGGGGTAGCGAGTTAGAACCCGGCTCAGCCAACTTTCATCCTTCAATATTGATTAAATTAGAGTCAACGGCTAATAATATTTTACTTACGATAAAATGTAGCACGCTAGTGGCTCACAAGAAATGTTGAGGTTTTACTGGTGTGAGAAAGGATATGAGTTGGTGCACTGGCCAACTATAATATAACTGCACTAATTTTGAAAGTGGTATTAAACCCCATGCAAACAAAACATATCAACCCATTCTGGGGAACAACTTGTAGGAAAGGACGTTGGCTCTAGGAGCATATGAATTGGTGTCAGATACACTACCACAGCAGTTACCCAAATACATCCGCCTATATAGTTGTGATGACAATATATTTCACATATCCTTGAGTCACATACAACACATGCTCAATATGGCCATGATTTGTATAGAGGTAGTGGACCCTTAATAGTTCCTCCACATATCCGAACTCATGATCTTTCACAATCTTTACAGAGGTTTCATAATTAAAATCATTAGGAAACCTCAGTTAACACTGTTACAGTTCATTACTCTCAAAATGTTGTGTATCTATCACGGGTGTACTACCTTAATCCAATTCAATCTGAACCTGGAAATTCCTATATTGACAGGAGATATAGGCAAGGATCATCCTGAACATATGTGCAGTCTGATCTTAGTCTACACTATCTTTTTAACTAAGAACTGTGTTGAGACTAAATTTTCAAGACAAAATTTGTTGGATGATTTTTCTTTCAGAGACATTCAGCTCTTTGCCTTAAAGCTAGTGTAATTTAGCCTGGATTTATAATTAGCATAAGAAGGGTAATGGCCATTGGCATTGATGAGCTGTTTCCCATGTGCGGATCCAGTGGGGGGATATCAGGACAAAAAAATTACATTGAAATACATTTATACAAATATATCATCAGTGGGTGACCAAAATGCTACCTCATTTGAGGTTTAGCTTAAGGTAGTGCAACCGTAATAGTTCCGCAGCATTTCAGAACTCATAATCTTTCATAATGTTAACCGAGGTTTCCTAATGAAAATCATTAGGAAACCTCGGTTAACATTGTTAAAGATCATTACTTCCGAGACATTGCGGATCTTTTACAGGTCCACTACCTTAAATGTTTTGCTCACCAACTGATAAATTGATTAATAGACAACTATGTTTGTGCTGCTCTCATGGAAAACAAAAGCACCACATTTGGGTGCCTATGCTTGGCTGTTGGTGAAAAAAATTGTCAAAACAGGGGCACAATTTGCAAAATATGCATCTAGATTTATACATCTTGGCAGTAGAGTTGGTTCTTTGGTTAGAGAAAATATGAGACAAGTTTCAATTCAATACCTTTAGGAATACCATAGATATCACAAAATGTCAAAGGTCATGCAAGACGACAACCAAGGCTATAGCAACTACTTCACTAAAAATTCAGGATCAGCACATGTATTTCTTGTAGAAATGTTCAAAACAAAAGGATTTGAACCTTTTATTGGACCAAATATTTACAAAATGCATAATAAAGTGTAATTACATTTATTTAATTCTATAAACAAGACATACCAAACAAAAATCCCTAAAAAAATCTGTATATGAACTGTTCAATTAATACATAAACTGTTTTTAATAACTGCCTATCTGATTCTTTATTCTCTTAAGTAGCACCTTCCTTTCCATATCAATGAGTCATTCTACCCTACTATAAAGTCAAATTGTGAATAGCAGGAAGTGAAGTCTCAGAGTTTAAACTAAACTCAAACTTTTTCATTTGATTAATTTGTTACAGATAAAATTCAATTTCAGAGTGAAACAACAGTAGCTAAGTACAATTAAACTTGTTAATTTTGTCTCTTGTCCAATGATAAATTCAATCAATAGTTGAAAAAAAGCATTTGATAAAACAATAATGATCAAGCAAGGAGGTGCGTTTTATAGATTAAGATTTTGAAGATATCTTAAGATTTTTAATCGGAATATCCCGACCAATTCAGTTGAAATTCTACATAGCAGTCAGAGATATTCCGATTAAAAAATAAAAATAAATCTTAAAATTCTTCAACCTAAAAAAACACACCTCAGGTCATTTGAAATTCAATCTTAAAGATAAGTAATATGGCTTTTCTGTATTTAGAATTCTACTAAAAATGTTACCATCTTGCTCAGTCAATACAGAGTGTATAGTCTAACATGGATCAATATTTTGCCAGATCAGTATTGGTTTGAAGGTAGTGGACCCGTAATAGTTTCACAACACTTCAAAGCAATGAATTTTAACAATGTTAACCGAGGTTTCCAAATGATTATCATTTGCAGGTGTATTTTTACTGAGAAACAGGGGCTGAATATCGGCCCCTTCCCCTCGGCGATTTTTTCCCCAAAATGGACCTTTTCCCCTCCCAAACAAATTTCCCCACCCTAACAAGGTTTTCCCCAGATAATGTTTATGTTATAAATCGAAGATAGTGGATAATTTGCTTTTAAAATGCATTTACGGTTCCATTTTTAGTCATAAAACAGCATCATACATCTTTCATAAGGGGCAAAAATGTAAACATTTCGGAATTTCCTAGACATCATTTGGCTCCACTCTGTCGATTCTGTATCAATATCCACCAAATCCGAAACCCTCTGCCATAACAAAATACGCGAAACATTGCTCTGCCTCAGATTTTTACGTGATGCCCTTTTATTCTGATTCTGCTCAGATTTTACACAAGGAACCCTTTTTAGATAGTGGACTCGTAAAAGTTCTGCAACATTTCAGGAGGCATGAACTTTAACAAGTTAAACCGAGGTTTCCTAATGATTTCATTTGGAAACTAGGTTAACATTATGAAATATTATGAGTCACAAACAGCATAGATTGACCACTTTTAGTCGAATTGTAAAATATTTGAGGTAAATTATGTGAGAGATTATAACTAGAGCTAATTCTAGCATTCACTTTGGATAAAACAGTGTATCTCACTCAGTGTCATTGTGGTAAAGGAACTTGATTCTTGACCTGGAAGTTAGTGGTTCAAGCCCAAATGTCATCAAGGTGTTAATAAATTGGCACTTAGTAGCCAGCCCCAGTTCACCCAGCTTTTTGTCACAATCTGAAATAAATGTATCTGGCACCCTAACCAATGACTAACAGTTTTCATTCAGCACAGACACATACTTGCCAGTAATATCCGAAAGGGGAAATAGGCAGTAGATAGATAGGAACCAGCCAAACTGGCTCCTCGTCAAACCAGTCCCATGGTCAAACAGGCCCCAATACGGTCATACCGGCCCCCAAAAATAGTCAAACCGACCCCATATCAGACAAACCGGGCCTTATTTTATTTCAAACGTTGCTTATATATATGCATTTTTCTTTAATTTTTGAACTATTGACTGTAATGCGATATATAAATAGTGACAAATATATCGACTGATAGAAAGTGTATGTTCCTCTTTTGCTTAAGCTACTGTCACATAAACACTCTGTTTGCTTTGGTGAGGCATCACTGATGACTTAATGTAGAATAGTTGATGAAATTGATGACAAATTTCTGATAAGTTGACATCTAATTCATTCTTTCGATGCAATGCCCTGTGAATGGACCGAGCTAGGTCTAATCATCTGGTTGGCTCGGGTTTCCTTTTTTTACATCACAGACACAGAGTTTTATATTCTTTTCTGACCTGTTTACTACATTTTGGAATCAGCCACTATCGTTGGCGACCCGACTAGTCAACGGCATCTAGTAGGCTTAATGACCACATGCAGTAAAGTCGACAGGTCGAAAGGTTCGAGGTCCGAAAAAGTGACATCATATTCAACTGTCGATTTCTTTGGCGATCCTAGTATTCTTAAATAAGATCAATGTCCAGTCTTAACGAAGCTTATTTTAACTCCAGCCAATTGTCTTCAAGATTAAAATCTGGAAACGTGAGAATTTTTGCAAAAAGTTTTTTTTTAATTAGAGTTCAGTTGCGTGTGTAAATGGCGGCTTTTTATTCAAGGGAAATAATCTTTACAACATGATAGTAGGTAATTTGCTGTGGACCCCTGCGGATAAATTAAAAAATATGCTTGGAAAAATATAATTTTCATATTTCGTTTAATTTCTTTCGTTATTTATGTTTTTAATTGAATGATTGAACGCAGCGTTCAATTTGATTGAACGGTCGGATTTAGCATAGAAAGCGTTCAATCCAATCAGAAGAAAAAACGTTCAGCGGGCAATCACGATCATTCATAAACGTTCAATCACCGCTCAGCGTTCAATCACGTCCCAATCGGATTGTCAAATTCCTGATGTTCCGTACTGTACTTACTAGATATATCCGGGTATTTGGACTTCAATATTTTTCTGATGAGTTTGTTCTCCCGTTCGTTGTCTATAATCAGTAATTTTGAGTTCAAATCTTCACAATGTTTGGTTGCTCCCGCGAATTGTTCGATCTTCTTATCTTCAAACTTGTAGCAAGATCGCTTCTTTTTCATCCATCCTTTTGGGCAAACTGAAAATAATATAAATAATAAAGCTTATGATAGACTTTTTGAACTGATCGGATTATTATATCTTCATTATTTGGTTCTCTTATAAGTTCAGTATTGTGTTCGCAATAGAGCGATTTCAAGTAAATTAAGCAGAAGTGTGACATTCCCATGCCAGACTTGTCCGATACGGGATTTTCCACCTGCGGAAAACTACTTTTTTCAATGCCACTTGTCCACGGACAAGTAAATACCAGGACAAATACCATAATGGTACTAAACAGATCTAAGAGATTAATAATTATAATGTTAATATCAAAGGGTAGAAAACATTATTTTTAATGAAAAAAATGCTGGAGTCCAGCAATTTCTTTTTTTAAAAAACGTTTTTTTTTTCAAAATTAACTGATTTTCTTTTTTGATGTTATTTTTGGTCCGGGATAAGAAGAAAATTACCCTTAACTTATCCAGGGACAAGTGTGGTAATTCTGTATTTCCATGGCCCTGTGTAAAGTATTAATCAACATTCATTTAAAATGAATGTTAAATAGGATTTCAGAAAGCAGTTCGATGTTCATCGATTTATTACTGTTATAAGAAATTTTCGTAAAAAGTCATGTCATTTTTAGGAGGGACAATATTCATTATTAAAGTGAGTTATTGAGCGCGAGATTTTTAGGATGCACAGTGGAATAGCCAGACGAATCACCAACGGCGTTAACAGATAGCCACCTATACCTCGCTTTGTACGTGCACTTGCGTGCAAAGCGGGGTATAATTGGCAAACGTTTTGCATCGTTTCGTCATCCTGAACACAGGGCTAGTCTAGAATTAATTATTCTAAAACAATTATACCAGCTATAGAATGCAAAGTATGATCATCGCTGGGATTTCTGTAAAAAGAACGGACACGCATACAGATTTCTACTTTCGTAGAAGGCAAACAATAAATACAAAAGCAAGTACATACGTCTAGTCCTACCGAAAAAGAGGGTTTAAACGTGCGATTGGTACCAAAAATAACTAACATCCCAAAGCTACAGATACAGGGGTTATTTGGGTTTCAATTTCAAGTATTTCACTTGTCCCTTCTCAAACTCTATTTTTGGAGTATCCATTGGAATCGTCTCGTCGAGGCGATTCAAATGAGTACTCGCAACATAAGGTTCCATTGAGAAATAATGATTTCAGACTGGAGTTACCCCCTATTGACTGTACCTTTGAATCAAATGGTTCTACCGGCGAAATTTCGATTAAAAATTTAGTAATAAAATCAATTTTAAATGAAATAAACTATTGTAAAATAAGATGCTCCTTGTCTATATTGGACATATACCTACAAGTGACGTTTTTATCTTCTTTATCATTACAATTATACATGTCCCGTAGTTGGGCTATATCGATGGTACTCAATGCTTCTCTCTGACCGATTGTCATGTTGAGTTTCTTGCCGACACCGATTACCTGAACATCAAAATAGATATGTTAAAATGAATAATAAAATTTAAGATTTTAAAAAAAAAAAAAAAAGTCGAAGCAGGATGATTTCATAGGGACATGTCTTTACTTATTTATGCCAAAATCAATGTCGATTTGTTGCAATTTATCGAAATTAAACCTTATAGATTAATCTTAAATTTGATTTCGTACATAAGCAAATATCATTTCAGACTTCTTATTAATAAAACATTGTAACATTGCTCTATTTTTGAAATAGAAATCTAATTTGATATTTATGTTTTTTCATCATTTCTAATATTACTTAAGTCAAGCTAAAGAGATATATCAAAGACTTCACCGTACAATCAATTCAACTTTACTACGATACAAACATATTGATATAACTTTAAGTTTCAGCTTCACTTCCATTACGTTCACTTTGTGACAACTCGCTGAACTAAACGCTTTTAAACTAGAAGTTTCGAATTTATTCTGATTGACCATACTTATTACTGTACTTAAACCACTGGAATAAAAATGCTTTATAACTTACCGCAATTGTAACATCTCCTAGATTTGTGAATGCCTTCTTACTGTAATGCATAACGCTCTCATAGTCGTATGGATATCCAAGGGAAGTAACCAGGGTCTTATTAGCCTTGTTAAAGTCCGGTAAATACCGGGGTGATATGTTTTCTTCAAGCACTTTCACAAATCTGTCTCTGTCAGGTCTAGCCTACAACAAACAATTCGATGAATATATATAGAATAATATGCTAGTGTCTTAAAGTATCAATGATATCTTGTCGATGTTGGGAGAATTTATCATAACGAGGCATTGCCGAGTCATGATTATTCCTCGCAACCGAGACCATATAACATTGATATTTTGAAACACTAACGCATTATTCTATTGATAATGCAATTCTTTTTCAAGGTTTTAGTTTTATGAAAATTGGAAAATCAAAAAAATGGAAAGGGGTTCTTATAACACCGCGATATATTTTTTTTTTTCTATGTATTCTATGTTATGAGGCAGTTGATGTCAGGTCAATACAGACCTCGTTGTATGATAATTAATGAATTATCAGTATTCATGATAATGTACATGATATTGAAAATTAACTAAATGAAAATGATGTCAGCAAAAAAAAAAAAAACAAAAACAAAAAAAAAAAAAAAAAAAAAAAGTTTCTGGTAATTGCGGACTGGAAATATGGATCCTCAATACTCGAAGAAGCCCGTTTACCTTTGTGCTTTATACTTAAAGCAAACTTCATTTTCTGACAATTTTTTATTACTTCGTCCAAATAGATAATCAATGATGTTTACTCTGGTGATTATTAATCTCAATCATACGATCATTTTAACCCAGAGGACAGGTGCGCCATGTATTTTGAGAATAACTTTCCAATTCGGTTTATAACCTATATCCAAAGTATCAATTTCGAAAACTCGCTTGATCATACAATAGTGTAATATCTGATTTATTCTCGTACAAATCCGTTCACAATGTCAACTATTACACAATGCTACTAGCGACATATTGTCTATGGCAACAAACGGGTTCAAACTTGAGCTTGAGAGTGCAGCATCTACTATTTCAATTACTACAAAACCTCAAACATCATGTTGCATTAACCTTTGTTCACCGTGACAGGACTAAATACTAATGGTTACGAACCTGTTCATGCCATAGACCCAAAGCATGTGAGATCTCGTGTATGGCGATTCCAACCCGCTCACAACCTCGACCTATCGACAATCTCTGTTCACCTCCTAACTTTCCTACACTGGACCAACATCTTAACATGAAAGATAAAGTAATAGCGAAAATTGATAAATGTTAATAAGTCATATTTTCAAACAATAGTTGACGATATTCATTGCTGGACATTAAAAATAAATCTTGCTAATGATAGAAATATACATACCGTGATTGCTTCTATAAAAGATGCCAATGTGATCTGACAACTTATACACAGTTTCTTGATACAATGAATGGTGCACACTGTGCAAGACAAATAAATGAATGAATAAATAAATAAATAAATAAATAAATAAATAAATAAATAAATAAATAAATAAATAAATAAATAAATAAATAAATGAAAACCCTACCTACCCAGGTTCACTTATAAACCGAACGAAATCTTCGTCTCTCAATTTCTTCTTCCGAAATCGTATACAAGTTTGATTCTCTATCTCCTTCATAGCTTTATTGATAGCTCGTTGGGATTTAGGCACTGAAAGGATAAATAAAGATTGAAACGAATATTTGAAGTGTTCATGTAGCATTTGAGCCTATGCGTGGCATTTCCAACAATTTGGAAATATGCTGAGGTGCAAACATTGCGAAGCGTTTACAGCCACAAACTGTAAATATAAAGTTACTGAAAATGTTGGAAATCCCAGGCACAGGCTCATTTGTTGTATTTTTTACTAAATATACAGGTACAGAAAGAGAGAAAATTAAGACAGCAACTGCTTACCCATTGCAGGTGCTTTTTTTAAATACTGACAAACCTACAAAGACTAAATTGACTTAGAAGTTTTAATTGTACTCGAGCTAACGAAATATACTAGAAGATCAACCAGGACTAGAAATTTTGGCGTTATCGTCGATTGATATGTTTCAACAAAGTATTCGAATATCGTCTAAAATGCGTAGTTGAAGTCGACATAATTACTTCATATTGGTACCTTATACGTTCTAAAAGTACACGGATTTTTATTGTGAATTAAATCTTAATCGCAAGACGATTCAACGCTATATGTCGATCCCAAACATTCAATGAGGATGTTACATCGTCCATGAGAGAAAAATACCTTTTTTGAATTGATATTGTCATGTAACTTACAAATTGTATCTGAGAAAGTGTACGGTACAATGCCATCCTTCCAGAGTCGAGATGAGGACCTGGTGGTAGCCCGTCTAAATCGAAGTCGTAGTCTAGAAGACAGGTCTCCACCGTAGATGATCTTCTCATACTCCTTGTCTAAAACAATATCTCCGTTGTAGAATACAGTGTCAGCTGAAATGTTAAAGACACTTCAGTTCAGAAAAGAATGATAAAATGTCTATCGCATGTAATATTTTGTAGAATTGCAAAGTTTAACATTTAAGCGATACCACCTGATCAAAGGCTTTCTGTGGTGTTAAAGCAGAAATTAAGTTATTGTTTAAATTCAAAGTTTTAGAAAATACTCACTGGAGTAACAAAAAGTGTATAGTATGATTTTCTTGTACCACGATGAACCGAGGTAGCTTCAATGTCGACATTGGATACTCACGCTCGCCTGTTGCATTTGACTTTGTCCCATTTAGAAGAAGTTTGAAATGGCTCTCAATTTAATTGAATCGATAACAAAAAGAAAACAAGAGGACCAAGATGGTCCTAGATCGCTCACCTGAGTCTCTTTGACCCCTGGGACATCACATTAATTAGATAGGCAGATTTCAAAAAGAAGATATTTGCCTAAGATCAATACCATGGAACGTTTTCAGCGAAGAGCAAGACAGATATGCCTTTTGCTCTTTGATTCTATGTAAAAAGGGATGCACCCGGGTGGACCCTAAATGTGACCCCAGGATCTTGATATGAACAAACTTGGAAGAGGTCCATAAGATGATGCTATATTCTAAATATGAAAGCTGTCTGTCTTCTAGTTTCAGAGAAGATGATTTTTGAAGGTTTTCCTATTTTCACCAATCCTACTCAGATGAGCTGAAAGGGATGAGCCCGGATGGAGCCCAAATATAACCCAAAGGTCTTGATATGAACAAACTTGGTAGGGGCCGACTAGATGATGCTACATACCAAAAATGAAAGCAGTGTGCCCTCTGGTTTCGATTAGAGAAGATTTTTAAAAGATTTTCGCTCTTTGATTCTATGTAAAAAAGGGATGCACCCGGGTGGAGCCAAAATATGATCCTAGGGTCTTGATATGAACAAACTTGGTAGAGGTCCACTAGATGATACTACATACCAAATATGGAAGCTGTCTGCCTTCTGGCTTCATAGAAGAAGATTTTTGAAGATTTTCATTTTTTTACCCTTTGTGCTCATAAGAGATAAAGGGATGCACCCGTGCAAAGCCCAAATATGACCCAAAGGTCTTGATATGAACAAACTTTGTAGAGGCCCACTAGGTGATACTACATACCAAAAATGAAAGCAGTGTGCCCTCTGGTTTTGATTTAAGAAAATTTTAAAATATTTTCGCTCTTTGATTCTATGTAAAAAGGGTTGCGCCCGGGTGGAGCCAAAATATGATCCTAGGGTCTTGATATGAACTTTGTAGAGGCCCACTAGGTGATGCTACACACCAAATATGAAAGCTGTCTGCCATCTGGTTTCAGAGAAGAAGATTTTTAAAGATTTCGCTCTTTGATTCTATGTAAAAAGGGTTTGGCCCAGGCAAAGCCCAAATATGACCCCAGGGTCTTGATATGAACAAACTTGGTAGAGGTCCACTAGATGATGCTACATACCAAATATGAAAGCTGTCTGCCATCTGGTTTCAGAGAAGAAGATTTTTAAAGATTTTCATATTTTCACCCTTTTTGTTAAGGGTAAAGGGAAAGTTAAGGGTGGATTTCATTTATTTGAACAACTGAGGTAGAGCTTGACCCAAGGAACATCCCTGCCAAGTTTCATCAAGATTGGCCCACTGGTTTAGGAGGAGAAGATGTTTAAAGAAATTGTGGACGACGGACGACGCACGTCGCACGACGCACGACTGACGACGGATGACGGACATTCTACGATCCCAATAGCTCACCTTGAGCACTTCGTGCTCAGGTGAGCTAAAAAGGGGGCATGCAGGATATACGGTTGGATTTAATACCATCAGTTGACGCCTTTAACTTCGTAACCCTTTTAAAAAGCCAAACGACAATGTTTTGGTTCGGCACCCCATACAGATTTAAACCAAAATATAATACCTGTCCCCCGAGGTCTTTTCTCTGAGTTGGATGGACACAGTGACGGCGGACAGACACCTGAAATTAAACAACCATTTATGAAACGGATTAAATCATTGTTTGAATTTGTCAATAAGTGATGTGATATGATATTGATTTGATTATTTTCTTTTAAATCTTATTATCGTTTGAACAACTAGTAAAATAGAAGTTTGTGGTGAAAATTTTCTATTATTACGCTTTAATTTGTACATTATATCCAATCGGAAATTACTCATCGATAGATCTCCTTTCAAATAAATATACTTAAGGACAAAAGTTCTGTCCGGTTTTGTTTTGTTCAATAAAGCTTTTAATTTGAAGTATAATATTTTGAAAATATTGCATAGCAATATCGGCCCGATCTTTAAAATATAGGGACTGTTTTCACTGGCATTGGATGAAAAATTACCTAAATTTAGCCCCAACGAAGTTAATGACGTGGTGACATTTTTCACGCTACTTACGACATTGCACAATAAAGTTTTACATGAAAGCTTTTCTGTATTGATAATCAAAAAAAAAAAAAAAAAAAAAAAAAAAAAAAAAAACACTAAAAAAATGTTAGGAAATCGGATGCCTTGTAGAAACGTTATTTTTGTTTTATTTTACGTTTTATTTTTTGCGGGTATGATGTTGAATCATTAAATAAAGACGTTTTCTGCCCTTTTTGTATTAACGAAACACGCATTTAACTAATTAGGCGATCGTTATGGAGCATGACATCTTTTTCTGAATTTTAGGGTTTAGGCCGCGTTTTAAACGACATTAGCCAGAAGCGTTGAAACAACGTTATGTTGACCCATTTCATTCTTTTTAGAAAATATATGCGCGATGATGTCATTAAGTAGAGTACTGTATACAATAATGCATGGTTTTTGTTCATTAAATGTTGCCCTCGATTGGATTATCTCCAGTCGTAATTAGACAATCTAACGTGCTTGTTATAACGTCGTCTTAAGACCGTAGATCAAAAGTTTACAAAACCACAGTAGATTGGAAGGTTTAAATGTCTCCTTTCCAATAAAGCTACATTCATTCATGTTCTATTTCTCATAAAAAATACATTATTTGCATATTCGCGAAACCGGGGAAGACCTTTGTCCATTAGTATATAACCCCGTCACGTCAATTATGATTGGGAAAATTATAAAATCATGAACAATACCTCAAGATGGTTATGAGAAATAATTTACAGTCGAAATGATGTTTATATTTTGATAATAGAATATCAGAGTCCGAGCAACTTGTCAAATTGTTGACGGATAAATGATAGCTGATTTGAATCTGGTTTTCCGATTCATTGTCTAAGGGTGTTAGATATCATTTGAAAAAGGGTGTGAGGGTGTGTCGATGGGTTAAAAAAACCAACTTTGATAGAAGCAAAACATTGTACGATAATTTTGTAATTCCTCTGATAGTCATACATGTACATTTACATAGTGATTAAAATGTGGATATTCGTTAAAATTAAAATCGTATTCGAGAAACATAGCTTTTATGCACTTTAAGACTGCATAACTTAATCAGGCCGGAGAAACGCTGTCCGTTAAACGATATCACAGCGCGAGACTTTGCTAATTATTTGTTTCGTAAAGCTATTTTAGAATTATTTTAATTGGCAAAAAAAAACTTTTTTAAAAATATGTATTTTATACATTTTCATGAATTCATAAGTTCATCAGCCTTTAGAAACGTTCTCGAACGATGTGTCACTCTGAACACGAGGCAGTTCAATTATCTTCGCATATACACAGCATATTATACAGCTACAAGTAAAAGTCGTCGGTGGGCGAAAAAAAATTTCTAACTTCAGATTTATTCAATCTGTAGTTAGCAACTATCTTGTCGCCAACCGAGGGATGTCAGAAGGCTTGATTAGGCCCTTGTTTAACGCAACTTTTGCTGATTCGTCAATTGGATATGACTGCTCGACTATTAACATGGTAACTCTAAAGGTAGTGGGCCCGTTATAGTTCCACAACGTTTTGGAAGTAATCACTTTTACAGTGTTATCCGAGGTTACCTTATGATTTTCATTAAAACTTCGTGATAATTATAGAATTTGAATAAATTAGTTCATTTTTTAGGAAGGATTCTTTTACTTTTAAAGTATTTATCATTAAAAAAGCAACCACCTACGGCCACTTAATGCAGGTAGTAGCTTAATATGCCTGTCGCTTGCGAGATTAAAAAATACTGTGGTTCAACTTTGATTTTCATCAATCTTTTATTCAAGATCATTCTCAATTTGTCTAATCCTTTCTTGGTCTAAAAATCACAAAAACGTGCAAAAATCGAGGTTTTTCGTGTTATCCACTATTTTCATTTAAAAAGGTGTAGATGAAATGGAATTAGAAAAAGTGTGAATAAAGCGCATACGTTTGTAAGGGTAAGAAGATTTGCACACTCAGGGTGTATATCTTTATAAAGAAGATTAATGAGATGAAAGGAAATGATCTAAATAAAATGTAGGTATAATAGGTACGATCATAGGCTATAGAAAAATTGCTCTATATATGGCACGCCATATGAAAATATCCTTTTTGGGTCCCGTTTTACTAAACTACTTACGGGAAAAAAAATAACCGTAAGTCAAAATCAAAAATCGTACCCGGTGTTTTCATTCATTGTTAGATTCTGCCTTGCAATATCTCATCGGAATCGTCTTTAGAAGAAGACGATTCCAATGAGATAACGCACGGCAGAATTCCATGTTTAGTTACTTCTGTAAAAGCAACTTTGATTCTTGGTTTATGCAAAAAGTGATCGTAAGATGTTTAGAACTTTGATTCTTGACTTACGCAAAAAGTGATCGTAAGATGTTTAGTAAAACGGGCCCTAGGTCTTTGGGCATATTGAGTCGACATTTCCTTTCTAGCAATTCGATCGGCCCCGACATATGCATTTCTAACAAACTATTGTAATGGCAATTTCTATTTTTCATGTTTTCTCTTTGTTTTTTTTTGTTGAATTAAATGGGTTTTAAATATGACTTTGAATAAATTCACCAGAAATCGTCTGAAATTAAAGATGACACTAGTAATTATCCAAAGTAAGAAAATATCCTTTCTATTTTTCATATCTAAGAATAGAGTATTTAATATTACATCTATGAAATCACGAAGCTTCGATAGAAGTTCTTTTGTCGTGACTTTTGTAAGTAAATTACACATAAATGAGGTTAGGATATACATATATTGACTTATTTAAGTCCATGTTATTCGTGCAAATGAGTTTCAACTTTACTCAAAGAAAGGAAATCTAAACATTTTAAAGTTATCAATGAAATTCTCCAGGTCTTGGGCTATATTCCTTTTGTCAACCTTACTTAAAAAATGATAATATGTAGCGCGAAAAGAATAAAAAATATACACTAATGCACAGTGCATATAATTCTTTTAAATATATAATTTGGGGCGAAGTTTCCTTTTCGTTTCTGGTAATACATTATCTTAGGCGCATACACAAATACATTGTTAAATGTAATTATCTTGCATTAAATTTCGCTTTTCGCTGATAATGTAACTTATCTTATAACTACACAAATATCAGTGTGATAACATCCCGTATGATATTATTTTATGATATCACATAGTTATTTTTAGAACAATGATATAATGCGGTTATTTTTAGAAACTTGCATTTCAGCTAGAAACATCGACGAAAACAAGACAAATGAAGGTTATAGGATAAATATAATACATAGTATCTTGTCCATTTCATCGCTTCTTCCTTCACTTTTTTTCTTCTGTCCTGACTTATTCTGTTCTTGTGTGAATGTCGCTTGGTTTCATTCTGTCTTCTTTAATTCTATATTGTAAGTATTCTTTTATATATACGCTATTGATATTGTTGTGCAAATATTTGTAATCTTCAATTTGGAGGAAATAAAGAATATTTTTAACGTTAATTAGAATTGCTGCTCAAAGTCGCCATTTTTATATTGCTTATTTACGTAACACGTCGATTGTATTAAAAAAAATCATCGTTACGGTCACTTCATCTAGTAATGGTAAATATTTTTGACGTATAAGTATATAAAATATGACCAGAAACAGAGATTGGGCTCTAAACACTTCGACACATTTTTTCTGAACGGAATTCTCGTCCCTTTGTGGGGTCAACCGCTTAGAAAATTGTGTCGAGGTGATTGAAAAATCGACGGAACTTTTACAATCAAACATAGTTAAATACTAATAAAGGAAGGTTTCAGGTACCAGACCGATGGGTCTGTTCTTTCGTACAGATCGTAACGATATTGATCTAAGAGCTGAAAATCTTGGTTCTCAAAATAAAAGTAGGCTCGCGCGAAAAATATGTGAGTGATGACGTTGGCTTTGTCGTGGCTCGTCAAGCTTGAGGTAGTCAAAGGTCAAATAAAACTATTTTGAACTGAATCCGTTTGTATGTGTAGGCCTATGTACACAATACAATAAATTCTCTCATGTACATTTTATGAAATTCGTAAGAGTTATAGCAGTCTCGACAGCTTCACAGTACAACAGAAAGTACAACAGTATCTTACAACAGAAAGATTGGGTGTCTGTCTGAAGACACATCTAGACCTAATCTATCTGTAAAGTGCAGATGCACAGGCTGGCCAAAGTCTTTGCTTGGCGCTAATTTCAAATCGCTGGAAATGTCACGCACAGGCTCAATTTGCGAAGTCGATTGTAACTATCCCATGGGCGTAACAAGGACTTTGAAATTTACACGCACCCAGGAGGCAACCACCAGAGAATATATAGGTTAAAGAAATATGAGCATTGACAAAAGAGGACGTTATCCATCCGCTCCCCTTTTTATGATTTGAGCGTTACTGAATAATAAAAAATCGCAACTACAGCTTAAATAAGCTGTAGTTTCGATGTGATGATCATTCATCAACGACATTATTCGAAAAAGGATTTGTTTATATTACGCACTTGCGTAATGTGCGTAATGGGAGCTACGCCCTTGTTTCCGCACTGGTCCGTTGCACTCGAAATTTAAAAAAAATTGTGACTGATGTGGCTGATGTGTTTTCAAATCTTTTCGATTGAAACTGTAATATGGTGTTTGCAAAGGTCACATGTCGAACTAACATATTTCCTAATGACATAAATTCTCCTTAAGCTAATATCTCCTTCATTCTTATCATAATGATTGTTTGTATTATTTTTGAACTTTTAAACCATAAATAAACTGCATTCTTTATTTGATCAGACCGTGGACGTTAATACCATTTCAATGATAGGGGTATAATCTAAATCTTGCTATAGATCTACTCAAAGCAAATATACATTTAGGCCTTTGCCTACATTTGCCTACGTGTACTTGGCAAATACATGAAGTGATTTTCACAAAATTATATTTGAAACTTTCAAGATAAGAACTAGAATTCTAGGTATTTGTGTGTAAAATTTTACGATGACAAAGAGCGAATCCGCAATTTTATGACATTTTGAACATGCAATTAAAAAAAGAAGCATCTTACTCGTTACATGCGGTTTTTGCGATTTTTGTATTAAAATCGATAACATGTTTTTGTTCACAGACATGGGTATCAGAATTTAGAGTCGATAAGATGAGGCTATTCAAAAGCGATAAAATGGTGTTCAATGATGCACTGTTCTAGGCTATACATCGATTTTATTTTAGATTTAAACAAAAATATAACTGATTTTCATGATATAATGATTTTTATAAAATAGCCCGACGTTCCTGCGGCGTCTCAAAGGGTAATGCAACTGCAGGGATAATTGTTTATCTAGTCAGTAAAATCATAATAAGGGTAAAATGTTACAACATAGATTAACCACTCCGATGAATTTACCTCTATGGGTTAAACTATTTACTTCTGTGATGATAAACAGAGAAGTTTCGAAAATCCATCGAAAAACAGCAAAGAAAAGTAAGTCAAAAGTCGAAGTCGGTAAAACAGTGTTAGTGTTTTGTTAAATACTAGTGTCTTGATATAATTGGTGGAAATCAAAGAATATCTGTACTTGTTATTGCATGTGTTTGTAATGAAATAGAAGATAAAATTCATTTTATTCTCGTATGTCCATCATTTGCCGATATTGCAAATACTTTAGTAAATTATCAAAACCATATAGAACTACACTAGCTCTAACATGATGATATTTAAGGTTCATGTAAGGAGTTTTTGAACCAAATTTAATGCTGCTTCCATTTACAAAAAAGACAGTTTGCCCAGATAAACAATACATAAAATTGAAGCTGTAGATGAGCACAAGCAGTTGCACAACATTAGAGGCCCCATCCCATAACAGAATAGCTAAACCATGATGGAAAAGGGACACTTTGTTCAAAACCATTAACTTCATTACGGCTGGATAAAATTTGTCTGAACTTGATCAGAATATGGACAAATGTTCCGCCTAGGTACTACTACAACCTTAGGTATAAAACTCAGTCTCAAAAGGCTCCTTTGAAACAATCAATTTCCATTTATTTTGTCAACATACATGTCAAACCGGTTTGGTCTGTGTATAAAATAGATGATAAGTATGGTGCAACATCACACCGAAATATTGTGAAATATTTTCTGCGATTTATTTCAAAACATCGTTTTTTTATTCAATGATCTATAGTAAATTACTATATATTTATCATTTTGTGAAATAGAAATTGATATATTGCTTAGTAACAATACAGGTATATAAACTGTTAATGTCCATTTATGTTGTGATAACACACCATACCTTAGGTATTTTGCCTACAATACACTAAGTACGTATTATATTTATCTCATAACCCCTATTTGCCTTGTTTGTTCTAAAAAAATCCATGTGGGGTCATAAAAAATATCATGCAGGATGTTGTCACACGGATATTTGTATAGTTAAAAGATAAATTTCATTGACGAGAAACGGTGAAGTTTAATTCAATATATTATCAATAATTAATGCCATGGCAGGGCGGAGCCTAAGTAACGGGTCGTTGCACTTAAGGTTAAGGCAAATCAGCTTTCATCTAAAATAACCTACTTCTAAAGAGAATCGACATAATTAACTCTAGACCTTAAATCCCACATTGGTAACCAAATCCTCGTAACTTCAGCTTAATCAAGCTGAAGTTACGAGGCATTGGTAACCAAACGATGAAGTGTGTTCACTCTCTCAAAGCACGTGAAATCTTTAGCTTTTTGGATACAATTATTTGCCCGCGTTAACGATGATTACCGACTAAAACTTGAAAGAACCCAAAGTATTGAAAAGTAAACTCGCCAAATTACGTCACGGTTAAGCCCCGCCCTGCCAGTTCATTTATTACGCAGAATACGATCTTGAATCTTGATAGTATACATCAAAAGTTGTTATATTTACAATGGGGACGTTTCTGTCCCTTAAATTGCGCGATTTAAAGATGTAATCATGCTAACGAAAATTTAAAAAAAGCATTGGGATTAGTTGGTGCGATGTAAGAGCATGGAAAAAACCAGCAATCACATTTGGGTTTTTACCTCTGTTTAACTCCCATGGTTCCCAGTAACGAGATGAACGTCTTCGGACGGTAACCAGGATCCTCGCTGTCGGCAATTCCGTATGGTGATCACTTTGTATATAATTTATTGCACTATCAGAATTTTCTAATTGTTCACGGATTGGCACAGTTAAACGTTGAATATTATTGTTTCTTTTCGCTAGATATGACGTCACTTCCGTTTTGAGATCACCTTCAACTGATATCATTTTGTCTGATACTGGCATCGATATTGAACATGAATTCAGGTATAAAGCGTAAATCACAAAAACGAAACTATTTAGATTATCCATATTTTCTTGAAGATTGTAGGTTTCTGTCTCTACACTTTGCAACCTGAAATTTATTCAAATATTTGTACATAGAGGATATTGAATGAGTGGTCATGGAATACCGAATTTATTAAACGAGTCATCTATAATCAGATAAAAACGAGGCTGGGCCGAGTTTTTATCTGTTGTAAGATGACGAGTTTAATAAATTCGGTCTTTAATGAGCACAAATTTTATATTCTATTTATAGTAT
Organism: Fragum whitleyi; assembly: GCA_948146395.1. Classification (NCBI taxonomy): domain Eukaryota; kingdom Metazoa; phylum Mollusca; class Bivalvia; order Cardiida; family Cardiidae; genus Fragum; species Fragum whitleyi. The sequence goes on along the minus strand of OX411546.1, from coordinate 40,357,174 downwards.
GACCCGAATTCCGGTGATTAAACGAGAAAATTACGATTTTTACCGATTCATGTTATTCCGCGAAACATATAACGCCGTTTGCAAAATGACGTCAGCAGATCCATTATGGCGTCATTTTACTAACAAATATATAACGTTGTTCTTCGTTCTTAGCTCATTTGCATAGTTATTCCACTAGTGTAATAACATCCGTGTAATATCAAAAATATTCAACGGGTTTATTTCACTCTCGCGACATAGGTCATATTATAAAAAGTATTCGTATATGTAGACAAGGTGACTTGAAATAAGTACTGAATTGTTTTAATATGTAGTCCTATTTATCAAAAATGACATACCAGTATAGTTTTGACACGTTATTACTTCAAAATGTCAAATTGCGCAATTCTATATTAGCTTCATGATTAATCGACATAGGAATGCCGAAACCCACACGCGTAGAACTACTCGAATCCACACGTTATCCGATCAATTTCAAAACCAGTTTATAGCTAAATTTGACAACGTGCCTTCGATAGGCCGAGTAACGACCTCGTTATTTAACGTGCAATCTCATCAATCGTCTTGAATATCCGAAAACACTGAAAGTCATCACAAAAGACGAATAAAAAGCAAGCAATACATTTAAAAATCCGTACATGTCTGAAAAAAATTTCCCCGAAATCTGTGCATCGCAAATGTTTTTCAATATTATTTTCATTTCATAAATCGTTTTTTTTTATTTAATTCCAATTGGTAGTGACAAACCATCAAAATTTATCCGGCACCAATCATGACAAAAAAAATAAGAATACATTTTTAAAAAAGATACACCATGCTTTCTATTTACAATGAAAAATGTCGAATGCATTCTTTGGTGCAAAATTGAACCTTTTCTTTGTGTAATTTAAACTGTTCTAGGAAATTGAGGGATACGGTACTAAACACGATTATGATATGAACACGATTACATATGAATAAGAAGTCATTATAGATCTCTAGCTTTCAAAGTTTGTTCAATTTAATACCCAAAGAAAAGTTTATCTTGGCTTTCGTTTGAAGTATATTTAAACACTTTGGCAGATTAAGTTAACGCACTGTGTCGAAACCGTTTCAAATAATTTAACTGGTTGAAACTTTTTATTCTCTATAGATTCCATATAAGACAATGTCTATATTCACTAATGTTCAATATAACACGATGGCATTACGCGTATATGAAATAAGCAGAAATTGCATCGAACTTTAGTCGCAATAAAATTTATGTGCCATATGTTTTACTGTGTACTGTGAAAGCTTTGCCCTTTTATTATTCTCAGCGTCATCTTTTGCGTGAACGTTGATGCTTTTGACGTCATATAACCCACGTGCTAAATTATGCGCTTTGTTTTCTGTGAAATTCTTCCAACGCCAATATCATTCATTTTACATTCAAAAAAATGTAATGAAACCCATTCTACGCCCAGAGAAGGGCGATAAAATCTAATTCAAGATTTGTGATCGTGTTATAATGGAAATTACTTCATTTTTGCGTTGATATGCCAATAAATAAAGTCTGATGAGAAGGGAGTATATGCAAAGCAAAATTCTCGGGCTTCGCCCTCTGATTTTACCTTTTGCATTTAACTCATCCTTCACCAGACTTTATTCATGGACACATCACGGCGAAAATAAATTTATTTTATCAATATCGCTCAAACACGATTTATAATATTAATTTGTCAATAACGTAGATTTACAATTGAGTCTATGCGTGAGATTTCCAACAATTTCAAATATGCGCAAAGCAAAAACTCTGACCAGCCTGTTCATCTGCACAGTCTGACCAGAGTCCTCACTTGCTTTTAGTAGATAGAAAAGGTCTCAAAGTATCTGTAAGCCATCAGGTAACTTTATATTCACATTATGTGGCTGTCAACGCTACTCAATATTTGCACCTCACGAACGTTTCAAATTGTTGGAAATGCCACGCAAAGGCTCAATTTTATTCATCAAATATGGACGATATTAAAAACTTATTCGATATTTTTTGAAAGGTTATTAATCCCTTTAGCAGATGTCAATATGAAATTAGACAATTTACAAATTTTGTAATCCGATACCACAATGAAAATGCAATTTAACCGTCACACAGGAATGATTTAAGGCTCCGGGAATTGAGGTCAATAATGGCCTCAGTTGTTAACTTAACTATCTTCAAAGAATACTTAAATGCCCGTTTGGCTATCAAAAATCCGTAACTTGAGCTTAAATAAGCTGAATTAACAAAGTTTTAGCACCCATCCGAAATATCCATATCCAAATCATTAGTGTTTTTCAGATTTTTGGAAATTCTAAAACGAAAATTTAACACTTTATCTCAATGCAACAAAATACTGTACATGCCTATTATCGTTAATTAAGTTACTTTTAAAGCCTCGAGCCTATTCCTCCCGGCTTTGAGTACAGATAAGAGCATCCTGAAATTGACTGTCATTCCGATAAAAAAAAAAATATATGAAACACTCAATCAGCGCACCATTCATTCATTCCAATCTCTCACTCAAACCATTCATAAAGCCGCCACCATAGCGCAGTTGGTTAGGCATAAAACTTCCAATCTGGAAGTCGTGGGTTCGATCACCGGTGGCGGCAAATATCCTTTCCGACGTTTGTCTCTCACCAATGGGTAGATAATCGTAAACCTATGTGAGATAGCAGTCGGAGGCTAGGAAAGGATGTAATGGTAGTACAGGTGAAAAGAAATACCAGGAATCCATTGTTAGGTGCTCCGGCCACCGCGATATAACTGAAATAATGTTGAAAGCGGCGTTAAACTCCATTCAATCAAACCATTCATAAACGCTCCAAAATCATTAAAAATGGTGAAATCAACAACTACATTCATAAAAAAATCAGAAGAAAAATTACAAGATTTCTCAGATATATTTGAATTTTATAAGCAAACTATTAGTTAAGACTTAAAACAATAAATTTCACTCAATACTTGCTCCACAATTTCATTCCAAAATCATTCATCTTTTCAATTCCACAATGCTCTTAACAGGAGTTCCACACATGCACCTTCCCGAGTGCCCTTCTTTTTAGCAGACGAAAATATTTTTACGCTAAATTCAAAGCTTGATAAAAAGAAGAAAGAAAAAACATCCACAAGAAACCTTGTTAAATTGTACAATATAATCCTCGTATATTAGCACCATTCAAGTGGAAAATACAGATTTTTATAGGTTTAGAGATTATAAAAATGTTTTATTTTATACTTAGTATCCTTTCTTATTTCGGTCATAAAATATCAAAAGATGAGCAGTCGAGAGTATTTATATAGTCATGGCGTGGATAATATACCCAAATATATACATGGTCAAAAATTCGAGGTCGTTTAGGTTTTATATCAATAGATCTATAAAGTAATCTATACAGCTAATCCCATCTTGAAATTGACACTAATTTCAATCTGAACCATTCAAAATCACTCTTTCAGCGCTCCAATCATTCATTGCAACCACTCACTCAAAACACTCAAAGACGCTTCGAAATCGTTCAAAAACTCTTCGAAATCCGTCAAAATGATCAAGATTTTCATCAAATCGATCAAATTATTTATCATTTTATTTGTTGAAATGATTTTTTAGCGTCTGTTAGGATCGTAAAGACAGAGAATCAGAAAATTACACAGATTTTATAAAAGGGATGTAATAAATTATCGATTATTTCGTCCCATTGGACGTAATAATGGATTATTTTTTACCTCCCTTGAAAATCATTCAAAAACTCGCTCATCACACTTATTCAAAAGGATTCCTTATTCATTTCAAAATCAATCAACATCTTCATTACACGATTATGTTAACTGTATGATCATATATATGACAAAAGCTAGATTTAAATTCTTCTTGATTCAGCTGGCGACTCGGGAATAATGCAGTAAGAGGTACTGATAAGATAAATACTAGGAATCATTGTTTAAGAGCCAATCGATATGACTTAAATTCAAACTGTAATGCTCGCGCGCGCGTGTGTGTGTGTGTGTGTGTGTTTGTATTTCCCTTTATTTATCGTCGCTACCATAGCACATGCCCATATGAGCGACACCCCCAGAAGACGGTTAGTTGTTATGGGGGGATAGTGCAAGGATACATAACGAAACTACTGTTGAGATCCGCCATGGTTCTTTAACGTGATCGGTGTAAAGCACCGTCTCAAGGGACCTCGGTTTAACGACTCATCGGAAAGACAATTAGTATGTTAGTGTGCCAGCCCGGGAATCGAACCCACAAGATCGAACTTCAATCGTCAGTGGTTTCAAAGTCCGGTGCTCTACCAACTGAGCTAATCGGGCTGACAGAAGTTATGCGTGGCGTTTGAGTCGATTTATAACAAAAGGAGCAAGGATATATCGAGGGTCAGCGCAAGACTGTACAAAGTGTCTATACATTGTATGTACACTTAGTACAGTCTTGCACTGACCGTTCGATATAAATACGCGCATAACGTGAGTGCGAAAATCAGCAAGCTTGCTGATACTGCGTAACCCGTAATGGCTGGCTTGATTTTTTTCTTATTCAGATTTGAAATGCCATATTTAAAGATGTTAAAAGCTTGTGAACGCTTCAATTGAACTGCGATGTAACACGATAATGTTTGTAATATTCATTGAACATATCTATGGTCGCTTTGTTAACATTTCAAGTAATTGTGTTTAACATAAGCACTTAGAGACTTCAGAATTGTCCCAGGAACTAAGACAGACAAGCGAATTCTGATAAATATCTTTGACAATATACAACGAAAAACACTGAAAATAGGGTTGAATCAATTTTCAAAATCGCCGATACTCATTTTATACTGTAAACAACATCGTAAAATTGACAAAGTGAATAATTTTGGAATGATTTTGCCTATTTGTGCTGAATTATTTTTGACAGAGATTATAGACAGCCACGGTTGAGTTATATTTTGAAACATAATACCCTTTAACTTTACGTCACCGTGTTTTGATTCCGTCATGGTCCGGGCCCTTCCCGTCAAGGTTAGGGTATTGTCATTCTAATTAAGCTTTTAAAAAGTGTTGTGAAATTCTAGACACCAAACCTTATATTTCCCGGATGTACATTGTTTTGGCTTACACTTGATTAGAACAAACCTTTTTCAAACACTAGTACTTAACATAAAATGGTAGTAGATAATTTGATGACTCCTATCATAAATCTGACCATGTCGATTACTTTTTGATCTTAGATGTAATTTAGGGATCGCGCCTGTCAAGCAAATTTTCAGCTGCCTTCAGATTGCACGTGTTCTCAGGCCGAATTCGTTGGCAAATAAAGGAATCAAGTTCGTAATCCGTTTCTTGGAATCAAGCTCGGTTCATCTCAATTTACAAGCCGATGCTCAATCTCTCGACCACGGGTGATACTATGACGCGCTTTTTGACCCGTCACGCGAAAAGGGAACATCTGGGAACTCTGTTAAATGAGTATTTGAAAAAGATATTGGGTTAAGCATTGGTCAACCAGAGGTCGCATTTTAATTTTTCTTTCACAGGTAGGTAGATTGATCCTTCTTCATTCAGAAAATAAGCAAAATGCAAAAGGTTTCGACCCTAGTCAGTCTGCGCAATTCGCGCAGTCCGACAAGGATCGACACTTTACGCGCTACCCTGATGGTCCCTTTTTGCGTGACGGGTCACATTTATGAATTTTCTCTACTCACATTTACCTGCATTAGATCCAAATGAGTTCTCACATATCTCAGTATTATTTGCAAATGCATCCCTATTTCATATGATAATCTTTAGTTTATAAATAAAAGTTTATTAATTTAGATTATAATTAAAGCCTGTTATTGCACTGAACTAAGGAAGTTTACGATCGTAAAACTTTTAAGTACATTTCAAATAAAAATTGAGGAAAGGTCTTTGCATTGGCAATTTTAAATTGCTTTGGCTTCTGTTAGGGTATTTAGTTTCCAAACTCTGACGTCATTCTTGCACTTTAGAATCGCAAATGATATTAATTATCCTGATACATTTTAAAATAACGTCTATAATAATAATATAAACTCTCTGTTTGTTTAAGGTTAGCTCGAAGATGGTTCGGTTATCGAAATAAAATAACCACTTCGTCTACGGTTTAATTCGAAAGAAGCTTATAACTACAGCTTTATTTAAGCTGCAGTTATGATGTTTCGGAATTAAATCGACGATTCTTTTAGCTCTTTACAGTGTGTTTCGTACGAGTTTATACTGTTATAATCCAAAAAGAATCAAGGTTTTGGAGAGAGGAGAGTACACTGTATGTACATGTATTCGAAATTGTGTACATGTTGAAAGATTTAAGGAGACCGACTATGATTTCAGGACAGGTCATCTTCCCACAAGATTTATTTCGAGCTGTTATTTGTTATCACTCAAAGCGTCACAATTGGGAATGACTTTGAGGGGGAGGGGCTCCAAAAAATTCCTTATTTTAACGTATAGTTCAATAATGTGAATTATCGCAATTTTGGCATAAAACAACTTTTAAAGATATATTCTGCCTTAGAGATTTCCGTCATTTTCTGGTATTATGTGGCCACCGACCTGCACTTAAGAATTTGTAACAATTATTAAACAGCCTAGTTTTGTCAGACTCCCACTGCAAAGTAAGCGACTTGTCATATCCTATACCATCTTACGTTTTCATTAGATGACCTCTAAAGTTGTGATGTCATAGTGTCCGAATGGTCATTCACACTCTCTTGCGGTCAACAAAGCCTCTTAATGTATGCATCTATTGTAAGTTCAGCCCACAACATTCGCTAAATGGGGCTCTTTTTTCCCACAATTAAGGTAATATTTTAAGATTTTTAACTACACAATGTCGACTCTTTCATGTTTTTTTAACGAATGATGTAAATTTAGTTATCACCACACTTCAATCAAAACGCAGTTAGAAACATCGTAAAACTGACATTCTTAATTGCTCGCTTAGCACTCCTTTCATTTATCCCAAACTCGTTAAAACCATTTGAAAACGATCCAAAATTTTCCAAGAACACTTCAAAATCGGTCAAATCGATCGATAATTTATTGAAATCGACCGACTCGTTCCATTATTTTAATGATTGATATATATTTTAAGGTATTGGACCCGTAATAACTTAGCAACATCTCAAAGTAATGGACTTGAACAGTGTTAACCGAGGTTTACTCTTTCACATTGTAGTCCGACATGTTACGGAACTATTACCGCTCCACTACCTAAAAGCATCTGATTTGTCCTTGAATTCACTAACCCACAAAAGGACTTAGATTTTGATGAAGGGAGAAAATACAATATAGGACAAGATTAGCGATATGAGCCTTTGCGAGTCATTTCCAAGAATTTGATATTTGTTTGGACTGACAACATTTAGCAACCTAGACAGCCGCATAATGTGATTAAAAGATTGCCTGGCAGTCTAAAGACACTTTGAGACCTTTTCTATCCACCAATCGCAAAGTAAAGACACTGGTTAGACTGTGCAGATGCACAGGCTGCCCAAGGTCTTTAATTTGCTCTTACTTTGCTAATTTTTGAAATTGTTGGAGATTTTACGCACAGTCTCATATTATATTACCCCTCTTTAATCCCATTTACAATTCGCCCCTACCATTCATTCCATTTCAGTAGAAAATCATTAAAAAAAAAAAACTATTCACATTTTCAATTATAACGATTTTGTTGACTGTAACAAGCGTTATGATTTTGATTTATCTTACCCAGCGCCTTTTCAACATTTATCCACGATTTGTAAGATATTCAAAGCAAACGAATTCTCCCACATGTGCGCAAGCGAAAGTCATAATTTCATTTACTCTAGAAATTAACATACTAATATCTCCAGTCATATACAAAAGTGAAGATGAATCTTTCTTTCTCGGAACCTCCGGTCATTTTTGTCGGAAAAATGAACACACCTAACTTCACTAGAAATTAAGTTTTTTACGGGTTGAAATGACTTCTAGTGCATATTGCTAGTGTCAGCTATCAATAATTTTGTTAAAAAATTTTTAGTCTGCCTGGCTGCTAGGCTGCCAACTTCACTCTGCTAGGCTGCTAGGCTGCCAACTTCACGGACATGCCTCTCTTATATATCGCCGATTTGCTACAGATGCCCCAAAATTACACCTTAATTCAAGCTGTAGTTTCGAAGTTTTGGTCGTCAAACACCATGTTATCTGTTTTTACGCTTACGTAAACTGTTAGTGGGCAGATGGGAACATCGATGGGTCAGTGCAAGACTATTGACCCTTCGACATGCAGAAGTCGTCAGGGGCATGTTCATCACCAATAAGGAACTACTTTTTGTTTCAAACATGTAATGGTTTTCTGTTTTGACTTAACGTGTGTGTGTGTGTGTGTCGGGGGGGGGGGGGGGGTTTGGGGGGGGGGGGGGGGGGTTATGAGCTTCATTTTTCAATCAGGATATTCTAATCTCGATGTAAACAGTTTAAATAAAACCATTTCGGAAAAAAAGGAGCGGAAAAAGCCTGAACATTGGAACTATACTTTCATTCAGACTTTTTTTTTAATCAAATCTTTATTTTTTAAGATGAAAAGCTTTTAAGGGGTGAATGGTTTGTATCACGGACCATTTAAGTATATTTGGGGTCCTTGGTTGAATATTTCAGATAGTACAAATATGTACTAAAAGTTTAGTTCAAACGAAAAAAAATTCTGTGGGTAACAAAATTTCGAGGGATTAGCTCTTTTTGCTTATGTATAACTCTTAGTCGTCCATCAATGGTAGTACGAATTTCCGACAACTCAAACGACAACCTAAATTTGCAATGAAAAGTTACTTCCCATTTTATGATTTGTCTTGCAATTCTTTGATCGTAAAGTATTATCGATGTAGATAAAAAATCGATCAAATAATCAAATGTTTTATAAATCTAGACCGAGCGTTATTTAGGACATTCTCCGATAATTCTGTATTTCTCGTATTTACGAACTCTCTGAAAATTCTTAATTATTTTATGACGAATTCAAAACACAACACAGTATGTCATATATTCATATAATATAGCCCATGGACTATGGGCTTGACTCATATGTACATGGAATTTCAAAATTGGCGAAAGATCGCGGTAGGGAGATTAGGCAGTATGAACGGAGCTGTGCATTAAAGCACCCAGACGATACTGCTTTTGTGTGACCGACATCGCTGCTATACAATACCCAAACATCGTCGATTACTTATTGAGATAATTCAACGAAGAATTTTCCGCCCATGATTGTGAGTACTTGATCTTTGCATATGAATCTTGATTACTTGAAATTATCGGATACGAATTAACTTAATAGTTGTGCAATAGCTGCAAAAGGTATGGAATGAACGGTACTAGGCTTGTTAAACAAATGAATGGCACTGAAAGCCAAGCGTTGTGAACCTTCTTATGTATGACTAGTTTTCATGATAGATATACCTTACAAAACCACAGCTAGTTTAGTAGACATCATTATATACATGTATTAAGGGGTGAACTGCAGACCTACGTATGGCATACCTTGGACGCCAGGACTGTGTACCTTTGACACTTGTAGCTTATATTCATGCTAACCTTATGTATTGGCCACTCATAATTCATCATCTGCATGAAGACAGAGCATTATTAAACAAAACCACTGACATGCAGGGCCAGAGCACCTCAGACTCAGGATGCACGTCACACTAAATGAGCAACGGTGAACCTTAGACACCAGGACCTTGTGTACCAAAGACACCAATACATTCCCTGTATTCATGATGGCCAGGAACTATTTCACGGTTTTCTCAAGACAAGTCTTTCAAGAATACAGTCCACTCTTAAACCAAGACCATAGCCGTGCAGGGCCAGAGCACCTGGGACTCAGGATGCACGGCACACAAAACATACGGTGAACCTTAGACACCAGGACACGGTGCACCTTAGACACCACATATTACTTGTATTCATGCAGACCGATAATTCTTGGTCGCTTAAAAACCAATTGTGTGCAGAATACAGAGCATCATTTTAGCCAAAACAATACATATGCAGAGCCAGAGCACCTGAGACTCTGGATGCATAAACATAACTCGTTACACTGGACACCAAAGGTCCGGTTTGCATGAAAATATTACTCGGTGTGACCATCCGCCGATTTCTAATAAACAGAGGAGTTAAGGCTGTGTGCAGTTCACCACTTAATGCTAGTACCGAACTTTCTATTCCCGTCATATAATGCAGCCATACTACGTTCACGCTCATTCATTAGTAAAAGGAGTTGCACGTACGCGTTACCGATGAATGTTTTGCTTGCTTGACAAAAGGAGATGCCAGTATCCCAAGTTGGCAAACGAGCCCAGATCTCTTATTGACGCGTCATATAATATCTATCTCCCTACCGCGACATTAAAATGAAATAAAACAATCAATTAGTCATAGGTCTTTTTTCAGATAACAGCACCACCAGCATCCGAGAGTTCGATAGTTTTCTCCTAAAACAACAATGGCGACGGTTGTACCTGAAACGATACAGAAATCGAGAGCAAACATGTTCTATAGATATTATTGCATTAATCATTGCCTTATTGTGAAATTTGCCAAAAATTATGATGTGGGAATGGGTGGGTGGGTTAATATCTTGTATCGCGTGTTAGTAAAAAGAGAATGATTTCGTCGATGCACGGGTTTATATAGCAGACGACATACGGGTCACGGATTACGGAGATTGACGATTTCACTCGGCAATCGTCGTCAAGAAAACCAGCCACGCACATCGCAAAAATAATCCATGTTATTTTCAATTCTGAAAATAACACTATTTATTTTATGACGAATTCAAAACACAACACAGTATGTCATATATTCATATAATATAGCCCATGGACAATGGGCTTGACTCATATGTACATGGAATTTCAAAATTGGCGAAAGATCGCGGTAGGGAGATTAGAGCAGTATGAACGGAGCTGTGCATTAAAGCACCCAGACGATACTGCTTTTGTGTGACCGACATCGCTGCTATACAATACCCAAACATCGTCGATTACTAATTGAGATAATTTAACGAAGAATTTTCCGCCACTGTAAATTTTCTAAAAATTTATCCCCCAAAATTCTGGAGTCCTTAATTGTGAATGATTTATACCAAGTGTTTTGCAAATTCATCCTTTAAGTTCAATAGGTACATTTCTAGACCAACATCGGACAGATGGATTCCATCATGCCTGTAGAAGCCGGGCGTATTTAAATCGACGTCCATCCGTACATGAGCTGACCGCGAATGACGAGCGGCTTGTTGTCGGCCGAATCTATTTACTCTTTTGCGTTTGTTTTCAATAGTATTAATATCAAAAAGCGTTGAGTTCCAAGTGGCTCGTTGAAGAATGTCAATCCATATAATTACCGCTCCCGGAATCGCCGCGCGTAAATAATTGAATTCGCGAAGCATTATATTACGGATGGACGTCAATGTTAGTGAAGTTAAGTCATTCCCCCCTAGGTGGATTGCTACAACTTCTGGTTCTGTCCGTAGAAGAACATGACATACCACGGCTTTTCGAAATTGAGTCCACGACATTCCACGCCGTCCCCACCATGCTATCTTGGTATCCAGCTTAAGATTAGGTTTGTTGGTCGATTTAGCTCGAACTCCAGCCCAATATGGTATAGAATCCCCAATGGCCCACACGTCTGTAAAATTGAAGAAAAACAATTAAAACATCTTTAACGAATGTATGTTTTGTATGCATTTGACTGCCATCTGCCTAATTCCATAATCAACTTCTCAGGTACCCCTTTACGCGCCAAGTCAGTGGCTCGACCGATGCGAAAGCTATGCGTTCTATAGCGCATATTTCTGTATTGTGTACGCGAAATACATTTATCGAGTACCAAAGCAAACTGAGTTCTCGTTAAAGGGGTACCATCCGCATGACAAAATAAGGAGCCGGCTAATCTCGTTCTGACTTTTAAAAAATCTTTCATGCACTTGACTGGACAGAAAAAAGATTCTTCGCTAGGTATCCGTAAAACCACGGGTTTCGCATCCTGGTTAGTTTTGAATTTCCGCAATGTTATTAGTAGCGTGTTATCTTTTTCTTGGTGGATAATGTCCGAAAATTGCAAATGACTATTAGGCAATCTTTTTGATGACAAAACTAATTCGCTGACCCGAAATAAGCCATGATAAGCCAAAACCCATGCTGCTGTAAATAATTTGACTTCGTATGAATTGTAGCATACGAATTCTAGCTGTGGTAACAATATATGTAGGATGGTAGCCGTGATTGGGGCTCTATTATCTGAAGACTTCCTTAAACGTGTACAACCTTGTAAGGTTTTAGATATAATAAAAGATTGGCTCAAATCATTCCAACCATGGATTTTATGCATGTAATTGATCCCAGACACATAATTTTTTATCGTCCGCGGCGCCAGACCTCTCTCAAAGCAAAAGACAATGAACCAAATAATATGATTGACCTCTGCTGGCCATAATAAATTTAATGAGTATTCTGTCCGAAACCTGTTGAATGCACTGATGCCGTTAGAATATGCATATCTAGAATTCAGTGCCAATCCTTCCGATGTCAGCTTGTCTGCCTTTCTTTGAATGTGTTCCAAAGGTAGACTGGGAAAGGAGTCTGATCCGGATCGGCATCCGGTGCCATGGCCTTGAACTTGGAGACCTGAAAGCGGGATAATGCGTCACATAATCGATTTTTAAAACCAGGCAAGTGTTTAGCTCGTAATACTATATTTAGCTCCAGGCATTTTAATACTAAAGGCCTTACTAACTGCATAACACGATCTGACTTTGCGGATAAAGTACAAAGTATTTGCACAACAGAAAGATTGTCACAATAGAAAATAATTTTCTTGTTTCTCAGTACTTGACCCCAAATGCTTATAGCTGTGAAACTTGGGAATAATTCAAGAGTAGTGATGTCATTTGTAATGCCAGAAGTATGCCAAAAGTCAGGCCATTTTGCCATGCACCAGTGACCATTAAAGTATATTCCGAAACCTAGCCCCTCTCCGCCAGCACTGTCCGTAAACAGCTGTTCGTCGAAGTTCGAGACCCAGAAGCGATCGTTAAATACCGATATGCCATTATGATTGCGGAAGAACGTAAGCCAGACTTTTAAATCTTTTTTCATGCCCTTAGTAACGTGCAAATGATGATGAGGCTTGGTAAGACCACAGATTGAGTTAATAAGTCTGCGACAAAAGGGGCGACCTGCCGGAATAGCATGACAACAAAAATTGAGAGAGCCTATCAGAGATTGCATCGACTTCAGAGTGGTTCGCTTTTTCTCCATGATTTCGGTGATCTTCGCGATTACTTCTTGGATTTTAGCGACAGGAATACGGACCTCCATTTTATTTGAATCAAGTTCGAGTCCCAAAAAACAGAGAATTTCAGAGGGCCCTTCGGTTTTTTCTTCGGCTAACGGTACGTTTAGATCTTTCATACAAGCCAAGAATACTGACATAAGGGCGATGCATTTCTCCGTGTTTCTGTCGCCACCCAAAAAGTCATCCAAGTAGTGAATCAGTCCGCCTGAATGCATTCGTGATTTGACACAAAACTCCAAGAATGTTGAGAAAATTTCAAAGGTTTTATTACTGACCGCGGCACCAAATGGTAAGACCTTATCTACGAAGTATTTGCCATCAAATTGAATGCAAAGTAGTTCGAAATCTTGGGGACAGATCGGCAGTAATCTGAATGCGCTTTTGATATCCATTTTAAAGAGCTTGCAGTTTTTGCCCAACTCCTGTATAAGGTTTACCGCCGCGCCAAAACTTGTATATTTTACGGTACAGTGCTCTCGCGGAATACCATCATTGATAGATTCGCCTTCGGGGAAAGATAAATGGTGAATTAATCTAAATTCGCCTTGCGCTTTCTTGGGAACCAGTCCGATTGGCGACACAATTAAATTCGGAAAAGGTTTTTCTTCAAACGGACCTGCCATTCGACCGGCTTCAATTTCTTTGCGTAGCTTTTGACGCACGATTTCAGGATTAGACGAAGCCGATTTGAGATTTTTGCATAGTCGAGCCTCTCTGTTGCCATTATAATGCATTTCAAAACCATGTTTAAAGCCATTCAATATCGTTTGGGCACTTTTTTTATCGTAGCCTTCTAAGTACTTTTGTAAGAATTCGATGTTGATTGGCGATTTGGCCAACCGAAGATTAGTATTAAATTTTATTGTTTCGGTTTCTTTGGACGAAGTCGTAATTCCTGGTGAAACCCCTACCACCGCGGCCGCGCCCTGCTGACAACGCACTACCGCGAAAGGAATTGTTGTACCGCTTGTCGTTTTGATTCCCGACTTGTACGGCGGGCCTAGACGTATATGGACAGTGTGCTGCAGGGTGTGGCAGTTCACAATGTGAGCAAACATGGCGGAAGCGGCAGTTTTGCCAGGTGCAAACGGACTCATTGAATAGACGACATGCGCGCTTCGCCCCAGTGTCAGACACGGAATTGACGAGCGTTGGCTTGAATGCAACCTGAATGCAGCGCCTACAAAGATCTGCGTTTAGTTTTGCCCAAGATGAAGGATTAATAGCTTGGCGTAAGCGAAACTGTTCATCATATTCGCGCCATACCATACCACCCTGTCGCGCAGCGCACTCGCGAATTGACCACATATAATGGAGAATTTCATTGATTTTGTCCGGGTGTGTAGACAAATATATGGATGCGTAAATTAAAAAGGCATCTGTCCATTTTTCAATGGTTTGAACTTTTTCGCGGCATTCTTTCGCTTTTGTTTCAATGTGCCCGGCAGGCGTGATGTGAAGTACGGAGCCCGCGGCATAATTTTCTAATTCTATGGCTCCCTTTAACAAAAGAATCAGATTGATGTATTGACCTTGACAAATTTGCTTTTTGAGGGATGCAGGTACGTGAACAGCCAAATCTTCGTCTGCTAATCTTAATAGTGCCGGACCGTTTTGAGGCTGTGCTTCCTGCACAGAACTTAACAAGTGCCAGTTTGACTCCAACGTATTAGTAAGCAAGGGGTTATCCGACTGGAAGGTAGAAGTAATACGCGAGGGCATGGATGATGACAATACAGGAGTGTTGTGATCGACAGCGGTCAGAGATGAAGCTGTGTCGCGAGAGCAAGAGGGAACGCGTGTTACCCTTTCAAAATCAATCATATTATTTCCTTGACCAGTGACTATACCTGCATCTGGCTGTAAGAGCTGGGAATCTATTGTGCTTCCCTGCATCTGGCTGTCCTCTGTCTGGCTACCCACCGCTTTTCTCTTTATACCACGTGTTCGCTTCGGCGGCATTCTCTGGTTTACGTTTACCTGTGTTGATTGGTAGGCCGCAGAAGCGGCCTACCAGTATGAATGCGTTTTGAATATGACCATGGGGGATTAGGGATACATTATTATTAAACCTGTCCAATGTTTTATTCAAAACATAGAAAACCGTATAATGAAGCCTGGATCAAACAACAGTTTTTCAAAAACTGTTTTGTAATGAAAATTATTGAGCAATAAAATCAGGGGTTTTGGTTATGAACTTGATTTTACAAATATTGCACATTTCATTAAAATGACTGATCACTCAGACATGTTTGACCTAGTTTTTAATCTCTTTCCCCCTGTTTTCTGCATTTTCTTTTACATCAAATAGATTCTCACAGGAGATACATCTATGGTTACACTCCTGTCTGTTTTGGTCTTGTTAAACATATAGTAAAAATGACATTTTTGCGGTTTAAAAAAAACCACAATACTTCATTGTGCACAATAACACTCGAAATCCTTTTGGTACAAAAGTGTGTGATGACTTATATCAAAGCTATGGTCTAGAGAATAAATGTTTCTACCTTCATTAATCTAATCCTGTGTGTGATATGTAGCAGTTGTCTGGCACTTAGCATAACATAATTTCAAGCGACAAAAGGAGCATATCACTTTTTCTAACCAAACTATTTTGGGACAATCAAAGTCCTTTTACTTCAAATAGGTGCAGTCTTAGTACTAGTTTGAATGACTGCTATTGAATGATAACTTGAATCTTTTGCCTCGTGATCTGATTTCAGAATTGTTTGTGCTGTTATTTTGAGTCTGTATTTTCCTTTATGCTCATTTCTTCGGATAACTCCGCATACATCAGCGTGAAGGTTGAGTGAATATATTATTCTAACAAGAGTATCGCCTATGGGTGCAACCCTTGGCTGTGCTTGTTAATATCTTGTATCGCGTGTAAGTAAAAAGAAAATGATTTCGTCGATGCACGGGTTTATATAGCAGACGACATACGGGTCACGGATTACGGAGATTGACGATTTCACTCGACAATCGTCGTCAAGAAAACCAGCCACGCACATCGCAAAAATAATCCATGTTATTTTCAATTCAGAAAATAACACTATTTATTTTCGCGTATTTATTGACGAACAAAATGTGGTAAATGTGGCCTGAATTATCTTCTTACCCTGGCGCTTAGATCGCCGATTAGCGATATGACTTAAATCATATTTTCAAGGCTTCATTTTTCCACAAGTTTTCAAGTTTTTTGAAATTATGCATATTAAGCCTTCTGTATGCCATTTTCAGTTATACTTCGCTTTAAGTTTGCAGAATATACTGTAAATGACATATAACAAAACTTAAGGAAAAGAAATATATATCGTCCGTAACGAACTATATGTGGTTAAATAATTTGAGCCTGTGCGTGAGATTTCAAACTATTTCATATATGTACATAGCAAAGACTCTGACCAGCCTATGCATCTGCACAGTCTGATCAGAGTCTTCGCTATGCGTTTAGTAGATAGATAAGGTCTCAAAGTACTTATTCACCATCAGGTAACCTTATATTTACAGTAAGTGGCTGTCTACGCTGCTCATTGTATGCAACTCGCGAACATTTCAAATCGTTGGAAAAGTCACGCACAGGCTCATTTGTATTTTTTTTTATTGACGAGAAACAATCCATGAAATAATGGGCCAAAAAACAATCTGGCCAACCAAATCGGGACTTCACCTTGACCCCTGCCATTCAGATCGAGAATTGTCGTAGTTGTTCAATCGTAATGTCAATATGCCATTTATTTCTTTTGGTTGTTTAGCCATGGCAATACACAATTTTACAAATGAGGTTTGATAACCGATGCTAGGTGCCTTATCGAAGGCCGCGGAAATGGGGGTTAGTACGTAGCAAGCGGTTCGACAGTAGTCATAAGACAGGCACAGCTAAAAACTAGGATAATAGAGATATTTTATTAGCCAAAAGAAGAAAATACTGTTCAATACATATGTAATAAAAGTGTTGGTCAGAACCACGCATATTTCTACTCATGTACATTAACCTGTCAGTCAGTCAGTCTAGCTTATCAGCCACTATCACAATGAGCTTCAATATTTGATATGTTTACAGCCTTTTAGTTCGTTAACGGTTTCCCTTGCATATTTCTACAACCAGTTTGCCTAGTGTTCAGAGCTTATATTTTTTTGTATTTATGGATGTCCAAGTATTGCTTGATAATGAAATGGCAGGGTGTTTTTTTTTTTTTTTTTTTCATTTTTGTCTTAACTGGCCTGTTTTTCCGTGATGCAGCGTAGCATAACGAAATCCCGTCAATATGCGTATCGTCACCTGATGAGGTACATGCAAATCATTATTGAAGGGAAGGATGTGTTAATAAGATTCAGTGGGCGCACAGACGCACGGACAGACGGACGATTGGCAAACAAACGGAGAAGATGATAACATTTCTACGACCACCTTCGGGGGCGTATTAAAAAGTACTAACCAACATTTAGAAATATAGTTATTTTATTTGGAAACAAGAGGCCCAAGAGGGCCTGTATCGCTCCACTGGCTTTAAAATCTTTAGACCTTCATTTAATAAAGCTTACTTTGAATGAATACATTAACACTCCAAAATCTCCTAAGACCTATTTAGTAATGATTAAATGGTTCTGGTCCATATTGCACCAAAATACTCAATCACAATGAACATGCAACCCTTGACCAATCTTATTAAAACATAAGGTTCAGAAGATGTCGTTCAAAGATTTCGGGCTCAAAATAGGCCCCGACTGACATGCCCATATTTATGGACCAAACAAAAATTCTTGAACAATTAAAGTAAATAGTCACACTAGAAACATTCTGGTAAAGTTTCATTGAAATTGGCCGAGTGGTTCCGGAGGAAATATCGTTCAAAGATTTGGGCCTCAATATGAGCCCCGCCCTGCAACTCCCAAATTTATAGGCCTATCAAAATTTAGCAAATAATTTTTGAAAAGAGACACTCAAGGAACATTCTGGTAAAGTTTCATTGAAATCAGCCAAGTGGTTCAGGGGAAAATGTCATTTGAAAATTTCAGACTCAAAATAGGCCCTGCCCTGCCACGCCCATATTTTTAGTCCAATCAAATTTTCTTGAACAATTTAAGTAAAGGGTCACCCAAGGAACATTCTGGTAAAGTTTCATTGAAATCGGCCCTGTGGTTCAGGAGGAGATGTTGATCAAAGATTTCAGGCTCAAAATAGCCCCGCTCTGCCACGCCCATATGTATGGACCAATCGAAATTTCTTGAACAATTTAAGTAAAGGGTCACCCAAGGAACATTCTGATAAAGTTTCATTGAAATCGGCCCAGTAGTTCAGGAGGAGATGTCGTTCAAAGATTTCGGGCTCAAAATAGCCCCGCCCTGCCACGCCCATATTTGTGGGCTAATCATAATTTCTTGAACAATGTAAGTAAGGAACATCCATGCCAAGTTTCATTGAAAACGGTCCAATGGTTTGGGAGGAGATGTTGTTCAAAGATTCCGGGCTCAAAATAAGCCCCGCCCTGCCACGCCCATATTTATGGGCTAATCATAATTTCTTGAACAATGTAAGTAAAGGGTCACCCAAGGAACATCCATGCCAAGTTTCATTGAAAACGGTCCAATGGTTTGGGAGGAGAAGATTTTTAAAGATTTCAAAGTGAAAAAAATGCCACGCCCTGCCACGCCCATATTTGGGGGCCAATCAAAATTCTTTGAACAATTTAAGAAGGGGGCCACGCAAGGATCATTTCTACCAAGTTTCGTTAAAATCCGCCCATTGGTTTAGGAGGAGAAGAAGTTTAAAGAAAAAGTTTACGCACGGACGCACGGACGCACGCACGCACGCACGCACGGCGGATACTCCGCCATGACAATAGCTCGCTGGCCTTCGGCCAGTGGAGCTAAAAATGGAGTGTGTATTATGTGTCACAAAGTAAACGTTGTCGTTTGAAAGCGTTTTACTCTCACAAAAAATGTTAGCAATGCGACAATACTGCTGCAACTAAGCGTTGAACCAAGAAAGCCTCGTTAACAATTTCTACGAACGTCTTTCGATATCGAAGCATTCGTTTTTATAAGATATTTTTGATATCGAACGATTTTATTTTTCTACGGCGTATGTGTTCTATGATCGTGCGATCCTCGGTCGACTTTTCCTTTACTTATCAATCCACGTTACGAGACCGAGTGATCAGTCGAGTAAACCCAGTTTATCATGCAATGAAGCCTGCATTGACCTTATATCAAAAGTCTGACAACATAACATGATATCAGGCACTCTATCTTTAGAATCAATTTGCAATCACTTTCACCTGACAAATGGCTGCATGATAAATATAATAACATGTAAGTGTCTTGAAATAGTCTTGGCTGCGAGAAATCACCATGACTCGGCATAGCCTCGTCATGATGATTGTCCAAATCTCGACCAGAAAACATCGGTATTTTAAGACACTAACATGTTAATCTCTATGTAGACAACGTGGCCGCCGTACGGTATTCGAACAGTGATCATGCGGGAACTTTAGGATAACGCGTTAAAAGATTTCAAGCAAAGCATTGCGCGACGACCAAACGACGGTACGGCGAACATGCGATGCGTTTACTCAGCTCACTCAGCGCTTCATTCATTCATTCATTCATTCATTCATTCATTCATTCATTCATTCATTCATTCATTCATTCATTCATTCATTCATTCATTCATTCATTCATTCATTCATTCATTCATTCATTTATTTATTTATTTCAAACACTCACTGAAACCGATCAAAAACACTCAAAAATCTTGAGAAAACATTTCGAAATCGTTCGAGACGATCAACATTTGATTCAAATAGATCGAATTATTCTACAATTTTTATTGGCTGGTGTTGATTCTAATGTGTCTGATTATGTTCATCTTAAACAAAATAGCGATATTGGATTACCTTCCTATAATTTCACTCAAAACTCGCTCTACACACCCATTCATTTTCATTCTAAATTCATTCCAAAATCATTCAACTTATCAATTTCACAATGTTGTCAACTGTATGTCGTAAGAAGTGGGAATGTCAACATTTCTTTGCTCAATATGCTTTTTTAAAGGCAGTGTTGTAAAGAATGTTTCGCGTATTAAATAATCTTGGGCATGTAACATATTTCATAGCTAGAATGGTATTATTT
This sequence comes from Fragum whitleyi, assembly GCA_948146395.1. NCBI lineage: Eukaryota > Metazoa > Mollusca > Bivalvia > Cardiida > Cardiidae > Fragum > Fragum whitleyi. Next base: position 40,336,707 of record OX411546.1, on the reverse strand, counting down.
GGCGCTACATTTAACAGCATCGTAGCAACATCATGTTATTGACAAGTTGAATGAATTTGGTCGAAATAACGATTTTATATTACCTCCCTATAAAAATAATATGTAATTACCAATCATGCGCTTTGAAATCCACACTCGAAAAAAAAGGGGATGATTTTTAAACTTCGATAGAATATTGATTTTGGACCGATTTCGGATTGCTTTTTTTATCATTTCGGAACCGTTTATTTGACTGTAAGTCGTCCACAGACTTAAATGCTAGTCATAAACGTAGACGAATATCGGAGGTCAACATTAATTTGCTACTTATCATTGATAACAGTGGAGTAAAGGATAGTTCGCGTGTTCACATAATGATCCATGACCTTGGACATGTAACGTATTTCATAGCTAGAATAGTATTATCATTTACCGCTATGTACAGCTATCAATCACTCAGTTTATTTCCTGGGCTTATCAGCAGCAAGTAGCAGATTCGTACGTCTTGCTTATCTACCTAACAGTTTCCATAGAAACAATAAATATCAATGATTTTATCTGATTTTTTCTTCTTTTGTTGGGTAACTTTGAAGAAAGGTCTTAGGATAAGTTCAGAAAGTTGGGCAGGATGTACAGAAATAGCGAGAAAGAAATAAACATGTAATACCGGTAGTACAGTTCAGAACATCGTGAAATAGACAAGGTGAATGATTTAGGAATGAAATTGAATGGGTTTTGGAGCGAGTTTTGAGTGAAATTCAAGGGAAGTATTCCAATATCGCCAATTTTGTTCAGGATGAACAAAATTAGCGATATTTATTACCCCCCTTTAATAAATATGCATTAAAAGTTCTGTAAATAGCTTCCTATTACTTTACGAACTTTCATTTCAATCAAAACCAACCAAACCAAGATCGCTTTCTCAGCGCTTCATTTATTCATTCCAAACACTCAATCAAACCAATCAAAACACCCCAAACTCACCGAAAAGAAAGAATCAACAACGTCATTCAACATAAATAAAGATAGAAAAAATCGCAATTTCACCGACATAATTGAAATCGTGTGTATTTCCGTTTCTTTATCGTCGCTACTGTAGCATATGTCCTAGACTGGCTCTTTCCTTTGAAAATACATGTCAAATACGTATATATAATCGGCTTAACCCTACTTCATGGAGATAATATATATTACAGATAGCAAAATCATAAAATTGACACCCTGTTTGGTTCATACTTCGATGCAGTACTTTTGCTTCTATTCATAGACCAAAACGTCGTTTGTATTGAATCTCAGCAAAGACTAGAGTGGATATATAAGGACATCAACCCTGCGTTCGGAATCACTAAATGGTGCAAACGGTTTTCCAGTTATACCCCGCTTTGCACACAATTGCACGTGCAAAGCGGGGTATAATTGGAAAATTGTTTGCACCGTTTTGTGATCCTGAACGAAGGGTTGCTGTCGAAGCGGAAAATGACCAATGTCAACATTTGACCTTGAACTATGACACTTGAGCTATCCAAAAATTTAACCATTTGTGCCAAACTATTTAGGAATTTATCCATGTGCAATCCAGGGAGATGATCTATAGAAAAGATTGGAGCTATCTGAAAAAATCTATCAAAGGCAAATGACCCATATACATGCACTTACGATTGAGAATAGTCTTTGCTGATTTAATTATTTCATCCATTGAAGCTCATAGAGGTAGGGGCCTTGCTTCGGATAAGCTTAGTTTTACCACATTATCTTAAGCTGTGACCTTGAATTTTCTTTCAGTTAAAAGATCTTCTGTTAATGGAGAATGATGTATCATTTTGAAGTTTTGCTTTAGATAAGCCCAATGAAACCATTTGACTTTGAGCTCTGACCTTGACCTTGGAGCTCGCTGAAAATTTGTTTCGGATAACATACATGTATTTGCTCATAATCGAGTTATATATAGAAAAGTTTTTTTTTTTGAAATCTATCCAATCCATAGATGTACGTATGTAGGTATTAGTCCGGACAAATCCGGTTGGACATTGCCAAACTAACTCATAAACGAATTCATTGGCGTAACTAGGATTTTAAATTTATACGCACTTAGAAGATGATGTACAAAGAATATATAGGTTAAATGCGATATGTAGACAGTGACAAAAGAGGGATGGCCTCCGTCCGCCCAATTACGCTCTTGCGTGATGTGCGTAATGGTAGCTACGCCCTTGGAAGTGTCATAGTCATTACTCATCGAAAGCATGATCGATAAAAAACTCCCTTGCTCTTCCATGATTTTATGGCTGCAGTTTTTCCAGAAACTGCACCTTGCACACTGTATCAGAATTTATGAGTTACATTTTTTGTTAAGATAAAATAATTCCGAAAAAAGCTTAAAAATTGTTATATTTGGGTGTACAGCTTGTTATATCATGAAAATGGCCCCATCTTTCCGCTCAAAACAATACAAAATCACTCGCTGTGCATTCCAATCAGTCATTCTAAACACTCACTAACACTCCGAAATCTTTGAAAAATAGGTTAAAATCGCTTTAAATGAAGATCATTTCACTCAAAAATAGGGCTTCCCGTTGGTCTTATGGTAATATACCGGACTACTAATCCTAAGGTCCGAGGTTCGAATCCCGAACGCTGGAAGAATTTTAAGGAATACTTACTCCCGCCCCACTAGAAGTGAACTGGTTAGAAACCCAGAGGTAGCTTCGCGTGTACCTGTGCTTTACACTGGGCGCGTCAAGGAACCAAGGAGGTCTACTCGTAGAAAAGCGAGGGACGTATGAATCCGGACCCCCTTGAATCCGCTTCTTTTCCTCTCATGTTCCATACCATATCGTGGGTTCAGTTCAAGACCACACCATAGAACCGGTTGTATCGGACACCGTCAGGTTATCACGAACACAATTGAGTTATTGCCGCAGACTTACAGTGGCTATTCATTGACAGTTATTTACCGGTCTTAGAGTGTTCCTTTCCAAACCATCTCGAAGATATTGGTAAATGGCATAATAAACTTCGTTCATTGGAAGTTTTAAAGGCCTCTCACGATTGCCTTTCTCAAGGGAACGCCTCGTAGTTGCATTTTAGCGGTAATTTCACTTTCACGGAACAATAACTACTTTTCTATGCAGTTATTGGGAAAATGAAACAAACGATTTTAATTCTCCGTTCACTACCCCACCTCTATGTGAAATTTTATAAAATAAATCCCACAAACATGAAAATGAAATTCCACACAATGGTAGGATAGTTAATGTAAATAATGGAGTGAGAAGAACACAAACAGAGGGGTCCAAAGAAGCCGTAGGCTTTCATATGGCCTACATACAGTAAGTTACAGTAAGTTAAAATAAAATCATTTGTTTCTCTTTCCTCAGAATTGCATAGAAAAGTAGATATTGTTCCTAAAAAGTGAAGTTACCACAAGAATGTATCTACGAGGCGTTTCCTGGAGAAAAGCAATCGTGTCTCGTTTTAAAGAATTGAATATGAACCAGGTATATTTTTACTTTACCAACATCTTCGAGGTGGTTTTGGAAGGAATACTCTAAGACTGGTAAATAACTGACAATAAATACCCACTGCCACTCAGCGGCAATAACTCAATTGTGTTCGGTATAACCGGACGGTGTCCGATACACCCGGTTCCATGGTGTGAGACCGTACTAAGTGTATATATATACTTAGTACAGTCTTGCGCTAAACTCTCGATATATTCCTAGTGTACGGAGATACTTAAATCCTACAACCACACCCACACATAAACACTCATTCAGATCAAGTCTATAAAAAATTGCATGTTTTTCTTTGGATTTTATTGAACTGTTAGCGTATGATTTGTCCTTAAGACACAAAATCAGAAAAAATGCGTAGATTTTATTAAAGGGAGGTAAAAAAAATCGCCAATTTAGGCGAACATTATCGGATATATTTTACCGGTCTTGAAAATCATTCAAAACTTAATTATCATACTCACTGTATTTCGTTACGAAATCATTCCAGAATCATTCAATTTGTCAATTTCACGATATGTTAACTGTAACAAGTATTCGACTATTTGTGCTTTTCTCAATATGGGCGAGTTTATCTATCGGTTTACAGAAACTGACCATGCTATAAGATAAGGGGCAAATAAAGAAAGACAACAATCTTTTAACTAAAATTCTACTTATAAATATATAAATAAGTTTTAATGCTAATCACATAATATATAACATATAAAACACTTGACTTTCAACATATTAACAACTTTATGTAACACACAAACCAGTCTTTAAGCAAAGAACTCAGAAATAAACAAGGGCTAGGATATCAGGGGTCGACACTACCTTAATTTTCTTATCAGCCCCAAGGTCCTGTAAGTCCTCAATCTAACATAACATTCCTGGTAATTTGAAGCTACATTCATTTTTTTAAAGCAATTTTATTAGTGGATTGTATGGAAACCGTGTGGGAAAAGAATAAATTGCTTGTATGTGACAAGCAATTGCTTCTTTTGCCACAATGTTTTCCTTTGCTTAATCATGGGAACCTTGACTCTGTTAGAGGCATTCCTTTTCAAAGTTGGACAGATTGGAAATAATATGGACATTGAATGCAGGTCTGAAGAAAATACAATATGGTAGCTACAACAAGTCCTGCCTAAAACCCTCTGGTTTCGGGCCTGAGGATAGGCGCTAGTGTCCATCCCTACTGAAAGACCAGACTCTTCGATTAAATGCTATATTGTACAGCATAGTCATTTCAATAGTCCCATTTAAAAAGTTCAACAATAAGAGCTTGAAAAACAAACAAGATAAATAGAGATAACCGTTTCAGTGTTTCAGTTTAAGATCAATTTATGTTTCATTGAGTGAACAGCAAAAGGTATATTTTCCCGAGTGGCGGAGCCACGAGTGAAAATATAGCTTTTGTTGTTCACGAAATGAAATATCGATCGATGTTAGTCGGAAAAATAAACAATTATTCTCAATTGCAAAAAATGAGACAGATATGAAAAATTAAGGACTAATTTTCGCGACAATTTTCACGTAGTTGATATGCATATTAAAAGAGAGGTCACTTTTTTGGCTCCGCTTAGATAACGTTTCGAAAAACATGAAACAGGGTTTAGGTTTTTGAAAATTTCACTGGTTAGGCGGTGGGTTTATCAAATAATAATCTACCGTTATTACCTGATAATCCACCGAAAAGAATTAAAGAAAATAAGTGTAAAGATGAAAAGTAAACGAATAAATAAATCAATTAGTCGACAAACAAATTAATAGATACAAATAGTGGATTATGACATGTCTATCAATTTTGTCTATATGTATTGTTGGCAAATTTACATTTGATCTCCCATTAAAACTTATCTGGCTCTATCTTTAGTTTTGTAGATTTTTAATTCTAAGCCAGACGTAGAGCTTGGCAATTACATTGATGATGAAAATCGCCATTTGGTGACAAAAGTTGTAAATGAGACTAGTCAAATTATGTAGATTAAGACTTGTACTAAAGGCTTGCCACTTAGATCAGATCAACATAAGCACTTTCGATTTGAATTTCTCCTGATCAAACTATTCAAAAGAGCTTTCAATTTTCAAACAAAATTCGACAGCTATTTTACCAACATTACCAAAAGAAATGTTCGGTCATTTAAATGTGATTAAACTAAAAATCACCTAAAAAATACGAAAAGATGTTGTCGAAGGACATCGAAATGAAATGCGAAAAGTTTGCTGCGTATCAGTTTCCGGTAAAAGATAGACTGGCACCCGTCGTTTTTATCACTGGAAGAAAACCTATCTACTGGGAGATTACAAGTTTTATGTGAACAGGTTCTATCTATACAGGAGGTATATACATCCACCGCTTATCACAGATAAAATATGAGTTATCATAAAAATATGTCGAGCTACGAGGAAACGGGTCCTTAGATGTAAAAGCGCCAAACATAAAGTAAAATGGTAATAAGTTCGCAAAGTATCAAGCATAGGCAGTCTGTGATTCGTTTAGTTCCGATTTTGTGAGTCTTGAGTGACAATTATATATGTGACCCGTCAAAGGGACCATCTGGGTAGTGCATAAAATTTCGATCCTAGTCAGTCTGCGCAACCCGCGCGAAATTTTTTTTGCAATGTGCTTATTTTCTGAATCTAGAATGTTCAATTTACCTTCCAGTGAAAGAATTTTTGAAAGGCGTCCTCTGATTGACGAATGCTGGACCCGATCTCTTTTTTAAATAGTCATTTTACAGAGTGCCCAGATGGTCCCTTTTTGTATGATGGGTCAAATATATCTAATTGTCTGTTCCAGAAAACTATATCCGGTGTACGGCTACTAGGTACCATATCCTTTTCCATATTTGTTACACCGACTTTGGAAAGGGTTCTTTTTTCAGAATCGGTTACATCCAACCACATATTCGAAAATCCGCATTTCATTTTGCTTTCTGGTTAAATGGCATGAAAGACGCTTGGCACTTTTATTACAATGTAAAGAAGATATCATAGATTCTCCAAATGACGCCGTTTCCTCGTGGCCCAGCTGAAATATGCATGCATCGATTAAATACATCACAGAACTGTCTAGATAAATTATGATATACATTTGTTTATTTACAGTTACTCGGAAAGAATCGCCGAGTTCGAATATTAATATAACTCGAGGGACCTGTTTTACTAAAAATCTTACCATTTTTTTGCGAAAGTCAAAAATTAAAGTTGCTTCTACAGTAGTAACTACATATGGAATTCTGCCATGCATCATCTCACCGGAATCTTCCTATAAAAGCTATATCAATGAGATACTACAAGGCAGAATCAAACGATGAATGAAAACACCACAATTTTTGACTTTGACTTATGATTAATTTTTTCGTAAGAACTTTAGTAAAACGGACCCAGGTCTTTTAAACTCCACTGCACTTTATGAATACATATTGTTTGAGGATTCCTATTTGAATGTTGCATTCTTGATAAACATTTTGATTGCGGTAAAATCAGCTGTTTGAAAATTGAACGTAACGAATCACAAAGAATAAACAATACAAAAACTCTGTACATCTACGTGTTTATAGGGTAATAACGCAAATGGAAATACGCTTATTTCCATTTATCGTAGGTCACCATTTGATAAAACCTCACGATTATTTTTAAGTATGTATATATTTATACATTTTAGTGAGTGATCAAAGATCAAAGGTCAATTTTTGTCTATGATTATAAAAGAAAAATTGACATTGATCGCTTACTAAAATGTTACTATCTGAAATTCATTTTAAAGTCACGTACACATATACTTAGTATAATTAAATCTAGCAGAAAAAAATGCATACCAGGCCTAAACCGACTGTAATATAAAGTTTGGCCGCTATGCCAGGGTGACCGCTACCTCAAGTTTTCACTGTATGTAAGCATAAAAACATTGGAGGATCTCTAAAAATCACTCATCCTCAGTGGCTGATCAAAACATCATAACTACAGTTAGAATAAGCTGTAGTTACGAGGTTTTGCTCGCCCACAGGTGTTATGCTCAAACAGTTATAATTTATCTGATCATTTAGATAACAGAAAAGTGAACTAAAGAAAGATAAGATAAAGAAATTACATAAAGGCTTCGCGAATAGACAATGTCAACGAACCATTACATGGACCAATGTAAAATAGAAAGTTCAGAAGTAATAAATATGCCGGCATCAATATAAAACATGAAAAAGAAACGTCAAAGTGCGTGCTTAGATCTAGAGTTTTGTTTTAGAGGGGGGGAGGTGTCCAACCCATCTTCTCTGGGTCCAACCTAAATATACACATTTAATGTAAGTTTATTTTCAGTTGGTAGGCGACATGTCGAAACTACAGCTCAAATAATTAAAACTGTTGATACGAAATTTGGCATGCCTGCTGACCATTTTTTAATTAAAACATGAAAACCACATTATAACCGAAATTCAGAGCTCTTACTGTTAGTTACAGCGTGAATTTGGCATTCATCACAAACAAAACTATTCTAAACCGCTCATTCAATTGATTGATTCAAAACCTTGACCAAAGCCACTCAAAAACGCTCCAAAAGGACTAAAAAGATACAGTCAAAAGCTACATTCATAATAAAATCAATATAGTCCGTTTGACTTCTAGAACTTGTTTCCCAATCGATGTAAAATAAATAGGTTTAAACTAAACTAAACTTCTATATGGACCAACCTTTTCATCAATTACATAAAATTGCGTATGAATGAAATACTTTTATGTAGAAAAATCTTAATTTCAGCTTAATACCATTCCAAAAAATATTTTTTAAAAATGAAATGATTTCAAAATAATTTTTATTCCTATCTGATTAACGTTAATATTTTCGCATTTTTCGCTCTTAAAAACGAGGGGTGATGAAGGCTGTTTAGTAATAAGAAAATAGTAAAAACACGTGGCTTTATACTAAACATTTGACAGAAGAAATGCCTATTATTCCTTATTTGGACATGCAAATTAGCATATCGACGGTCATTTCATCTTGAACTTGAATATCACGTGATTTGTACCGTTATTACTAGCCTGCTTATCTAATTTTCCTCGTGAAAATCCCAAGGTCTTAGTAAAAATTATGCTTTTTGATTGGTCTAATTAAGGGAGTGTGGGGTACATCTCAGAATAGATAAAAACATTTTCCAATTATAAGGTCAAACTGTCTTTAAACAAAGAGAATATACACCCAGAATTGATATCCGAGGGAAGTGAAAATCTTCGATAAAATTAATCTTATAAAATACTCGATTTTATACCAAAATGAATCACTTTAAATCATACACTTTTGACTCGGTCCCTATGCAAATCAGAACTACTTTTGGATAGACAATTTGCTGTTCCGTTTAATACAGTCACAAGAAGGTATGAACGACTGAGAGTTAACATGTAGACAGACGGACAAAATCAGTATATTACGATCAAAAATTCTGAAAAACTAAATTCTTCATGGTATTAGATAGAAAATATGATATGCCAAGAAAAAAATACGATTAATTAATTCGATTCTGAGATTTTGGGCGAAACGTCGGTCCATATAGAAGTCAAACGGACTATAAAAACAATCGTGATTTCACTGACATAATTGAAATTGTAAGCGCCTGATTGATTCTTGAAGAAATAGGAATCTATTAATAGAACTTGCATGTATATTTTATTAAAGGGAGGTAAAACATATCGCTAATTTTGTTCCTCCTGAACAAAATTAGCGGTATTGGATAACCTCCCTTTAATTCAAAACTCAAAACTCACCTATAACTCTCATTCTATTTCATTTCATTATCATTACAAAATCATTCAACTCGTCAATTTCACAATGTTATTAACTGTACGCGGGGGCTTTTGGTGAGCTGTCAAGTGCTGGATATTGGATGAAAATCTAAGTTATTAAAAGAAACACAAATCCAATTGATTAACAAATAATGTTTGTCCCTTGATTGATTACATTGCTCTTTTTTATACCGAAAACGCGTTCATATTCCAAGCTTCAATGGATCCCCTATTATAATACCAGAAATATAACAAAACTTCAAATTTTCGCAATTTTTAAATCGAATGTAGACTTTTATTGAGAAACTTGTTAAGCAAGATATATTATTTCTTTATCAAATACCCCAAAAATGAAATAAAAGTTTCAAAGAAATTGATGCCATGTTTATAAACATTAAAGTTATTTAAGACGTTATTTATCTGTGAACTTCATAGAAAATTGGCAACCGTGCATAATGTCTCGGTAACTGTGATATACAGAAAATAAAATTACAGTACTGAATTTTAGAAAGTGGAATCTATTATAATCTTTTATTTCCTTTAACAAAGCAAAAAATTGTAACACTAGCTTATCCAAGTGTTGATGTTAAGGTAGCGGACCCGTAATAGTTCCGGAACATTACGGAAATTATGATCTGTCACAATGTTGACATAGGTTTCCTAATGAAATCATTAGGAAACCTCGGTCAACACTGTTTAAGTACATTTCTTCAAAAAACGTTGCGGATGCATTACCTTATTTCACCCACCGACGATTTGAGGATTACAAAAGTATAGCATAATTTCTTTTAGCTTTAATGGGTCTATCTATTTCAAAGTTTATATGGTTCGAGCGACCACTTCTATGAAGTGACCAACCTTATAAAGCGACCAAAGTGACGATTCTAAGGGGTACCAACAATATAAGATGAGATGACTTTTTATGACGGTCGCTTTATAAAACTGGTCTCTAGATAGAAATAGTCGCTTGAGTAAAACAGACTGTTCACACTTTGGTGTCTATGCTTAAATACAATATAACATTTGTTTATTTGTCTTTTATGGAAGTAAACAACTATGAAAATGAAGCAATTACTTGTTACAGGCGATTTCTTAATTTTTTCACATTGATACTATCCTCTTATCTTCAGCCCTGCGTTAAGGATAGTAAAACGCGGTAAACTGTTTGCAAATTAAACCTGCTTTGCACGTGGCTTTGCATAGAAAGCTTGATTTAATTTGCAAACAGTTTGAAACGTTTTGTTATCCTGAACGCAGGGCTGGATAGCGTAAACGTTTGCTAGTTAGAGGAAAAAATGTAAACTTAAACTAAATTAATTGATTTGATTAAACTAGATTTTAATTGCCAATCACTAAAAAACAGATTAATGTTTAGATGAGACGAACACATCTAAAGCTAATGAGTAAATAAAACATAAGGTTAAAACATTAAATTTTGCTTGTACCATAACAAAAACAAGAAGTTCTGTTAATCTAAAACATATTTCACCTGTCTGGCAAAGATATTTGATAAGAAAAAAGAAATGTTTTTCTTAGAAAATATGATTTATTCGACATAATTGATATCTTATCAAAAATAAACAGTTCCTTCCCATTTGGAACAAGTGACCGTAGTGTTTTTTATCACTTTGAACGTAAATGGTTATTTCCTGCCGTGCGTTGAAGAGAAAAATACCTACCTTTGTAAAAAGAGGTTCCTATATTTTTTCTTTGGCCTTTAACCCCTGTCATACTGAACACAAATCATTCCTGCTTTGATATGATGTAAAGAGAAAGATAAACCTGCACATAAATGCAGCTTGATCTTAGTCAATATTTATTTTGTTAGCCAAATATATTTCCAAAAAGATAGAGAGACGTCGCAGTAACGTCGGGCTATTTTATGAAAATCAGTCATATTTATGTTTTAATTCAAAATAATATCGTTGTACAGCCTACAACAGCACATTGTTGTACATCATTTTAAAGCTTTTGAAAAGCTCCATCTTATAGACACTAAATCCTGATACCCATGGCTGTGAATGAAAAATATTATCGAGTTTATCATAAAAAAATCGCCAAAAAGCGCATGTAACGCGTAACATGCTTCTCTTTCAATACATGTTCAAAATGCCATAAAATCGCGAATACGCTCTTTATCATCGTAAAATTTTACACACAAATACCTAAAATACTAGTCCTTATGCAGTGTGAATTTTGAAACTCTCAGATAAAATTTTGCGAAAATCTCATCACATAAATAAAAAAGCGGAAAGTGTAACGCTGCTAAAAATGCAGCAAAAAATTACGACTAAGAAATTTCAACGTAAAAATAAACACACAAAATGAGGGAAATTGTTAAATCTAAAAACATTTAAGAAAAATGGTCAGATTTTTTATTTCTTCAGTTTGAATTTGGTTTATTTGCGTGTCTTAATGCTGAAAAAGTCTGAAAAAATGTCACGCTTTCTCATTTTAATGACGTTTAACGATGCGAGTTTCGCGTTTAATAGATTATTTCGAAATAACTGGCAGAAAAATGGTATACTGACCGGTTTAATATAAATAAGAAACTATCCTCGGTTTTGAAGAGTTTTAAGAATAGTAAGACCAATAATATTAAGTCTTTTATCATTTTTATAAACCTTTTTTAGTTATTCGGATATTTAATGCTTTTGTTTATGCAAAATTGATTTTGTCACGTAAATACAGAGATTCTACATCCTGAAAATAATTGATACAAATCTGAACATGATAGTAATTCACATTTTAATCACCCCTTTTGATATAATTCACAATGTGGCATACGGTTGTTTCAAATGAAACGCGTTTGGTTTTTCTTCAATTTTACGCTGCAAAAATAACGTCAAATTACGTTACGCTTTGTAGCCTCAGTTCGCTGCGACGTCTCGTAGGGAATCACAATAAATACGTTAAGTGCTTTCGGCACTTTGATATTAATGAAATTTACCAAGGCCTTTATTCAGCATGACAAGAGTAAACATTTGGTAAGAACATACTGACATAGAAAAGAAAGCTTTTATTTGGAATTTTAACCTTCTAACGCATCATTTAATATTTGGGCTAACGAATTTTAATTAAAGATACGCTCGTGCAGGCTGGCCAGTTCTTCCTCACCATGATTTTATTATTGAAATATCAAATCCGGTCGGCCTCCTGAGCCCGAGGTATTAAACTGAGAATTTTCTCAAACTTCAAATTTAAATAAATGTATGAAAATAAAAGATGATATTAAAAAGTTGTTATTTATAACAACTTATTAAAATTATCTTTTATGTTGATACATTAAAACAGATTAACGGCTTTCATTCTGAATTGAAATTTGAGAAAATTTTGAATTGAGAATAAGAACAGTCTTTATAACATCGGGCTCAGATCATTCTATATTCAAGAATCAGCCAAGTTCGAAAAGTTTCGACCTTAGTCAGTCTGCGCACTCCGCGCAGTCTGACCAAGTCGACAATTTTTGCACTGCCTTGGTGGTCCCTTTTCGAGTGACGGGTCACAAATATCAATCTGAAACTAAGCCCCTTTACAAAAATTATCATTCCCCGTCGATGCTAAGAGGTTAAGAATTTCCAGGAAGGATATTTGTGACCAGATGTATTAGGGTTTTGCTGGAATGATTGGCCGACCTCCAAATCATTTCTCTCGTTGTTTCTACTTATCTCTAATTAATGATGAATTAATCACCACTTGGGTAACATCTTAAAAATCCATTGTTTCGAGTAGGTTACGCATATCCTAGCGAGACGAATTGTTTTCATTTTTTTACGCATACAGTTAATCACAACTTGAAATCGACAATCATTCCGATCAAAACTTTTCAAAATTACTCGCTCAGCTCTCCAATCATTCATTCAAAACTATCACTGCAATCATTCAAAAACGCCCCGAAATTGTAAAAAAAAAAAAACTCTTAAAAAATCGTTATGATTGATACATTTCAACCAAATTGATAAAAGAAAATTGCAAATTTTTTGGTGGTTTTGATTTTGAAGCGTTTGATTTGTCCGTGAAAACTCAAATTTAGTTCAAAAAAGTTCATCCTATTAAAGGGAGGTAAAATATTATCGCTTAATTCGTCCAATGGGATATTTTTTACATCCCTTTCATAGAACCTACTTACATTTTTTATTTTCTGTCTTCACGGACAAATTAGATACTTAAAAGTAAACACATGCCAATAAAATAATACAATACTTGATCAATTTGATAAAAATCTTAATTAATTTTGACGATTTCGGGACGTTTTTGAAACAAATCGGAGCACTTTTGTGCAATTGGATTGAATATTAAGAATGAATGGTAGGAGCGAGTGATTTTGAATGGTTTTGATCGAGATGAGTGTAAATTTCACGATGGGATTAACTGTTTCAATGTAAACGTGAAAAAAAAAACATTATTTTCTGTAACATGTTTGCGTGTGCCGGCGGGATAAAACATTTTCCTGGCATGTTTATGGGACTCCCACATATATGAATTACAGAAAAAAGATATAGGTAAAAATACAAAAATACAATCACACAGTTACATAGTTCCAGGGGCATAGATAAATGGTATTTCCAGTATAAAATCTTCATTTGTTTATGAAACCATATGTTGTGGGTACTCATTTCAATTGTCTCAATGACCCACTTCAAACGAGAACCAATAACAAAGGTTTTGTGTTGATTCTATTGAAATATATATCCTTAGTATAAATTTACATAAGAGTTCGGTGGCATATCTTTGATGTGGCGCCGACAATGCCATTTATATTTTTAGTTAAGCTTAATGTTGATTCAACAAACTGTAGCTATGACACTGTGATTACCAAATTTTCCAAAAATTATACATTAATATTTAAGCCAGTGGAACCGTAATAGTTCCGCAAATTTTCGGAACTCGTGATCTTCCACAATGTCAACCGGGGTTTCTTAATGAAATCATTAAGAAACCTCGGTCAACAATGTTAAAGTTCCTTCCTTCCGGAATTTTGCTGAGCTATTACGGGTTCACTACCCTAAGGCGGTCTACCGTATTGGAGGCGAATTACACTATCTTACTTCTTTTTCGCAAAAGTCGCCGCAAAGTCGAAGACCTGAGGCTTTTCATCTTCCTGCACACAATATTTATTCACGATTGGTTTGGTGTATTTGTCATCGTCTTTTTGTTCAATAGAAAATATCCGTGACCGCATATAAACGAAAGGTTTGGGCTTTTCCTTCACCTTTTCTTTTGAGCCCTCTGGAGTAGCCTGGGGTTGAGGGGCATGGGTTTCGAGGGATTTTCGTCCGGGTTTGGGTGATTTGCTGGGAGAAGCATTGCGTTTCTCGGTAGACTTTTTCTTCTTCGACCCGAAAAGTTTCCGCATCAAACCTTTTTTCTCCGTGGAAGGTTCCATGTCCGTTTGGTCCGAAGAAGTGCTTCCGGTGCGTTCTCGCACATCCGGTTCTACCTCGATTGAAGGAATGACCTCCATAGTTGATTTTGTCGGAGGTCGAGGTTTTCGGCTTTCGGCCCCGTTTGCTGTCGGTTTCGAGCTGGCAGAGGCTGTGGCAGTATGAACGGGTTTTAAAGCATGTCGCGGTGGTTGAGGCGAGACAGACGGATCCCGAGGCGGCACCGTAATCTTTAGAGAAGAGAAATCGAGGATATCGTTAGATGAGGTAGAACTTTGTTCCGAGACCGCTGACCTGTACGAGGTCGAGGAGACCTCGGAGCAGACGGAGGAAGGTCTCGATTCTGATATACTCTGTAACCCGTGTTTTGGGTGCCTGGTCTTTGGTACCGTCGAATAAAAATCTGGTCCCCCAACTTCCGGTTTTGTAACAGGAAGTGTTGTGGTCTGTGCTGCTCGTGTTGGTTTCGGGCTCACTATTGGCACTGTTTTGGGTGAGCCTTTTCTGAGTATTGGATTTGGTACCGTTGCGATACGGCCCGGCGCCGAGTTATTTCTCCGTGAGTTTGGTGCAACTTTTCTCTGAGATTGCGCCGGACTTGAAACAGTCCCATTTCCATTTTTACCATTCTGTTTAGGTATCTGCACGATATTTTGGTTCATTTGTTCCGACTTTGAAGCGCCCTGTGACGTTTTGTCATTTATTTCTTGTTTATCCGTCTTTTCAGGATATTTCGCTTTAAGTGTAGTTATTGGCTGTGCTTTCCGACGTACAACGGAAGTATTTTCAGTTTTGGTATCTTTTGGGCGTGAAATAGCTTGCGACTTCGCGACGAGTTCTAATACAGCTTTCTTTCTTTCTTCCTCGGATACTTTCTCTAATTCTTTTATTAATTCCTCGGGATTTGTACCTTTCTCTTCTTGTTTTTTGTTCCAGGGCACTCCCTCGGGTGGTGACCTATTTGTCGGACTATTCAGCCTCTCAGACACAGTTTTTAGTTTGTTTATACACGCGATCATTTTCTCGTCAAGAAGTGTCGAATCCGTTTCAACACTTACGTCCTTTTTAGGGATTTTATACATTTTCGCAGATCTTTCAAGTGACGGCGACATTAGCGCATCTTGCATCGCTCTAACGTAAGACTCTGTGCTTGTCGATTTATCGATCTTCTCTAAATGTGCAGTTGTCGTTGCTCTCGTTATCAAATGATGAGTAGGTGTACTTGTTTCTTTTTCGAAAGTTAGTTTTTGTTCTGTATTTACTCCAATAGTCACAAGTTTATCACTGGTCGGTTTTATCATGTCTATACCATATTCAGCTTCGGCTGCCACAACGGCGTCAATGTTCAAGGACGCCGACGAAACAATTGTTTGAGCACTATTTTCACAAACCGAAACCGGAAACGATTCTCGAAACAATTTCTGATACTCCAGATCCGAACCAATAACATCGATCGCTACCTCGGGAACAAGTATTAACTCATCACAGTCAGTGTCACTTAGAAGACCGATGTACGGCAAGTTTTCCGTTGACGTTGCCGCGTCACTACACGTTAATCCTTTAAATCCGTCACTTTCGTCATCTAAATCGAAAGACGTTGAGACAAGTTTATGTAGTAACGTAATTGGTGATGTCTGAGTTTGATTATGGACTCTTTCAAACTTAAACTTTGAGTTCATAGAATCTTCAGTTTCAATAGGAGACGTTGCCGTATCAATAAGAATACGCGTTTCACTACACACGTCACACGTCGCTACTATGACGTCATTATCACCATACCAGTCCTCATCAGTAGCACAACCTTTGTCAATCACGTGACACGTTTCCGTTAACGTCTCAACGTTTTCTGAGAAAACGTCAACGCTCGTTTGTGCATCATTCACACCTATCTGCTCCGTCACTGTTTCACCGTCACACACAGTGACGAACGTTTCCGTAGCGCAATCCTGATACACACGGAGATCTGTGTGCGTACCTTGGTCCATAAGACTGACAATATCCGTCACGGTTGAGATACTGCGTGTGGCTGGTCGTGCAGGTGTCACCCCAGTGTTTACAAGTTTAGGTGTCTCGGTAGCTGTCCACGATTCTTTCAATTGAACAAGCGCTGTACCTGTCTCCTTGTCATTCCGTATAACAGGGTCAGTTTCCGTACACGAATCCCTGTATTTCTTTTTCTCCTTTCTCTCCTTCTTGTCCTTTTTCTTCTTTTCTAAAGTTTTATCTTTGTCTTTTTTCTCTTTATCTTTTGTTTTCGGCTTCTTCTCCTTTTCCCCTGTAGCACCATCGACAATGTTCACAGGGTCTGTGTTAATTTCGACTGTTTTAACATCCGGCTGAACGCCTATTCCCTTGTCAAACACAACAGGAGACATAGTTTCTGTCCCAGCTTCCACCATTTCGAATCCTTCCGTACAGATTGACCTTTCCGTAGTTTGTACCGCATCTGTCCACGTGACCTTATGTTCCTGTGTAATTGAAGGCATGCAGGTTCCACTTTCCATTGTAACGATAATTGGTGTGGATGTTCGCTTGTTACGCTGTCCAGTATAATCAGTGCCTATTAATTTATTTGTCATGATCTTATCAATTGTCTGTGTATCCGTAGTCTTACAGTTTGGGATCGTCATGGTGGCTGAATCGCGGTTATCGGCCGTTAACGTGTTTGTCTTGACCGACCGGGTATCGCCTACAATTTTAACTTTCTCTAATGTGTTTACACCTTTGCTTCTCGTTATTACGGATGTCGACACGGAGAAAACGTTCATTTCGATGGGATCCACGCCAATACTGCGAGTTAATGTACACTCCGAGACCGAGGCTAACAAATTTTGATTAGAGGCTAGTTTGAATGAGTTATTCAAACTTTCTTGGCTCGACATTCTCAGCGGTGAGCATGCGTCCTCAATGCTTTCATTTGACAAGGACATTGACAAGTCAGTCTGTACTCGTCTACTTTTTATCAAACTTCGTCGCCGCCTTCGTCCATTTTGACTCGCGTCATTGGTAATGATTATATCCTGTATTTCTGGCGCATTTCCATCGATGATCGGAAGCGACCCGAGAGAATTTCCCTTTTTCAATTCTGCACAGCATTTGACACATACACTTTGCGAAGATTTTGTTTCATCTTGAAATAAAAGCGATTTAGAATCTTGCATAGAACACATTGTATTAACGCTAACATCTGTTTTTGTGATATATCCATTACACTCTATTTTCTCGTTATCACTTGGCATTCCATTTACCGTTTTGGTCCCCTGGGGAGCCTCTCCATTTGTTTCAGGATAATCAAAGGTAATTTTCCCGGAAACAGGGGATGAGGTCAAACTCGCGGTCGTCTGGACGTCTCTAGTGACGCACTGACGTTTTGACGGACGCGCGTCATTTTCACCTCGAATTCCGTGTTTCCCTTGCACGTTTTCTGATTCATTAGTATCCAAATCATCCTCAGGATTCAAAGATATATGCCCCAATTTAACGTCGCCAGGTATAAACTTAAGTTCATGTGTCAAGTCGTCTGGGACATTGGGTAGTCCGGGTTCAAGTAAGGTGGATAACTTACTTTGTAACTCTTTTTTAAGCAACAACATTTCTATACCGCGATCGTTTATTATAATCTCTGCAAGATTGCACGTTGTTTGCAAAGCGTCCTGATTTTCAACAAGCCATTCTTTGTTTTGTAAAAATCCCTGAACTTTGGCCCCGAAATCCTCCTCGACTTTCTGCATTAATTGTCGTTCTGTCGCCCGTACTTGTGCAATGTAACTAATCGCTAGATCTCGTATACTCTCGCGGGTGTCCTTTAGAGACGTTTCAAATTTATTTATCACAGACACCCTGTCTTGAACCTCGACTAAGCGGTCTTTACATTGACCGAGTAAACTGTCTAATCCGGATTTGTACTTAGAGAATCCATCATTGAACGAGCATATTTCGTGGTCGCGATGTTCTTGAAAAGTGCATACGACACAAATACATTCCTCACATGGTTCACAGTAATATCGAACGATTTCTTCCGGGTGTATTTTACATTCAATGTCCTTCTCCCCCTCGATGTCGATCAGACTGTGCTGCTGTGTGACCTTCGTCGTCATGTGGAGATCCACGCACGATTTGCACAATAATTTAGCACAGTCTAGACACTTATGACTCGCATTATTTATCAGCCTTGGTCTGTCACCGGGACATATTTCACAGGGTGGAACTTTCCCCACCCGCCGTCTATCAAGAACATCCGTTAGACTGGAGACCAAAAAATTGTCCGGAAGTCGTCGCACGCCACCTGTCGGTATTTCTGTTTTGCTGCGACACAGAGGACAGGTAATGTATCTCGTGTAGAGAAGAAATCGGGAACTCCGACTGTTATCCGACTCTAAGTGTTTCTGCAGACAATCTGTGCAGAAAGTATGAAGACAAACAAGTGTTTTTGGTTCTTTGTACGGCTCGTAACAAATCTTACAATGCAGAAATTGGTCCGTGATTTCTTTCATTAACTTATGACTTCCAGCCATTTTTCCTATTTCCAACAGGTAGCCACTTCCAACCGATAAAAATCTTAACAGAAAAACAATCTTTATAGCCTTTTAACACGGTATTTTAACAAATAAATGTCACTTTTTACATATAAAAATACAACAGTAAATATTCCAGACTGCCTGTGAATCGTTTTCTCGTGATTCTGAATAACACTCCATGCTTGTTCCTGGTGTTCAGTGGGAATAACCTATGTCTAGATGAATAATCATCAAATGTAAAAAAGTCCTTACTCTACAAATCACACGTGCGCCCATAGGTACATAGCTGCGCGTATCGTCCCTTTCGCCTTACATTTCAAAGAAAAGATGTATTTTCTTTTTATATTATATCTAAAAATCTTTTAATACAATGTTATATAATAGTATCGATTTTCCAAATGCAGTTTCTCCGTTCGATTGCATGACGAAATGTTAGTATTCTGATATATTATTGCACATGTCTTTATTTTCGCGCATTTTTGCGCAATAACAATCCGTATAAAAAGCCCCAGCCGATTCTCTACGAATAGAATAAAGGTAGAAATTCTGCTCTCCGTCTGTTATTCCAATCAGCTGCTGTCCTGCTTTATTCGAAGTACCTGTTAGCTCGACGTTGATTACTAATACACTGTTAGCCCCATGTAGTCTTTAATATCCACTGGAAGTCAACACCCAGATCGCTGTCCGATAAGTCCCAAACCACGTGAATCGATGATTCCTCTTCTATTAGTGACGTCATATCGCACGCGCCATCGACCTCATGGTGGGAGAGCTTTCCTGGAATTATAAGTAAAAAATTGATATCAAAGTGAATCATCTACAGAATTTTTTCGTCTGAAATAATCCATGGGATCATATTTATATGAAAACTCCACCAGATATATTTAAGATAACGTCAGATCATCATTATTCAACGGGGTTCCAGAGTTATTCACACGGTGGGAAATTTGGCAAGCAAACCCGAGGGACCCACTTCCAATTCTACAGAAGATCTATAATAATTAATTTTGCATTTTGTCACAACAAGTCTGAATTTTAACTTCATCGAAAATCTTGCTTGGTATTTTATTACAATTTAATTTAACACTTTCAAATAATAAGAAGATAGTGTTTTATACTTGATGAATTAAATCATCGTATATCAAGAATGAAATTATACAAAGCACAAGGTATTAACTTTTTTTTTCAGATCGACATAATATAATCCTTTTCTCCTAATTTTTGTTATGTATAAATTGGGAATATTCATTGTAACACGTTATAAATAAGTATCTGAGTGGAAATCGTAAACTAAATAGGAGGATTGCTTTCTCCAATTCTGTTGAATTCCATCATTTTACCGCGAAGTACCTTATTGCTATTAGAGTGCAAGTTTCTTTATTTAAGAGAGTACAGAAAATGATAATCAAACGACAATCGTAAAATATTTTGTAAAAATGCACCATGCGAAATGAAATCAACTATAGCCAATTTTGCTCTAGTGACCACGCCTATAAAGCGACAATTATTTTAATCAAGCGACCGTTTTTAAAAGCCCCTTCTTTAAATCAAAATAACTAACAAAAAGGTGTAATTGGTCTATTGAAATGAATCCTTTGTTGTTAAAACTCACCAGAATTGTCTCAATGAGATGATTCTTATAAGTATAAATAACGAAGGATTATTGTGATTTTTTTAATAATATGCATATTTAATAAAAAAAAAGTATGTTTATTATTTGTAATCAAACGTGTATTTAGCGGCCAGTTTTTTTAACCACCGCTTTTTATGGTCCCGTTAGTGGTCGCTTAAATTTTTTTTACTGTACCAAAAAATCTTCAGTACATGTATCACAGGAAAGTGTTGAGTCTATAATCCATCACATTCTCAGGCCGTGTTTACATTAATAGGGCATTTGCTATAACTTGATGAACGAGAGCGAAACTGATCCATTAACTTCAGAAGACAAATTATTCCCCTGTAGATCTCTGTACACAGGTACATGTCGATAGATAAGCGCAAAACTATTGTTAGTGCCTACAAATATATACTAAGCACTTACAACAGTGTTGCTCTGATCATTCCATGTAGCATGTCCGTCACAGAAATACATCCAAAATCCCTTTGCTTTCTTTTTTTTATCTTTTAAGATCATATCACCTATTCTAGTGCTTCACTATGATCTTTAATAAGCTAGGAAAAATAAGTTCTAATTTAGTAAATGTAAAATTGCTATCATGAATGTGCATACCAACGCAAAATCACCGCCGCGGCACGAACACATAACTCTAATCCATTAACGTTGAAATCTTCTTTTTTGGGAATCAACCAGTAATTAAAACGTATAAGTCTATTATCATGCATTTACCTTGGATCGACTGATTATTCTAATTTGCTTTGATTTCTGTTTAAGTCATGCACTTTGTCTTCAATCAGATTTAAAGCTATTTAACTTTACGTGAATGAGGAGAAATAATTCATTTTAAATTTGTTTCATAAGGGAAAACACATGAACGTTCATTAGACCAAACCTTCAATTTATATTCCACAAAGAGCATAATTTTTCAAACTTTTCCAAGTACGTAAAGGTAAGCAATAGAATTTATTGAAGCTATAATTAAATTACATTCGGTACACATGATATACGGTGTTGTAAAAACACACGCACCGTAAATAAACTCATTACTGTTAATTCTCAAATCACACGGCATCCCCAAATTTCAGATTCACAGGTGTGGAAACAGATAACGGAATTTTAGGTATTGATACAGTATTATGTTCTCGGATTCACCTACCCGTTTCTGTCGGATGTAGATGTGCCAAACAGAATCGTCCTTATTACAATGATATTTTCAATATCTCAAAACATTTCTAAATAGCAAAGCAAAACAGGATATTTTTAACCGCGCAAAGCCGGATGTAATTTGTAACAGTTTGCACCTTTTTCATCCTGAATGCAGAGCAGGTTACACTTCGGTGATCGATCGGTGCATCGCCCGACTTAAAAGCGAATTTTCCCAAGTTCGGCGACCTACCGGTGACTTTTCCCTCGAATTTCAATTCGTCGACTTCGAATTTATAGGAGTAGCTAAAACTTATCGCCGACAATCAACCAAGATTCGACAAATCTTCTGACGGGAACCGGCCAATAAGACATTTTTTCTAATATATTTCTTCCTTATGCATAATTCAGGTGAACGTATGATTACTTACAAGGTCCGACATTAATATATACCTGCTCATGCACATTTACAATCAATCTCATATGAGTGCACAAATATGTTCACCTATCTCATTTCTCAGCTTTACAAAAATAAAAATCTTATTTAAGTTTCCTAATTCCGTGAACTGTAGCTTAATTTCACAGGTGGGGAACGAGATAATTCTATCATATCTTAGCATTATCCCCAAGAAACCTGTTTTACATTGAGAACAGATCTCGATTTGGCGGGCTTTGTAATTTAATGAAGTATGTATTCCTGCAGGGCTTGTTACCGCTAACACTGTGTGAACTTAGACCCTTCAATTTTCTGGTTTCATTCTTCTTTTCTAGAAGGTAGATAATTCGAAGAAATTTCGGGGGATAGTTGAGAAAAAATGATGCAGATTTGTTATATGACCTGCGTCGCGGGAGTGAAATTACCCTGTTGAATATTTTTGATATTACATGGGTGTTATTACACTGGTGGAATAACTATGCAAATGAGCTTAGATCGAATAGCAACGCTTTTTTGTAACCGCGAAAATAATGTCATAATGTATTTATTGTGACGTCAGTTTTAACCGGCGTTATAGGTGCCGCGGAAAATTGAAATGTTGAATTTCAAGAATTCAGACGAATTTCAGAATTCAGAATTTTTATGGCATAAAATGTTTTGATAGTCTTAATAAGTCGTTTTTCTTAACCCTTTGCTGTTTAATCCCTGCTTTTTACGTGCCTGTGATTTTATGATTGTGTTATTTTTCAAATTAAATCCACTTTTAATTTTCATCTGCAAAACCTTTGAATTTGGACAGGTCCAAAATTTTGTAAAACAGGAAAAGGTTAAATGAAAACGCGAAGGTTCGTGTTTTCAAACGACGTTGCGTAATTAGTAAATGAATGTAAACGATTAACAAGATAATTTTCGATAATCCCAAGTTTAATTATAATTGCGGGAACTCTCCATTATAAACCCGCCCAGTTCAAACTGATAACGTTTCCCGGGGATTCCGTTAAACCCCCATCAGAAGCTGTTTCTTCTTTTAAGTCCCGTTGATCAAAATCACCTGATAAAAGTCTGGCGTCGTGGTATTTTCTATATCAAACCACCTGGGACTCGACATGATGTTCTTTAGGAAACGATAAATGTTATTTAGAGTAATGGACCGGGTCCCGTCGGGCTTGATAAGTGTTTGTTTTGTATATCAGATGGACCATAACACGAGAAAACCTGCTGAACATCTATACTGGCCTTCTAAAGAAGAGCACTTTTCTAGACTTCCAGGGCGGACTATAAACATATATAATACATACTTAGGGTTTCGAATGAAAATAAATATCAAACGAGGTTGGGAGAAATGATCATTGTCGAGGCTCTGCCGAAACAATTATCAATTCTCACAACCGAGTTAGATATTTTTTCATACAAAACACTAAGTACGTATTATATTCATCTTACAACCCCTATTTGTCTTGTTTTCGTTGCTGTTTCTAACTGAAATGAAAGATTCTAAAAATAAACGCATTACATGTATATCATTGTTCTAAAAATAACCATGTGATTTCATAAAAAATATCATACAGGATGTTATCACACGGATATTTGTATAGTTATAAGATAATTTACAATATCATTGTCTCCTTAAGTCCGATTGACTTGAAACTTGGCAGTTATGTTTCTCACAAGAACCGTAATTCTATCTAGCTTAATTCATTAGTTATTTCCCTTTGTTGCTTTTCATACTTGGACATCCAGCAGCGTAGCAGGCGTATCTTTTGACAATTTGCCTCATTGCTTAGTAATATGCTTTGCCAAAATACACCTAGTTTGAACTTAAGAGAGCAAACTTTAAAATGAGATCTCTTTTATTTTGAATTTTGTATCATTATGAATCTAGGTTATGAAGACTGCTAAAAATTACTTTGCTAGCTTACAGTTCTTCCAGACCTTTGAATTAAATGATAAAAGCTTTTCAACTTGGCTTTGTATTCATTACTTATTCATTTCCAAGACCACGTAATTGGAATTTGAAAACCCTTGACTCTATCCATTGTTTCTATCTCAAGAGGAAAAGATCTTTTTGTTGAAAAGATTTTCGTTCAATGAAAGAACACCAAACAATAGAGAATGGTGGACCTTCTTTCAAATATATCTAGTTAAAAACAAGCAAGAAGATAAATAAGTTTTTTTTTATTTTAAATCATTAATATCGCTATAAATAATTTTTGGCTATGTACATAAAATTGCAATGTTAATGTCGTCGTTTGTCGACAATATGTTGTTAACTTCACTTAAATTCAAGCCATAGTTTAGAGGTTTTGGTCGCTAATCGGAGATTCATTGTATTTTCATAAAGCCGTAAGGGAACATTGCGTTACACCTAATCCAAGAATCATTCAATGAATATTAGTTTTCTAAGAATAGCTTTACAATTATATAGAGGCACTTTAGGTATTTTGGCTGTCAAATTTTGTTTATGTGAATTAAAGAGAGGCGTTTACTTCAAATTTAAGTTATTGCAAATTATATTCTAAACAACTCAACTCCCCTTCGTTTAAAAGAATTTTAATCCTCGGAAAGAAGAGGTAATTCATTAAAGAAAAATAAAACAAAAAATAAAATAAAAAGAAAAAAAAGACAATCTTTTGGTATTCCAGTATATAAACCCTTGTCGTGATGTTCACGGGATATTACGTTGTTCAGGAGGCATTGACATGATTATTTACCATCAATAGCCTTCCTAGGCAAGCAGCCGATTTAATCTAGATTGTGCTAGAACAGCCATTTTATTTAGAGACCGCTTTTTTTAATATAAAACTAGCGTAACCAAACTAAACTTCCGTACACAAAAGTCGAAGATCTCAAATTACGAAAAAGACAGAGCAATAGTGGCACTTTAATTACCAATCGAGAACCCTCGGAGATTCTACGAAATATATCTCGGGAATACATGCAATAAGGGGGCGGCCGATCGCCTGTGGAGATTTTTTGTGCACATCGAAATTTTATGACAAAACGTTGAAAACACTGCGATTTGTTATCAAACTAAAACATGCCCGGTTTTATTGTTTCGTTGATTTTGTATTGAGAATCATCGTCATCCTTTGCGGGATCATTGATGTTTGTGACGTCATATAAAACCTCTTGCGAAAAGACGCGCTTTCATGGAAGCGCCCGTATCATTCCCGATGTCTCTCCGTAAAATCGCCAAGTGTTCCCAATTGACTTCGGATGTATATAAGGCTGGTGGGTATGTAACTTAACGGTGCAGGAATCCATTGTTAGGTACTCCAGCCGCCGCGATATAACTGAAAAATTGTTGCAAGCGGCGTTAGACCCCATTCAAACAAATTGAAATCAGTGTAAGAAAAACTAGTGTTTCAATCAGAGGAACTAT
This sequence comes from Fragum whitleyi, assembly GCA_948146395.1. Taxonomy (NCBI): domain Eukaryota; kingdom Metazoa; phylum Mollusca; class Bivalvia; order Cardiida; family Cardiidae; genus Fragum; species Fragum whitleyi. The sequence goes on along the minus strand of OX411546.1, from coordinate 40,310,976 downwards.
CTTAAGATTGGTATTTTAAGAGTATAATTCAGATTTTAAACGGAGGTTTTTCTTACAAAAAGGAAGATTTTACAGTCGAAATTTAAAAATTTAAAGATAATTGAATAGGAAACGAATATTTCGCGACATTGTCTAAAACAAGTAGCATTGGCGACATCGAAAGACTTCATCGGGTTTTTCAAGATTTTTCCGTATTTTTCAAAAAAGACTGTCCATTTACATCCGAAGATAATCGTTAGATTGACCAAGTGGTGTTCTGAATGGGCATTCGGAACATCGCTCGAACTTTTCCGTAAACTTGAAAGTACCACGGACGTAAATGAAGTAATAATTTTGGGTAATAAATATCTCTAATTTAGTTCATTTGAGAGAAAGAAATGAACTAGTGCAGTGCCTCCTTTTTTGCCATTCTAAGCTGGCTCACCCCACTCATTTAATTACATTACGAAATCGTTCCAAAATCATTCAGCTTGTCAATGTAATATTACTATTAACTCTACTCTGAGGGAATTGGACAGAGTCAAAGAGCACAAAGACTGAAAGAGACGTGGCTGTACATATCATTGCCTACATTTCAAACAGAGTTACAATCAAATCTGAGTTAGCAACCACACCCGAACAGCAGCCAATCTCTGAACAAAGGCCATCTCAATTCCACCATGCAATTTTCCTCCTTAAGTGCACTGTTAGTAGCAGCCAATTGTGAAATACAGCAATATGCCACCCCGAAAAGTCAAGTTTTTTTCTATATTAGTACAGTTATAATAATAATGAAAATTTTCCTCGCTCCTTTCATTCATTCATTCATTCATTCATTCATTTATTCACTCACTCATTCATTCACTCATTCATTCATTCACTCATTCATTCATTCATTCATTCATTCATTCATTCATTCATTCATTCATAAATTTATTCATTCATTACAAACACTAACTCAAACCATTCAAAAACGCTCCAAGATCACCAAAAAATGATATGATTAACAACTTCATTCAAAAAAAAAAAAAAAAAAAAAAAAAAAATTCGGTAGAAAAAAATCCACGATTTCACTAAAAAAATTGATTTTAGTTAGGATATGATGGGTTCATGAAGACATAGAAAGCTATATATGCAAAGAAGCTGTATGCATATTTTATTTAAAGGGGGGGGGGGGTTATACTTATCGCTAATTTTGTTCATCCTGAACAAAATTCGAGACATTAGATTACCTCATTTGAATTTTCACTCAAAATTCGCTCCACACACTCGTTCGCATTCGTTTAAAATCGGTCAAAGCTCGGCCGATTATCGGCCTTCGTCCGGCCGATCGCCGGCGGCTAAAGGACGCCATTGACTAGACGTTATATTTTAACCCTTTCCTGTTTTACAAAATTTCGTACCTGTCCAAATTCAAAGGTTTTGCAGACGATAATGACAAGTGGATTTAATTTGAAAAATAACCATTCAGTAGGGTAGAAAATAGTGTGGAAAAAGAAAAAATTGCTTGTCAGAAGCAGTTTCTTCTTTTTTCACAATGTTTCTCAATCATTAAATCACAGGCGCGTAAAAAAGCAGGGATTAAACAGCAAGGTTAACTGCAAGGTAAAGTTCATCGACGCGATGGTGAGCTGGGAAAATCCTTTGTTTAATCAGCCTATGCACTGATCAGTTGATGTTTTATCACCGTTTCCACAAAAAAATCGTCGACGACACATCGCCAACACGTCGTAGCGTTTATGTGACACTTGCTTTAGTTTCTATATATTTTTCCTAAGTGTTAAGTTGCATATCAAAGAGTTCCATCAAATGTAAAAAAATGTTCAAAACAGTAGGTAGCTTAGGCGCTCGAACTTTTGATCCTAGAATTAGCGGAGAAATTTCAGTTTCCGAGAGGTATAGGCTAATCATTTCTGGAACGCATTCTTACACGACAGGCGAGGAGACCCTGAACTTTTAACTAGTATCTATTTGAACTTATATACCCTGTAAAAAGCCGCATGACTTCATCTCTGAAAAATTAAATGGTTATAAAAAATATTCGAGCTTGTAAAAGGTATTTCGTGCGTCATCCATCGTGCGTCGTCAACAATCTTAAAAAATCTTCTTCTCTTGAACCACTGGGCCGATTTCAATGAAACTTTACCAGAATGTTCCTTGAGTGACCCCTTTCAAAAATTGTTCGTGAAATTTTTAAATTTAGGAGACTGTTAGTACCCGGAAGTAAACTTTAGCAATTATGCTAATTTACAGATTAATTACCGTTAGGTTATTTGCATAAAAGAATGGTTACGTCTAGCGATCCCAGACGAAAAGGCCAGGGGCCTATTTTACTAAACATCTTACGATTAATTTTGCGTCAAAATTAAAGTTGCTTCTATCGGAGAAACTAAATATGTAATTCTGCCATGCATAATATCATTGGAATCGTCCCGGAATTCTACAAATGATTCCAATGAGATTTTTCAAGACAAAATCTAACACTGAATGAAAACACCGGTTACGATGTGTGACTTACGATTAATCTTTTAGTAAGAAGTTTAGTAAAACGGGCCAAAGTTCCGAGAACATAACAAAATAAATATTTTCAAAAATATTCTTAAGATTTGTTAAAAAAAATCATATCAATGTTCTGCATCAATTATTTAGCCAAGTGTTATGATATAATAACAACCAAGAATATTTAATCTTGAATACAGAAAACAAAGATTTTAAATAAACAGAAATAGAACTTACTTTGTTCAAAAGCAAATCGTGTGGAATTAGATACAGTAATTTCCCCGATAATTCCAATTAACAGTTTTTTGTAATTCTTCAATCCACCTTGTTTCATGCAGTGTAGATTTGTTGTTAGAATCTGTCAGCGAAATGTTCTAAGATTTCATATTTAACGAGGCGCGTTACCTGTCCGAATCACCGTCTGCTCTCACTCCAAGTACCATCCCAACGATGTAAAATAGTTTTTGAAATGTAATTGTACACCAGCCGCCCCTAGAATCTGTAAAAGCTTCTTGGAGATGAAGATTTTACAACGATTTAAATTCGAACACATCGTTTGTAAATATAAAAGGCTTGAGAAATTAATATTTATTAAAGCCCCAGTCTGCGTTTAGAGTTAAAACAATCACTTTTTATTTAATATTCTTTGATTCTTTGATATTTTTTTTTATTCAGTCTTATGAAAAATGATTTACATAGAAATACAAATCAATCGTCAAACGGCGGCTTTTACGTTAAACGCATAATCTGCCGTATAAAGTAAAATATGTAAATGAGATTTAGGTCACGTGAAATACGCGCAAGTGCAGGAGAGGTAAAAAAGCGGTATAAAAATTCGAGTCCGAAACGTTGCAGGTCATGAATATTCCTAAAGCTAGGCCTATATTTAGATCATCGCGTTATAATCATTTGCATTGTGGAATATTGGAATGACAAATTCAAGCTTATCTTTGAAAAAAAAGTCTAGATTTTGTGTACTTAGTCGTCTAAAGATCATTCTCTTGTGTTTCGGAAATGTTCACGAACACAGATGGGGGCTTTAATGAAAATGATAGTTAGTATACATGTCAACACTTTAAGCTCTACACATCTGATCTATGGAACAAAAAAGGTCTCCAGATGAAGCATTTTATATCTTTACACCTAACAGTTAAGAACATCGTAAAATTGACATTCATCTCAATCAAAACCATTCTAAATTGTTCAATCAGCGCTCGAATTATTCATTTCAAACACTCACTCAAACGATTCAAGAACACTCCCAAATCACTAAAATAATAAGATCAACGACAACATTCAAAATTAAAATAGGTAAATATGATCTACGATTTCACTAACACGGTTGAATTTTGTAAGCGCATAATGGGTTTATAAAGACATAGAAATATTTGGTTATCACCACACTTCATCGATTAAATCCAAAGTGCGTAGTTGGCATCTCGAGAAAAAAAAAAAAAAAAAAAAAAAGAACAAGGGGAAAATAAGAAAATCGGTCATTTTATGTTGGTTACAATGTCTATTGTTAAACACAATCAGTTAAATTCACTTGTGTTTTTGCGATTGAAAATCTTCTTTCACTTTATTGTTGTTTACGTCCGCCATCTTGCATGTTTCTACACCGTACACTTTTCTACTATTATACATTGTACCAGGTATACGTCTGTGAAAGAGACGAATTTAAACTGTCTATATTAATGTATATACATGTGCAAACTTCGGTTCATTTCACTATTGGCATTGGATTTAACGGTGTTTTTTTTTCAGATAGAGAAAACTGTTCCTCTATTCATAGGTCAAACATGTACAGTAAACCTTGTGTTAAGCGACCACTTAGGGGACCACTAAAAAGTGGTCGTTTATGGTCTAAGGGAACTAATTCATTTCCAACCACTCTGGTAGAAAACTTTAGGGAAACTCCGGTCCATATACTCAAATGTTGAAGGTGATCTCTGATTGGTCAATATTATTGAAATCCAAAATTGTTTGTATATTTTTCAGCGATTATAATCCGTTGTTGAAATACAATCGAAATATTAAAGATTTTAAACTATTTTCCGGGTCCAAAAGCTATTTTTAAACATGGGTATATTTTTTTGAGGGGCCGGTAAAAACAGCTTCGCGGTAAGGGTCATCTCAAAAATGGCCCGAAAAGTCGTAGAGAAAAGGGATCATGCCATACTAATTTTCAATTCATTTCATGCGCAAATGAACGGGCCTCAATTTAAGACAGGTTTGATCACTCTCGCAAACTCTTGGACTGAGCTATGACCGGAAAGGTTATAATGGCCGATAACGGAAAATGAATTAGTTCCCTTATACCTAAATGGTAAATATGCAAATAAGTACATGTTCTCTTATTAATGGTCTTGTAAGAGTTACTTCGTCCGCTTAAAGTTTTTATTTTAGGTTACTTTATCACCAAATATCGAGAAAAATATTCTTTAAATGATATGTCAAGCTAAAAGGGCCAATTCGGTATTCATTTAGTGCTTTTTGACAGTAAAAACACCACGCTCGCGGGACAATAGCACCCATTTCTTGCATTTTTTAGTCATTGAATGTGTGTCAGTGCGTTGCATTCTTTGCATGTATACATTGCAAAATAGTTTTCTTTTAGTTTGACGGTCGATTTTTGTACCCGGAAGTAATTAGGACTATTACGTAATAAGATAAACTTAATCTTGGGCTGTCTCTAGAAGGAAAAATCTACTCCACTGGTTCGTCGTAACTTGATATCGATTGGATATTTTTAAGTCACAAACAACAAAAATTTATTTTAAGGGTAGAACTAAAGAAAACCGAACAAAATCCGGTCTAATTTAACACTTTTTGACAGAAACATTGGAAAAAAATAACATTTTTGACAAAAAATATATGAAAAAATAAAATTTCAACAAAAGATAAGGGTTAATTTTACAGATAAATCCGTGTTGAATTATATCGGATTTGCAAAATATGCGCTTTAAGTATTCATTGAAACAAAATAATAGACAATAGTGAAAGAGAATGGTATTTTTGGAATATTTTTAGTTAATTTCGGCTTTTTTGCAGGGGGGGGGGGGGGGGTCAACCAAGTTGATATTTGCCTGGCTGGAGTGAAAGATAAGCGCTAATTTTCAAAAACTACTCAACCAATTGCACTTTTTTTTCTTAAATGTGGCAAACAACATTTTTTTATGTTATTATATTCTTAATTTGGATTAGTTATACTGTAAAAAATATATCATTAGCCCCAAAATAAGAGAAAAGAAGATTTTTTTGCACAAAAAGATAAGGGTTTTTTGATAATAATTAGCAACCGAAAACAAACATTTTGCGCGAGGTGTCTCAAAATAGACAAATGCACTCTGGAAAACATTATCATGTAAAGAAAACACAGTTTGAATGTTATGGGGTTATGTCCGGCGAGTTTTAACCGCTCAGAGAGATAGCTTTTTAACTTTAACAGGGTTAAGGGAGTTCGTTGATTTTTCAAAACCTATTTGACCGATTTCTTTGATTTTTTGCATGGTTATCAGGCATATGCTTGTGCAATATTCCATGTGTTACATTGAGGAATTAGCTGATAAACAAACACCGTGTAGGCTGAAAAAGGCGAAAACTCGTAAATTTCTTATGAAAGATAAGGGTTACGACAAAAGAAAATCCATGAAAAATAGAAAATGACAATTTTCACCCGCAAAACACCATTAAATGCACTGCAAAGAAGATATTTAATTAAATTGTGATGAAAAAGTACTCCTAAATAGAAAACAACCTTCAGTTTTTGTATATAGAAAACTCACGTTTTTCAAAGAACAAATTTTCGCTTGGGACTATATTTGATGTGAATTTTTCCCCGACCGGGTTAAGGGTAACGACCATTACTCATTAACTATAACACGTAAGCGCCTGAAATTTTCAGATTTAATCCAAAAAAGGTAATTGTACGTAAATATGTGCAATTTTTATATTTCATTGGCAAAAAAATTCTTCTTTAGGTCTAAGGGAACTAATTCATTTCCAACCACTCTGGTAGAAAACTTTAGGGAAACTCCGGTCCATATACTCAAATGTTGAAGGTGATCTCTGATTGGTCAATATTATTGAAATCCAAAATTGTTTGTATATTTTTCAGCGATTATAATCCGTTGTTGAAATACAATCGAAATATTAAAGATTTTAAACTATTTTCCGGGTCCAAAAGCTATTTTTAAACATGGGTATATTTTTTTGAGGGGCCGGTAAAAACAGCTTCGCGGTAAGGGTCATCTCAAAAATGGCCCGAAAAGTCGTAGAGAAAGGGGATCATGCCATACTAATTTTCAATTCATTTCATGCGCAAATGAACGGGCCTCAATTTAAGACAGGTTTGATCACTCTCGCAAACTCTTGGACTGAGCTATGACCGGAAAGGTTATAATGGCCGATAACGGAAAATGAATTAGTTCCCTTATACCTTATGGGAATGGTCGCTTAATACAAAATATCATGATAGATTTGACAGGTCAGTTTGATAGCATTTATCGAACCATAATGAATCATATGATGTTTGAACCCATTAGAATCGTCTAATTGAGACGATTCTAATGGGCTCAAACAACATAAGATTCAATATAACCAATTTTTCGTTATGAATGTCCTCTTTTTCAGAGGTGTTGCTTACGGTGAAGGGACTTTTTATTTATGGTGGTCGCTTAACAAAATTGGTCGCATAATAGACGTGGTCGCTCGGGCAATATCTACTGTATGTATCTATCTCTAGCCCCCCTCTTTTTGTTACTTTCACTGTCCTAACATACCTTAATTTTTACATTTCATAGTTCATACTAGTAAAATCAAGAAACTATTTCGCATACTTTTGTTACCATTACTTGGCACAATCAATCCAAGCAAAATATACTCCTTTTAAAGTACGTAATATTGGCAATAAGTTATTTTCTTCTAACTTTTCGTCAGTTTTAAAGCTGCGCTTTTACAGATTTGAAAAATGTGATTTTTGAAATTTTTCGTAAAATCACTTTGAACAAACGACCTCATCATGTTGAAGCTTTAAAATGATAAGATTCAATCTGGTAAAACATGGAAAGAAAGACCGATATTCCCGAATTTAGCGAAATTCTTTCTGAAAAATAAAGCAACTACTAACGCCTTAAGAATTATTCTTCAATTTCAAGCGAAGTATTTATACATGTGCATTCTGCATGTTGTCTTATTCAATCAACGATTAAGGTAAAGATATTTGACAGCTGGAAACTTCATATTAATACAAGCAAAATTGAAAGGTTTTTCCCGGAAAGTAACGATTTTGTAATTTATAAACTCGAAATTAATAGACTTACTGATCATTCCGCTTCGAAAAAATAAGTTACAAAATTATTGAAATATGTTGTTTTTAGTGCAAATGCTTTTCGGCCATTCTTAATCGTATAAAAATACACACATGTCCAAATCTAAGAACAAGTTATATATTTTTCTATGAAAAACTGTGAAAGAGCAGCTTTAAGTGATAGTTAAACTGATTACAGTTCGATTAATTTGCTAAATAATTTGAAACTTACGATAATGTAATGGGCATGTATGTAGATGATGGTTTGGTAACAAAAAAAAAAGTAAAAGCTCTATGAATAGAATTCAGTTTGTCGGATAAATTTTGGAATATCAGTTGTACGGTCGATGATTGACACGTACAACGTAACTACCGCTTGAATAACTAGTAGTTTCGAGGTTTTCGCGGCCGAAAGTGAAAGCCTCGGACAGCAGTTCAGAGTATAATTTCCACTGTTAAATGAATTACTTTAAAGTCGATAGCAGTAATACGAGAAAGGGAACATTTGCCCTTGACTATGAAACTATCTTTCTTCGAATTTACTTTTTATGTGATGAACGTTGCTTTTCAAAATGTTATACCTTTAAGGTAAGGGTACACATTTAAATTCGATTATTAATTCCCGAAGCCCATTTAAGCTTGAGAAGATTGGGACCATTTAACCAAAAGCAACACGGAACACAACGACTTAACTCAATCAATGCCAAACACTCAATAACTTAAAAAAAGATATTGTTAGGATTCTCTACAACGCTGTTTGCTTATCAGTTACTTAGTTTAAATCTGATAACATTTATATCTAGTCGAAACCCCAAAACGGTTCTGTCAATCATTAGACGCGGCGTACAAAACTTCAGAATCTTTTTATATTTTTAGAATTTAAAAGGATGGCATATGTTCCGGTTTCGCTGGAAAACATTAACCTTCGCGGGTGAATAGATCAAGATAGCTTATTGTATATATCGAGCTGTAAGAAAGTAAAGAGAGTTTTTGTTGATGCTAAAAAATCATACAATTTATGACCTTGACAAGATGAATGATCTGGGAATTGTGTCCGCAGAAATTGAATGAGAAGGCTGTGATTGCTTTTCGTGCTATAAAAGAGAGGGGAGGGTTAATACATTTTCTTTAATTCTTTTTGGTGGTTTATCGAGAAATAACGGTAGATTATCACTTGATATTCTCACCGCAAAAGCAGTAAAATTATCAAAAACTTATATACCCTGCTTTTGTGCATTTCACCCTATCTGACGTCATTTATGTGGGGCGAAATAAGTAAAGTCACAATGAACATTGCATAGCAATTACGCGCAAAATGACGCCCTTTGCGAAAATATGTCCTAGAAATTTCACATTTTGTCTCATTTTTGCATTAAAGAAATAGAATAATCGTTTGTTTTTCGAGTAAGGTCGATTAATATTTCATTTCGTGAACAACAAAAGCTATATTTTCCTCGTGAAAATATAGCTTTTGTTGTTCACTCAATGAAATATTAATCTCGTGAAAATATAGCTTTTGTTGTTCACTCAATGAAATATAAATCGATCTTACACTGAAACAAACGATTATCCTCTATATCTCTGAGCGAACGAAATTATCGATATTGTATTACCTGCCTTTGATTAAAAAAATGCTTACTTTTCTATAAATAGATTTGTGTCTCTAAGCGACACAATTTAAATTATGTCAGTAAATCGCGTTTTTTTCTAGCTATATTCATTTTTAATGTAGTTCTTGATCATTTCTTTTTTAGTCCTTTCGAGCGTTTTTGAATAGTTTTGGTGATTGTTTCGAATAAATGAATGGAGCGATGAGAGTGTGATTTAAAATGGTTTTCATTGAAATGTTTTTCAATTTCAATATTTCATTCGCTGTATATCTATTAAAATTCGCTTAGGAACTAAACTGCTTCTTATATGACATAGTAATGTTTCAGTTGGTACGTTTTGTATTTTCCCGCGCTGTGCTATAAAACATATGTTTGTTGCGTTAGAGCGATATTAATAAACAGAGGATCTGGCGTTCTCGTAAAATACCGTGGAGTGATTACGAGATATCACGAGGGAGAGCAAACTGATAAGAAATCTGCCGACTGTTTTAACACCAAAATAAAAATCATAAGGAAAAACTATCTTTATAGCTATGGCACCTCTGACATCCTACTAGTTCTAAGTGTTAAACACAGTATGCATACGTGCACACACTTTATATGAACTACTTGGACAATACGGTAGTGCAACATATCTAAGAACAACGTATGCCATTTACTTAAAGATATACTGTACAAAAAACTTAGGAAACAAGACTTAAAATATCATTTTCGGCTGGAAATTATGTATTGTCATTGTATCTGAACGTTTTCCGCTATATCTTCTCTCAATTTTAGGCATAACAACAGTTAAGAACAATTAATTGTAATTCCGATCAAATTCATTCTAAATCGCTCACTCAGCGCTCCATTCATTTTTTCCAATCACTCACTCAAACCATTCAAAAATCAATGAAATAGTAAAATGAACAACTAAATTCAAAATAAATATCGCTAGAAAACATCAATGATTTCAAAGACTGAAATGAGTTCTGTAAGCCTTTGATGAGTTCTTGAAAAAAGAGAAAGGTTATCGTAGAACGCGGATACACATTTTATTATAGGGAGGTGATAAATACAGCTGATTTTGTTCATCTTGAACAAAATTAGCGATATTGGGTTACTTCCCTTTAATTTCAATCAAAACTCTCTACACACACTCATTCAATCTCATTCTAAGATAATAGCAAACTCATTCATCTTGTCAATTTCACGATGTCGTTAACAGAACATGGCAACAACTGTGTTCGAAAGAAAACAGTTGAACAGCTAAGTGATTGGACATTTTATAAAACCGAGAAAAAAATGAAACGTTTCCATGGCTTAGATATTTCTCTATAAAAACGCGACGTGGTTTCGTAAGCTATTAATTATGAAAATAGATTAATGACAGTGATGTGTGCCAAAAACTCTTAGATTTATTTTTAGCTTTATCCGAAAAGTAATCTATGACGTAATTTAGTGTCAAGAAAATTGAAATTTATATAAAATTCCCGGATGCACGCATGTGACCCATGTAAATATCGTTAAACAGACATAGATAATGCTCTACATCGGAAAAAGTGCTGATTCGTTTTGGTGGATGGGTACATAAAATGAAAGTTGCAAATTGCAATATCATGAGATATTTTAAGACATCGTCTTTCTTCGTGAACATTGCCGCATTCGTTCATTTCACCCTATCTGAGGCCATCTAATCAGAGCCCAAAAGTGACGTCCTCATGAACATTGCACTATAGCAATCACAATTTCTCCTAAAATGTTCACATCTTGTCTCAGTTTTGCATCAAAGATATAGAAAATAAATAAAGAAAATAAGAGCAATAAAAAAATATAGCGTTTGTCATTCACTCAATGAATTAGGATTCGATATTACATTGAAACAAACGATTATCCTCTCTCTCTCTCTATATATATAAATAATTCATATCTGGACTTAAACTATGTAGAAATAAAGTCGATTGAGTGAAATGATGGTCAATTTAGATATCCTTCACACTATGTACGTGCATGTTTTAGGCCTACCAGTGGTACAGATTAGAAGGGGTAGGTCCAGTCTAAAATTGTTATTCCTCAATGAAACCCAATGATGTGGGTACTCATTTGAATTGTCTCGTCGAGACAATTCAAATGGGTACCCACAAGATAGGGTTTAAACAAGGACTAGTGAAATATATAAGTTAATCCTAAATACCCCATATATTTGTATCTCTGAGGCCTACATTTGCAGAAAGTTTTTGCCGGATTAGCCATCGGTTTTGTAAAGACAACTTTACCTGTCTGTCGTGACTTTTGTTTGATTTTTAATCTTGTCCGAAGTTTAAAATTTGAGCTATCGTGATCGTCAAGTCCCTGTCGTCCACATCGACTCGTCCATAATTTTTTTAACATCTCTTACTTAACAAAATGAAAATTGATAGGAGTGATCCTTGGAAGAAGCTTAACGAATTTTGTTCAAGAATATGAAAACCAATCTTAAATCTAGTTGTCATAGTAACTTAAACGTAAATCTAAGTAAAACTTTGAAATCTCTTCTCATCTGAAGTAAGAAGGCGGTTAGTTTTCCTATTTGGTATTTAATACCATCTAGTGGAGACTACTTATTTTGCACATATAACTCTGGGGATGGGGACAATAAGGAGCTTCTGTCCGCATCGAATTAAAAAATGAACGCTTCAAAATACTTTTCGTTGTATTCAGAAGTCAAACAGCTTAATTTTAGGTATCTAGCATCATCACTACCAAGTTTTTTTTCCACGTCTTAACTATTGGGTTACATTTAGGTTTTGTCTATGCGCATCCCGTTTTACAAAGAAATAATTAAGAAATTTAAAAAAAAAAATGTTTAGTTCCATGCATCAAGAGGGTAGACATCTTACAAATTTGGTGGATATTAAACCTTATCATAGTTTGTATCACAAACCTGTTGAATTTAGACACCGCCTTGGTGCATGCATTTTAACAAAGAAGTACTGAAGAAAAACTTCAAAATCTTCTTCTTTTAAACCAGAATGTTTACAGCCTTCATTTTTAGGATGTAGCATCATCCAGTTTGCTCGTATCACGCATCAGTGGTCAAATTTGGGCTCCACCCGGGAGCAGTGCAATAGTGGTCTACCATTTTCTATGACAATATTTAAGGCTTCTAACCGAATTTTTTTGTTGTAACACCTCGCCATAATAAAGCATGCAATTCCTACGGAAAGATTTCGGTACAAAAAGTGTTTATTTATTACAAGATTTCTTAGTTTCCGTAACTTTACCATAGTCGATATACGCATGATTTCCTTGATATATTCATATACTTTGAAAGAGTTAAATCGGGAAACACTTACCAGGCACACTTTAGGGGATAATCGTTTGTTTATGAGTAAGATGGAAATGTTAATTTTGAAATGTAGAACTCTTTATAAGAATATGCAATCAACATGCAAGTAGTCATCTGCAAGTCAGATATGACCCCTTCTGATGTGAAAAGTTATAAAGTTACGTGTTTCAAGGTTCACTTCACATGCAAGTCTTAATCACAGATAAGAACAGTCATTTTTTATTGACTAACAACGAAAGAAACAAAAAAAGAAACACACAAAAAACAGCACATTCTAAACACATGCCCACAAGATGCATTGTTTAGCTGCACATCAAAGGGTTTTTATAAGTATTGCAATCATTGCCAACACCTTTGGTATTTTTCTGGCAAGGAAAATATTTTAAATACTGAAAATGATTTATTTTGTATGTGGACCAGACACTTCGCAATGATTTATTAACCAGTTTAATTATTATATCTTATTATATTATTATATATAATATTTTTGAAGTTGTCGTATTCGTTACCAAAACAAGAAGATATTATATTCTTGCGAACATAAAGACCGTAACTTAGCATAGCTGAAAAAACCTTACGTGAGCCGGGTCGAACCCAAGTGGAATAGAAATATAGAAATCGTTGGTTTACATGGCAAATGCGTTAAACAGTGAGCCAGAGAAATTCTTCCTTGGCTCAATGGTGAGCGCAATGGCCAATTGTAACACTTGTAGACCTAAAATTTAAATATTACTTGTCCACGTTGGGGTCGATCCAGGTTGTGGACTTCTTGTCTGTAAGAGCACGTACTCCTTGAATCATATCTTTCTCATAAATGTATGTTAAAACCTTGCGAAAACTTTCTCTTTATGGACAAGAGGCTGGATCTCAATTTCCGCCTTCATCTGGAGTATGCAGGTTTCGAAATGATATTGAACACTTTAGTCAATAAATAGTACAAGGCCACCGGCCAAAAATACAAGTCAAGAAAAGTTATATTTTCTCCTTAGAAAAAAATGTTTGAAGAAAAACCCAAAAAACATGTAAGTCTTTAAACGACAATTTCATGTTTCTTATCAGGATACCATGTTAGGGGTACAGTTAAAAACATCGTGAAATTGAAAGAATGAATGGTTTTGGAATGAATTTGGAAGGAAATTGTATGAGTATGTGGAGTGAGCTTTGAGTGAAATTAAAGGGGGGTAATCCAATTTCGCTTATTTTGTTCACGTGTCAATTTACTATTTTTCAAGACTTGTCCTCTTCAGACAACAGTGCATTTAGGAAATGGTGTGCTGCAAGGTCTCTATATAGAAAGTAGACATTGTAAAGACTCTTTTACGCATGAAAAAAAAACGACCAGTCTTGTGCTTTTTTTTAATGGGGATGAGCACCGCTATTAACATTGGGGAACAGGCGATTAATTCGTTATCCGAGTTTCGTCAAATATGTGGTCTAATATAATAACCTATAGGACGAAATTTGGATTGTGAAACCATTGCCCGTGGGCTTGATTACCAAACATGGATTTCGGGTATTTCTCTCACCAGAACTATTTTCTCTCAGCAGATCAATTATCATGCATCATCCTTACCTAGCCTTCTCCTACTACCATCTTAGATTTACCATCTGATTGTCGACGCATTGATAGGAGCAATAGAATTTAGAGGTTGACATTGTCTTGACAATCTATTACCTGTCTGATAGTCTTTTCCTTTATTCTTTTTACACAATGACAAAAAGGCCCGAGTATATCAAACTTTTCTCAGGCTCAATTCAAAATTTTATCAATTTTCAATTTTAGATTAAAGCCACTTTTCTGTTTTATTACTCATTTTAGTGTATTCACATAAAAGATGATATTGATAATATTATCTTTTATTTTCATACATTTATTTTAATTCAAAATTTGAGAAAATTGAGCCTGAGCCTGAGAAAAGTTTTATTACCTTGGGCCCAGATAATCATTCTTTATCGAAACTCTACATATTACCGAAAAATAAACAAAATTTGTTATTCAAATGTTTTGGTTGAAGAACATCGCTATATGTTGTGAAATGAAAACTCCTCAGTCGACGATTATTTACGTTTTGTCTCTTACTGATGTGCGCCATTAGTAAGAGAGACATCAGTCTCTTAATTCGAGGCGGAGCGGGAATGGGGGTAATCAGTTCTTAAAGTTTCAATAACGGATTACGTTTCGTGGTAAGTATTTAGAAAGACTGCTGTTAGTTTGGTCAAATATGGGTTGAAATTGAATGTACTTTCTGACTCAATGTTTATTTTTCGAGTTAAGAAGGAAATGAAAAGTCTAGCATGCTGTTTTCTCTCTCTCTCTCTGTTTTTCTGTCTGTCTGTCTGTCTCTGTCTCTGTCTCCGTCTGTCTCTGTCTGTCTTTCTCCCTCTCTCTCTCTTCATCTCTCTCTTTCTCTTTCTCTCTCTCTCTCTCTCTCTCTCTCTCTCTCTCTCTCTCTCTCTCTCTCTCTCGCTCGCTCTCTCTCTCTCCCTCTCTCTCTCTCTCTCTCAACAAAATTGGACATGCAAAACAATTAACAGTGGGAATTGCCGATATTTTGTCGAGACACTTAACATTGTTTATTTTTTACTTGTATAATTTCTCTTTTTATAACGAATCAAATGTATCACTCTAAAATGTCATCAGAAACGTTCACCATCAGCACTTTCAGCGCTTTGAATCATATTCTGCCTTGGTCAACACAGCTGTAAAAAAGGGGGTGGACTGGGTTACTGCCCCTAGATCTATCGACATCGGGGTACCAGTTCAAAAAAGGGTTATGAGTTTGTTTAAGCAACTCTCTCCCTCCCGGAAAAGTGAAACGTATCGAATGATTTTTCGAGAACAATTCTATAACCTCAATCTTTTTTAGTGATCGAACTTAAAAAACACACACTATCATGCAATTCATTGTAGACGTTAACACACAAGTCATCCGGCTGTAGAAAGTATCAAATTTTGGTAATTACGTTTCCATAATTCAATTACACTGTCTCTTACTTTGATCTGTATGAATGAACACAAGCATGAAGCATCATAATATTCAAAAATAGCGTAGACCAGGCCAGTGATATTACATAGTCTATATTCCTAATACAAGTACATGTACGAATATTTGATCGTAAAAAAATGTAAATTTGACTGAGAGAGTTGAATGAAAAAGGCAAGATTCAAAATTTTGTACGGGTTTTCATACGGCAAGCACCCCTTTTATATCAATGTTTCTTTAAAACTTTTAATTACAACATAAAATAGGTCCGATAACTGTAAGGGAAGAGATATATAATGATAAGACAACATCTTCCTATCTAAATAAACAAGATCAACTAGATAACGTCTCTACGAACGTTCATTTCGTCCCTATTAAACCCAACAAATGATATATAACAGATGGTAAAAATGTGAAATAAATTTCTACCTTTTCAAATTAGTGATGACAGAGTTTAAAACACGAAATTTTAGAATGATTGCACTCACTCAAAACTCGCTCCACACACTCATTCATTTCGATCATAAATCATTCCAATATCATTCAGCTTGTCAATTTCATGGGGTTATCAACTGTCCCATGACAACAACAGCCAAACAAAGGTAAAGCTAACAACATCGTGGAATTGACCCGGTGAATGATTTTGGAATGATTTCCTAATGAAATTGAATGGGTGGTAGGAGCTACTTTTGAGTGAAATCTAAGGTAGATAATTCAATATCACTAATTTCGTTAAAGTTGGGCGGAATTAGAGATATTCATTACATCACTAAAAAAAATAAAAAAATCTACGTACTTTCCAATTCGTATGTCATCACGGCACTTTAAACCTCAAAACATCCTATAAAATTATAGAAATATTTGATAGATTTGAATGAAATTTAGATCCTTTTGAAATGATTTCGAAATGATAAGTAAAATTTGGAGCGTTTTTAAATGGTTTGAGTGAGTGTTTGGAATGAATTAATGGAACGACGAGGGACTGATTTAGAATTGATTTGATCGCAAATGTCATTTTCACGATGTTACTAAATGTAAGTATTAATTTTGAATCACTGAAAAAACTAACACTGCTAGGAGCATCTGACGTGCGTCATATGGATGATAAAAAACTGGATGGCTTATCAGCTTACCATCAATGAATACAAGAGTTCTCCCAAAATACTTGTAAAAACAAGAATAAATAAGCAAGCTCGTTAAATGCCTGTTTGGAGAACAGCCAGCCGGAATCATTGAAACAAACTTAATAATTTGGATTTATATGTTGTTGTATGACGATGAATTCAACTAAATAGGAGCAACAAGAGGACAAAAGATGCTGTGCTGGCTCACCTATATCTCGAGGGTTTAGCCCAAGTCTGTTCTAAGTGTATATATACATTGTACCGTCTTGCGCTAAACACTCGAATTATTAAACTGATAAAAACTCATCAAAGTCTCGTTTTTATCTGTTCATAGATGACTCTTTTGACAATTCCGGTATGTCAGGTCCACTCATTTATCTTCAAACTAAAGGCAATACTTGGTATTTCGTAACAAGCATAGACGAGCTATTTTTTCTAATCAATGAAATATAGTTAGGTTATAAAGTTGTATGAAATCTACCAGTTAATAAATAAAAAAAATCACGATCATTATTCGGGGATCGTGCGTTTTCATGTAGGTAATCGTACCATCGCCATACGGTCGTCTTCAGGATTTAAGTGCCTATTTCAAAACATTCTTGAAGTAAGATACAGTTAGTGATATCGTGAAATAGACATTCATCCCGATTAAAATCATTTCCAATCGCTCATTCGGCGATCATTCATTACAAACACTCGCTAAAATCGATAAAAAACGCTCCGAAAAATCACCAAAAAAGATACAATCATTTGCTATATTCAAAATAATTCTGAAAGTCAAATTTGCGACTTCACTGTAATAATTGAAATTGTAAGCGTCTTATTTGTTCTTGAAGCAATAGGATGCTATTAAATGAACTTGTATGCATAGATTATTATACAAGGAGGTAATAAAAATCGCTAATTTTGTTAATTCAGGACAAAATTAACGGTATTGGATAACCTCCCTAAAATTTCACTTAAATTACACTTAAAACAGACTCATCACACTCATTCAATTTCATTCCAAATTCATTCCAAAACCACTCACCTTGTCAATTTCACGATGTTTTTGACCGTAGATATACAGGCAATATTTGATTAGAGACCGTAGTATCAGACTAAATGACATCCAAATACTACACGGAAAACTTACACGATCTGAATTCAATTAAATATTTTTGGTTTCCATCAATTTGCGTGCATTTTTATTGGCTGAAATATATGTTTTAAAACCCTGAGTACTCAAACATTTTTAAACCTGCACGTGAAGTGGCCCTTAAAGAAATTTGACTTTTAATAGAGAAAAGTTTGTCATTTATGCGTTATGATATGAACTATAAGGTATGAAAAGAGATTTTTTTTTTATTTTTTATAGCGGTATGAAACTAAAAACATAATGACACTTATGTATGAATCCGCTTCGA